>KK121657.1:233055-267586 GCA_000611955.2 Stegodyphus mimosarum | reverse complement strand
AACCACCAAAAAAAAAAAAAAAAAAAAAAAAAGAGAGAGAGAGAGAGAGAGAGAGAAAGAGAAAACATTGAGCTGGATGCATTCTTTCACATTCTAATAACGAAATAAACAAACACGCCAGAGTCTCTTTAACTTAAATGATTCCCAATTTTTTTACGCCAATAAATCTATCAAACCAGAAACACAGAACAGAAAATGAAGCTCATACACGAAGGTCAAAAGCCACATGACTTAACCGCTGTTAAAACTGTTACTAACTTAGCACCATCTACTGACATTTAAAAATTCAAAAAAATCATTCCGTTTTTATGTTACGTATACGTGATGCTGGACTGCAGAGATCGATTGGAGTTCTTTTTGTATATGTGACGCTGGGCTAGTAGAAGGGGAATCGTTGCATATACGCGATGCTGGTCCTGAACGGGTTATGGCCAGGGGCAAAATTAAACTTGATAAGGCATGAGGCCTTAAGCTATTTAAGATATGGGGTCCTTGGTAAGGGGTATGGGATAATTTTTTTTATATGCTCTGTGAAAAAAAATTTTTGGAATCCCAAGAAAGTAGGGGCATAGGATAAGGCTTGTGTTGCTTATAACTAAATGTAATACTGGATAAGGCTATAAGTTAGAATGTGAGTTATAGAAATAAGGTGAAATCACATGTTTGGAAAGTTTATTAAGTATGAGAGTACCTTTCATGTCCAGGTAGCTCAATGAAGAATGTGCATATATTGCATTTCAAATAATCGTTGCAAGGGAAAATAAAATGGATGGAATGTTTATACAGAAATGCAAATACAACTGAATACACTGAATAAAAGTAAAAATAATCAGGAGAATACAGTTTACCAATAAACCAGCCTCAGAGGGGGGAAATGTGCAATAGAGGAAGGGTAAATTGTACAAATATTTTTTAAATTTTTGGTACATCATGTAGTGCTGAAAAGCTAGGGGGGAATAAGTGAGGAAATGCAGTATATGTGTTCTCTATAGATACAAAGTGTAACGGAACTGATGTTCGCAACTTTAAGGGAGACAAAGCATAACAGAGGTAAAACTTTTCGTAATAACAATGTATTGTGGAATGTGAAATGGGAATGTGGAAGCACAGTAAGTATGAAGAATAAGAAAAATGAAAATTAGTTTTTAATGATGGGTATTTGCAACAAATATACAAATGAGTGACCAAAAATTTTAATAGGTACACCATAATGATGATGGGTCTCATTTACAAGATGCAGATTAACTCTGTTTAAACCTTGTCACCAAAATTAATGTAGTTGCTGTAAAAGTATGCAACATGCATGATGTCTTCCAAGGTGTATGCCAGTCACTTTGGTATTTATTTCACCATTTTGTACGGCCCAACATGTGTTCAACAGATTGGATGGAACACTTCCTGTTGGGACCAGGATAAGAATGATTTACTCTGATGAATTCCAAATTCCAAATAGTGAAATCCATTGCAATTTTTTTTGGGGGGACAGCCACCATGACTAGTTAAATTTTTTATTGCAGGCATATATGAGTTGTATAAATATTACGTAATCTATCTTTGCAGCGATATAAAAATTGGTAGTTTGAACTATATTATTTAGATTCTTTTGCATGATTTTGATCTACATTAAGGTTTATTTCTTTTGAAGTTTTTACCTTTTGAAGATTTAAATAATAAATACGTACAGCATGTACACTGAGACCACTTCAGAATCACTCTAGAATGATTATCCATGTTGATTTCATTTCTGTAATGATGCAGAAATGAAATATTATGAGTATTTTCAAAATATTATGCAAAAGAAGAGAGTGAACTGCCAAAGACTGTGCCATCTGAAAAACAGAGACAAGCTGTTAAAGGAAAGCTTCTTTGGGCAAAAATCTCTTTTTTATATTTGGCAAAAATCTCTTTTTCATATTTTGTTGTGGGAGCTCTACATCCCTTTCTAAAATCATTTCAGACAGCTGAACTAAATGTTACAGGTGATAACTCTGGAAATGATAGCCAAGAAAATTAAATCTGATGTCTCTCAGTCATTTTAATGCCTGTCATAGAAGTTGGGATCATATCACTACTAACAACTATGGCGATAAACTCAAAGACTGGGCTCAGGCCGCCCGTATTTAAGTTATTGTACCTGGGGTACCTATGCATTATCAGTTTCATGGTGGCATAGGGGCACTCTCCATTATTGATCTGGCACTGTTTAAAAACATACTGTTAGAGTACTCGATCGCGATGATTCCAGAATTGTTCTTGGACCACTAGCCGGTATATCTCATCCTAAATTGCACTAAGATTAACCATAATTTACTAGCACATGGCTCAACAAATTGGGATAATTTTCAGCATGCTTTGTATACTAAAAATCTACCCTACTCAAAATTAGCTGTAATCAGGAAAGGAGATACAGCCATCAACCAACTCAACTGCACTCTAAAATATCCTTTTGATGCAGTCTCATTTCCTAAATTTTTCTTAATTATTCAAAACCCCTGGCCAATATTAAAGAAAAAATCAAAATTAAAAACCGTCTTCATAGAGATTGGCAAAGAACCTGCCTTGAATCTACTAGGCTACAACTGATAAGGCTCCAGAATGAGATTAAATCTGACATCAAAAGGTATTCAGATGACAAATTTAACAATTACATTAAGTCCTTCAAGACATCAAACAACAGCCTCTGAGAAGCTAGTGATCAACTACGCAAACCCAAATCTGACATCTCCCCTAATGGGCATGGTCAATGACCGGATGCCAATAACAGACACTGACAAGGCAGAATGC
This sequence comes from Stegodyphus mimosarum, assembly GCA_000611955.2. Taxonomy (NCBI): domain Eukaryota; kingdom Metazoa; phylum Arthropoda; class Arachnida; order Araneae; family Eresidae; genus Stegodyphus; species Stegodyphus mimosarum. The sequence continues at coordinate 264,802 of KK121657.1, read as the reverse complement.
TTAGTGATAGCGTTCAAGAATGATTTTCCCCAAACACTGGACTTCTGTTCAATACATGCACTCTGCATGTGCAGGTAGTTCAACAACAGGCTGAAAATTTTCTCTCCTCTGCTGCTGCGTTGGGGGACGGCAACATTACCGCAGCAATGATTGAGATTCTGCTATTTATTCGTAATCTCACCACTGAGAAGGTGCCTAGCCTGGATAATATTTCCAATCACAAGATTAAAAACCTCCCAGTCAAATTCATATTTTACCTAGCAATTTTAATTCCATGCTAAGATTAAAATATTTTTCTGCTAGTTGGAAGAACGCTTGTGTCTTTCCTATTCTAAAATGTGGACAGGACCCCAAAGTCCCCCAAAATTATAGACTGATGAGCCTCCTGTCTTCACTTAGTCTTCACTAAAATTTATGAAGTATTTATGAAGTAATTATTCCTGTCCTCACTAAAATTTATGAAGCTATATTGCTTAGATACCTGAATGATTTTTGCCAAAGTCGAAATGCTGTTATTCCACAACAATTTGACTTTCATACTAAATATTCCACGGAGGCCCAGCTTCTGAGAGTAGTGAAAATCATTCATACAGGTGCTCACAATGGAAGGCCTACTGCTATCATTTGTTTAGTTGTAGCTAAGGCATTCTACAGGTGTTGGCATATCGGTATTCTGTACAAGCTCATGCAACTTGGCATTTTGGCTGACTTTGTGCACCTAATGCACTCTTACCTTACTAATCATTCTTTCTCTGTTAAAGTTAAGTATTTTCTCTCTTCCTGCCTTATTCTTGCTGGCATCTCTCAGGGTAGTCCTGTTGCACCATTTCTTTTCAACCTGTATGCCAACAACATATCACAGTCACCAAGTGTTGATCTTTCTCTTTATACAGACGACACAGCCACTATTTCTCAGCACTCATCACTGGAACTCACACTCGCTCACTTCCAGCAATACCTGTCAGATGTAGAGTCCTAGCTCATTACTGGAAAATCAAAATCAGTGTTGTCAAAAGTACTGCCACAGTATTCATTTCCAGAAAGAGGAACGTCCATAGCCAACTCCAATAACTCAAGCTCTATGATGAAAATGTACCTTGAGTGGACTCATACAAATATCTAGGAGTTCATTTGGATGTGAAGCTTCTCTGGAACATCCATATCCATCATGCAATAGCCTGAGCAAGAATCACAAGAACTCAACTTATGCAACTCATCTCCCGAAGAAGCAACTTCTCCCTTGAAAACAAGCCCCTGCTGTATTCCAGTACCATCCTACCAATTCTAACTTATATTGCACCAATCTAAGTAACTGCTACTGACTCGCATCTTAAGAAAATTCAAGGTCATTCAAAATGTTATGCTTTGTATCTTTATGAATGCTCACTGGTACCTACGGAATGATTCTGACCTCAAAATTCTTCTCCTTGATGCTTTTTTTCAAGCACATTTTGGCAAAATTCTTTCACTGTATTGAACAGATTAGCAACCCAGTCTTGCATTCTATTCCCGTTTATTATCTGGCAGAACCCAGCTCTGCCAAGCGACTTCATGGACAGATCTTTTAACATTTTCTCTAGGAAGCTTAAAAGGGTTTGCTTGCTCGACTAGGAAAACTGTCAGAACTACCAGTACTTCATGGGCCTAACCCGGCTACAACTTAAATACTCTTTTCCTTGCTAGATCTAATCCAGCCAAGTTCTCTTTTTACCCCCGTGCTGTGCTTAGGCTTCCAACCTGCCTTTATCTAGACCTCTCCTCCATCATAGCATCTTACTAATTTATCAACTTAATTATTTTCATTGCCATGCCAGACTACCTTAATTAAATCCTAGTTAAATCTACTTAAATGCATCGTATCTCACAAATTTAATGTTTAATGATTTGTAATATATAATTAAACTCTTATTTTAGTTAATTTCTTACCTTGATTCACACATCCTTAATTTACTTTATTCATCCACTTAACACAACTTTAATACCAACTCATCGCTTTTGCTCAATTTCGAATATGAGTTCTCCAGAATGAAACAACTGACAACTCCCCTTTTCATGCTCTACATTCCTTATCTCTTATTAGATCAATGACCTCATCTCCCCTTCTGTGACCGTTCTAAGGCTCTTAGCTAATGCTTTGTTACAAACCTTTCTACCTTTCCTGAAGACATGCTTCAAGCGAGTCGCTCTTTTACTCCATCAAGTGTTCTAGTGACCATAGCAACCATTCATGCTAGTCGCATGCTCGAACCATCAGCTTTTCTTCCTTTTTCTTTAGCGACTGCTCGCTCTCATTTAATTCATTTTCTATTAATGATGATGTGGAGGTAATTGCATTTATTTGCAAAGGTACTCCGTAACAAAACGCCTTGGTCCCTATGTGCCCCTTTTTGTATGCAACTTTCTATTGTATGCTAAACTAGCTTCTCTCAAAATTTGTCAAAAGAAATTTATTGTAAGAGGCAAAAGCTCCTGAAAAACTGATAAAAATAGGTATTTTGGATCAAACCATTTATTGTATTATTGCACATATAGATTTGTGTATTGCTGCTGTTGCTTGTTTAATAAAAGGTGAAGTGTCTGATCTAAAGAGAAAAAAATTTAGAACTCATTGCAGAACATTTTTAGTTAAGCTTACATCAAAAATAGTTGAAAAAGCTCATTTAGTATAGCTTGGTGAATTATATTTCTTCATTAGATCCTAAGCTCATTATGCCTAATGAATTTTTGTGTAAGAAAAGGATGGAGAGGTTTCTACATAGACTGTATGAAAGAAAACTGATAAATTCTGCAGTTGCAGATAAATCAAAAAAGCAGTTTAAAGATTATTTAGAAGTAAACATGTTTGGAAAGATACTTTTGTTAACTATGCTGCAATATGACTTGATCTTTTTATAAGGACTTGATTAATAATTCAGATTTTAAAGAAAACCTAGTTCTAATTTCATCAAATGGTAAAACCACAGTAGGAAATAGTTTCTCAGTTAACAATGATTTGTTAGTAGAAAACTTTCAGGAAAATTTTTTAACAGAAATGCAATCTGTTTATGATGGCGTAAATGTAAATAGAGGTGTTATGAATATTAGTTTGAGTTCGGATATGTTACGATGTGCCAGATCTGCTCATGGTGCATATCATCAAGCAATCGAAGACAAAATATGTGTTTGATACTGAAGATTTAAAAAAAAAAAATATTATCAGACAAAAGGAAAACATAAATACAGATTAAAATTTTAGATAAAAAAGTACTGAGCAGATATGTTCCTTGAATCGAATCTAAAATTCTAGAATTAAAATGTCAAATCTAATTTTGTACTAATTGTTTATTTGTATTTTTTCTATTAATATTTTGTTTAAATATTATTAATATCTTTTTTCCCCTTCAGTTCTAATCAAAAAAGGAAAAACTTTTAATATAAGCATATACAATACCATTAATTGTATTGTATATGCTTATATTAAAAGTTTTTCATTGAAAGTCTGTCGATTTCTTTTTTAAAAAAAAATTGCTTTTTTGACCTTTCAGAATTTAGCAACTGTCATAATATTACAAAGGTGATTGTTCAGAAATTATATATTATTTAATAAGATAGATATAACTGCTCCCCTGCTACCATGTTTTAAAATTTATTTGTAAAACTTCTTAAAAGAATAAAACTGTCATTGATGACACAATTTTATCACAATTAATGGTGGAAAAAATCCAATGTTTAAAAGTTTATACATAGCATTAAAACATCAGCAAATTTAATTTCTGATTTTCTTTATCATTTAGATGGAATGAATGGTAAATACACCTATCCCTTGATTTACACAAGGAGGATAGGTTCCGTACAAAACCGTGTAAATTGAAATCTTGGATTTTGCTATGTAAAACCACGTAAAACGAAAAATACACTAAATGTGCATAATTTAGTTATTTATTTACATAAACAAAAGTAAGACATCTTAAAATAAATAAAGTTATACTTCGTTCATAAAATAACAAATATATGTTGGTAATAGAAGTACATATTTAATTTATTTTACAATAGGAAAATATAAGATCTTTCAATAAAATTGTTATAAGTTTAATTACTGTCATCACTTTCATCAACTAATAGTCTTTTCTTCTTGATTGGTAAGATGTCGCTTTCATCACTTGAGTGTTCTTGATAAGATTCTTCTGCAATGGTTGACAAATTGGGAAGATCTTAGATCGACAAGACGTTGTAGTGAAATCCATAATTAATAATTGCCTAAATCTTTGTAAACTTTCTCATGCTGATTTAAGCACTTACTAAGCTCCCGTTGGAATTGGAGAGCTCGTTCAGTATTGGTGTCTTATTATAAAAAATTATTACCTAATTTTCTTCACAATTCAAGTCCTATGTTGATGACTGTTGCTTTGAATGCAACTGATTCAGTTTGCTCTTCATCAAAATTGTTGTCTTCATCATGTTTATTTGTTTCATGAATCATGTTAACTAACTCATCCTCATTTAGTTCTTCATCAGCAATTATTTCTTCAATATCTGCCAGAGCTAAATCCTCAAAACCTTCTCCTCCTATAGTTTGGGCCAATTTAGTGATCTGAGTGTATTCATGCTGTAATGGTAATCTATCACAATCTAAGATTGTAAATTTCTTCCAATCTTCCATAAGAATAAGAGATTCAGTATTCTCAATTTGTTCTAAATATATGTTTGTTGTTTGACTTTGAAATTAATACGCGAAGGTTTGTTTGATATACAGTGCCTGAAAAGTCGAAATTATTCCTTGATCTAATGGCTATAATAAGGAAGTTGTATTCTTTGGTAAAAAGACAACTTTTACATTTTCTTGTTGTTGAGGAAGACCAGGTGCATTATCAATTAATGAAAGAGCCTTAAATGGCAATCTCTTTTTACTTAAGTAATTTTTGACATCTGGGACAAACATGTTATGATATCATTCATTGAAAGCTATGCCAATGACCCATGCTTTCTTATTAGCCATCCAGTAAATGGGAAGGTTATTTATGTTTATTCCTTTAAATGAGTGTGGTGTTTTTGATTTGTTAATAACCAATGGTTTCATTATATACCCCTGAAGTGTTGCAACAGAAAAGAATTGTTATACAAATTTCTGCTATCTTATGACCACTAGCTGATTTGCAAGCTTCATCAAAATTGTTGTCTTCATCATGTTTATTTGTTTCATGAATCATGTTAACTAACTCATCCTCATTTAGTTCTTCATCAGCCATTATTTCTTCAATATCTGCCTGAGCTAAATCCTCAAAACCTTCTCCTCCTATAGGCATTTTTTTCCAGAATAACCCGGACTTGTTAGCATTGAAGATCTGATCAGAAGTGTAGGAGTTGGCGGCAATGATTTCAGCAAATTTTGCTGGATATTGTTGTGCTACATCCGAAACAGCAGGTGCACTTTCTCCTCTCAATATTAGATTATGTAAAGAATGTCTTTGCTTAAATCTCTCAAACCAAGAATGACTTGCGGAAAAAAATACCTTCTTTTCATCTGATGAAGACGACAGTGACTGATTCTTAAGTGCTTTATAAATCTTTAAAGTCTTATTTGTAATAGCATTAGCATCAATTGAAATCTGTTTTTGATTTTGGTCTTCTATCCATATCACTCCATATTTTCCATTTTATCAACTCTTACACATGAAATTGTGCTCTTACTGCTGTAAGTTCCAGCTGCTACACCTTTTTCTAACATTCTTCATTTTTTCTAAATGTCCTTATTGTGGCTTCATTCATGGAGCAAAATTTAGCTGCATCTGTTAATCTTTCTCTATTATGTAGATGATCTAATATTTTAATTTTTGTTTCTAAAGAAATAACATTTATTTTTATTTGATTTTTTCCCCCAAATCTTTTGGCATTATAAAAGCTTAAAAAATTTATGTAAATTTTAAAAATGTCACAAGAAATATAAATGTTGAAAACTTACCAATAAGCATTCATATGTAGCTAAAAATGATGTAAGCTTTGCTGCTAAAATTCTGATACTGCACTAGTTCACATGAACCAAATAGCTTTACTGTTGTGAAATACATATACATACTACGAGGATTCCCTTTTACAACATGGGGAATCCCCAAACTTGTTGTTGCCACCAGTGTTACCAAAGGAATAAGATTCAAAAATGACTTCAAATATATGGAAAGCAGGTGAATATACATTTTTACCAAGTTTTTGAAATCAGTTAATTTTTAAACTGTGTAAAGCCAGAATCATGTAAAACTAGTACTGTGTAAATCGAGGGATAGATGTATTTAATTTCTTTTGTAAATGTATGTTTTTATGAATGTAAAATTAATTTTTAAGTTGTACTTTTCACTAATTATATTTATGCTGACATTTTATTATAAATGTATTTTAATGTCAGTGACTGCAAATATTTCAGATGCACTAATAATCACTTTTAATTTTATATACTCTTTTCATGCAATTAAAAAGGGAATTTATTTGAACTTAATAATTTTTTTGATACGATGGATTGTTGAAGAGAATGTTGTTTTAGTATGTAAACATTGTATTAGTTTAGTATATAAGTATTGTTTTAGTATATAAATAGTATATACTAAGTTTTCTTAGTTTGGCAAAAACTTAATTTAAAAGTTGCTGAAGAGAACAACTCCTATTATAATTATAATAGTAATGCTTTGGAATTCAAAAGTAATTTTTTATAAGTCATATGTAATTGACAAATTTGTGTGCTTTCAAGTAGTGCCATAATTAATTTACCTTCAGCGCAACCATGGAGCGCATTACATGGGTAGATTGGAATTTACTTAAAACACAGTTGGAAAACCAGGAAGAGTTGGCAAATTTCTCCTGTTTTTGTGGTAAATGTGGTGAAATATATTAATGCAAGTTATAACTCTATTTTTACATAATAATTTGTGGAATCATTATTAATATTTTAAAAATTCTTTATTTTAAAAACTGTAATAAAACATGCTAAAAATACATTTGCAGGCTTTGGAAAATATTTTGAGTAGTCGCCATTCCACCGTTGATTTAGTCGAAGAAGTGGTCACTGCCTTATTAAGTCATCTGAGAAAGCAAGGTAAGCCTATGGTATTTTATTCTCTAAACAAAAGACATTTTGTAAAATAATTAGAACATATCTTGTGGTTATTTCAGATCCTATTCAAACTGATCATGAAACTAAACTTTTGAAACAAAGTTGTGTGCGAGCATTGCAGTTGCTGAAGTTGTACACTACTGTGAACAGAATCAATTCAAAATCTGTGGAGCCTTTGCCCTCTGATATGTCAGTGGACATTCAAGTAAGCATTTATACAGAATTCAGAAAGAAATTCTGGAAGTAAATTTTTTTTTTATCATATAAGTTAGCATTTCTCAAACTCTTCAAATGGTGACCACTTTTATAAGATTAGAATGTTCTGAAAATTATCTAATCGTACCTATGAACTCTCCTGGTTTTTATCACATCTCCCAATCTCCCAGTAAATAACAGAATTTCCCAGTTTTTAATTTTTAGCCTTTACTAATGAAAATGTTTCCCAGCAATAAACGAAATTTATTGAATGAATGAAATTTAAATTAGGCTAGTTCCATCCCCCAACTCTTATGATTTTTCAGAATAATTTTCTTATTTAATTCTATTTCATCTGAACTGTATTAGACCAATAATGTATTATTGGTCTTTGTCTTACTAAATTTCATTTGATCTAAGTTGTCTTAATCTATTGTAGACATTTGCAGATTTTTATCTGTCAAATCAAACAATGTTTAATGAATTGATATTTGTATTTAATTTTGTTTACTTCAATATAAGATATATTATTTAGCTTATCTCTACAAATACCAAAGTCCTACAGTGCTGAAGCAGCAAAAGTCACGGAGCACTGCTAGTTCAGTCAGGGATTCAAATCCCAGCAAACAGACTGGCTGCATGGGCATTTTCATGGTTTTCTTCATATGTAACATGTATACAAGCCAGTTTCCCATAGAAAATCCTCCATGAAGGCATCTCTCCTCTTAGGCTTAGCCCTTGTGTGCTTTGCTGTAACCTAATAAACCAAACCCCACAAATACTATACGCATTAATTATTAATTTTATTTTCATTATATTAAAAAATACTTTGATAAATAAAAGCTTTCGTTACTTGGGATTTTTTTTAGCATAATAGTATAAGAAAATTAAAATATGGTACTGGCCAAACAATGTAAAGTTAAAAACATACAATTGAATGCTAATATATTTTGTATTGGATTCGAATTACAAATAGTTCAGTAACCTAATCCATGCATTATAAAATTCAGTTTGGAGTTTCTTTGAAACAGTGTCACCATGCAGCATGAGAACTCTTGGGTTTTAAGATTTCCGGTTTGGCAGCTATGCTTTATTCTTCTCCTAACTGAAAAGAATTTTTTTTAGCATATGTTACTACCAAAGTACTTATATTTTTAAAATGCAATTAATTAAAATTAATTTAATTTTATATTGCTATTAATTAATGAAATTATAGAAGAAAAGTTTTATTTGTTTTTAATAGTTCGATAATACTGAAGTTCATATAATCTTATTAACTAAAAATTAAATAAATGTTAATATTCAAGTTATTGATATGGATGAGCCTGCTGATTCTTGCGTAGCTATGCAGTGTTTAGATGTATGCCAGTATACGTAATCCGAGGCTGGCACATCCATTGAGTCGATTTTGGTGCTTTCTTTTTATTTGAGTTAGAGATGAAAACACTTCCTTACCCAGATATGTAGAAGAAATTAATTAGTAATTCTTGAAGTAAAATCATACAGTTCATTATATTCAATTTTCTTTGATATGAGGTCCTGAAATTAATTGTATCTTCTGCTTGGAATTTCATATCGAGTTCAATATTATTAATTCAATTCAATTAATTGTTCTCTGTCATTCAATGACAGTTTGCTATTTTCAAAATTGCAATGGAAAAGGTAGAGAACCCGTAAAAAATTGCTATATTTACCATTCAGAAAATAAGTTTCAACTTGTGAATCTGTGCCATCACGCAATTCTTTTTCAATAAGGTTGTCATTTGCTACTAAAAAAGATTCTAAGACTGGAAGTGTTGAAAATTGTTTTACACAACTAACTCACAAACTGAGTTTCCTCTCAAACCCCTTTAATTTCTCATGCACATTGAGAAAGCCAAAGAATTATTTTATAGGTAGAGATTTAGTTCATTTAATCTTGAGAAAATGTCCAACAGTTGTGGCAGTGTACTTAGCCATGTGATATAAAATCTTGTTAATTTTATTTACAAATAATAGGACATTTGTTTTAAATCTGTGAGGACCCCAAGGGTAGGGATTGAGGCCCACTGATGGTCTGTAAGACTGCAATTTGAGAAACACTGACATAAGCAGTTGTTCTAGTTAGGCTTATTGTATTCTTTTATTAAATTTTTATTCTGTTCCATTATTTGTTGGAATTGTAAAATTTTGAGGTTATGTTGCCACATTTTGGGGTTATGTTGCTGACTTATTTGTTATAATTTTTTTAAATTTCTTTAGAAGTAATCTTGCTGATAATGAAAATTGAATGTGTGGTCTTATTTTATAAAACTTGATTATTTTTCAAATTTAGAATTATTTAAAATTCTGATGAAATTTTGCCTCTTAGCAATGAAAGTTCACTAGGGAAATTATGTTGCATAATCATTGAGGTTATCCAAATTATATGGTGTTTTCATTGATAAAAATTTGGATTTATTGATAATTTAATTAATTGGTAATTTCAGCAACTAATTTTCGCATTTTCTTCAAATGAAAATGGTGAGTAATTATGATTTCTATTGTATCTTTATTGTAATGCATATTTGGCACATTTATGCTTTCTTTAAATGTGATTTAAGTGTAAATAAGAATTTTCTTAGTAAAAGTATAAGTCTTTTATAAAAAAATCTGATGTGGACACCACATGACTTCCTTGTACAGCCTATTAAATTATACCTAATTTCTCTTGCACTTCATTTAAACTTTTTTCCTCGAGTTTCATTAGAGATGTATTTCTCATTTAATTAATTAAGTTCTCACTTCATGGCAAGGCAGAAATACATAAAAACTCAAAACATCTTCATTAAAAATTTTAAAATACAGAAAAATATAAAACACCAAATGCAATACACAATTTTTAGAATTAAAATTAGAGTTTCTTTGTAAAAGCAAGTAATTCAGCAAGTGGGCAGGATGACAGATTTTTTGGTGCACAAAACTGAAAGTTTACTTTTGGTCTCGCTCAGCAAAAAGACACTGAAGTTGGTGCACAGACTAACTTAATTCACTATTTTACTAGGAGTTTCAAATGTAAACAAATGGCAACTTTGTTAGGCTTAGTATCACTTAAACAACTTTTAAATTGATAATTCTCCAACTATTGCATGCAGATTAACTAAAGGCATAAAACCCTTAACCATAACATAAAAACAACATAATTCAATAATTTTTAAAGCAAAAAATGCACAATTTATCACGATATAAGAATAAAAAGAATTGAGCTCATCGAGCTGGATAACAGAATAGTTATATATATATATATAATATATATATTATGTATGTTTGGTGTGGCAGATTGCAACCAAAAAGGGAGGTACATAACTACATATTATAGCAGTCCCATGTATAAAATTTCAGCATTCTGAGGCTGCTTGTTTTAGAGTTATGTGAGATACATACATATATACATACATACGTATAGGCGTCATGAAAAAATCTCTTCTGAATCCATTTTAAATCCATTTTGCAATATGTTCTTGGAAAAAAGTCTTTTATTATGTCTTCATATACAAATATCACACAAAAACATCATTAAATTGGATTCAAGAGCAGTTAAAATGGATATTTTAGTTGAAATATGATACCTAAAATTTTTTACGATTACAGTACTTTCTTTACTTCATATAAGGTAGTAAAAAATATGATGTAAACACAACATGACTTCCTTGTACAGCCTATTAAATTATACACATTTTCTCCTGCATTTCATTTAAACTAATTTTCTCGATTTTCATTAGAGATATATTTCTCATTCAATTAATTCAGTTTTCACTTCAGCAGCAAGGTAAAAATGCATAAGAACTCAAAACATCTTCATTTAAAATTGAAAAATATATAAAAAATAAAACACTTAATACAGTTAAAAAAGCAATTTTTACATTTAAAATTAGAGGTTCTATCCAAAAACAAGCAATTCGGCCAGTGGGCAAGAAGGCAGATTTTTTGATGCACAAAACTGAAAGTTTACTTTTGGTCTCACTCTGCAAAAATACACTGAAAGTTCAAAAAATGACTTAATTCTTGATTCTGCCAAGTTTCAAATGTAAACAAATGGCTGCTGCATTAGACATAGCTGAACTTAAAGAACTACTAAATTATTGATAATTCTACAACTATTGCAAGCAAATTAACTAAAGGCATAAAAACCTTAACTGGGACATAAAGAATAGCATAATCATTTTTAAAGCAAAAAATGCCCAATTAATCAACATATAAGAATAAAAAGAACTGAGTTCACCAAATATGTTCTGAATTCATTTTAAATCCATTTCATAATTTGTTTGGGAAAAAAAGACCTTTATTCTGTCCATAAATACAGATGTCACACAAAAACATCATTGAGGTGGATTTGAGAGCAGTCAAAATAGATATTTTGTTTGAAATATAGTACCTGAAATTTTTCACGATTATAATAAATATTTCTCAGTTATTGACCTCCTGCAGTATAACAGAATAGCAACAAGTAAACTATCATATCTGGTTGATCATTGGTAAATAAAATGTAATTTGTTTCCAAGCCTTATGGCTGAATGTTAATTATAAACAATACTTGTTTTTTATTATTCTGTTCTTTCATACAATGGTAACTATATGTGCTTGTGTACATGTCCATTCTCATACTTTGATTTGAAATTATTGCATCGATCATAGTATATCCTCTCTCTGCTCATAGAATGTTTTGAAGTCACAAATCAATGACTTAACACACACAAAATTTTTAAAAGCAGCATTAAGTGTAATGCATTAAGTGTAGCATGCATTTCTTTTTATGTTCCTTATTTTTTCTATATTTTTCTAAAAATAACCCATATCGATAACATTCAGTGGCGGCATCCTTTTTATCTGAAAAGTGATTCCACACAAAAGTGAAAAGAACACATTGAGGATTGAAGCTAATACATTTAATTACTTTCTAACAAGAGCTTGTCTTCATAAGAGCTTCATTGCATTTGGCATAATTCCAAGAATACATTTGATACTTATAAATGTAATGTTTTCAATCACTAATCTGAAAAGTTTTGGATTTGGGGGGGGGGCAACAAAGTGCATTCAGAGCTCTAACTGAAATACCAATTTTGGTTTATCTATTTTAGCCAAGCTCCTAATAGTTTGTTGCCCGTGATATAAAACTCTTGAATACTAAACTGAAAATTTTTGTGTTATATTTTTATAAAGTTTTTCATTAAAAACTGTTATGGCTTTCAAGTAAAGTACAACTTCTGGTTGTCCATTTTTATGCCAAATCTAATCAGCTAGCTACATTAATGCACACAGCTTAAATGTGCGAAATGGTAACTTTCGGAAGTTTTGTAGGAGGCTTGTTGTAAATGAAAAAATTGTCACACACAAATAGATGAACATCATTCTAAGAATAGTCAAAACGTGTTGCATGGACCCTCATTCTTGCTTATTCACTGAAAACTTTCTATCCATTTTTGGGAACGAAAACATTACCTTCCTTACCTAGGTATATATGTCGATGGGAGGTAAAAATAGTGAGTGCCTTTTTTTCTCTGTAGAGGAGCATCAAATCATGCACATTTCTTGGGCTTTGCTTTTTTGAAATTTAGTTGATGAATGTTCCATGATTTTTTTTTATTAATTAGCAAAAAACAAATCTTTCAGATGTATTCTGGCAGCCTTTGTATTTCCGAGACAGAAGTCGGTCGCATTTTATCTTTAGTTATGCTTCATCAAACAGTTGTCCCCGTGTTGAAGCGACAAGTACGTTTCACTGATGACAATGCAACTGAAATGTCATTTTCCGATTTCATGAGCTGTTTTGTTGTTCACGACAGCCATCTGATCAAGTCTGGTGAAGAAATAATGCTACAGAATCTGCCTGTGGATCTGAATAATGGAATTTCTGGGAAACAGATAGAAGAATTAGGTATTTATAAATGTGCATTTTCTGATTTTTTTCTCATGTGTATGCCAAATGTTTTATTATAACATTACTGCCAACTCTCCCAGTTTTACCAGAAGACTTGCAGAAGTTTCTTATCGCATCTCCCGATATTTCACAAAATCTTCCAGTTTTTAATCCTTAGCCTTTACAAAGGAAAATGTTTCTCAGAAATTAATGAAATTTATTGAATGAATGAAACATAAATTAGGCAAATTCCATTCTCCCATCTCATATGTGAATTGTCTTAATTTACGGTAGACATTTGTAGATTTTTATAGAAGATTCATGCAATGTTTAATCATCCAATATTTGTATTTACGTTTATTTGCCTTCAAAATGTGATACATTACTAAGTGTAACAACACATATAACATGTGCAGTAATTATTATTTTCTTTGTATTTAAAAGTATTAAACATAAAAGCTTTCTTTCACTACTCTGGATTTTCTTGATATAAAATGTAAGAAAACTGAAATGTGAAATACCCAAATGAACATAAAATTTAGAACATCTAGTGAAATGCTAATATATTTTACATCAAAATTATGCAGTACTCTGAACCATGCATTACAATATATACTGGTTATCATAAATTAAGGAAATATCACAAAAATCACGATAACTGGAAAAGTTAGATGTAGAATTTTATAAAACTTATCCACAATATACAACACATAGTAAGGTATCAATTAACATAAAAAGAAATTACCAGACAATTATGGTTGTATAGAAATTAGCACATGTATAAAATGAACAAATTGAAGGTGTCAGTTTGTTTTAGGAAAATTACCATCAATATGGAATATGATCCCCTCTAGAAGGAAGAGAGCACATATAGCGATGTGTGATGCTTTCAATTATGCGGTCTATCAGTTCCATAGGCAGCAAGAGCCATTGCTCTTGCAAAGCAGTTGTAAACATGGCAAGGGTCTGAGGGGGTAGATTGAGAGCAGCTAGATGTCTCCCTAAACCATCCCAAACGTGCTCGATAGGATTCAAGTCCGGGAATCGAGCTGGCTACTCCATGCGCAGGAAGATAATCATCTATGGTGCGAGCCCTGTGTGGTCTTGCGTTGTCGTCCTGTAACAGGAAAGCATCACCTGTTGCCCCGTCATATGGGTAAACTTCAAGGATTTCATCTCTATAAACCTGAGCATTCATGGTTCCCTTGGAAAGATATGGAAGTCTGTGCTTCCACCCAAAGAGATGCACAGACACTGAGTTTTCCGTATGCATCTCTTTCACGGATGATAACGGGTTCCATGTTCTCTCCATATCAAATAACTTTTACTATTGCTTTCTAGACTAAACGTAGTCTCATCTGTAAAGAGAACAGTCCTCCATTGATCAGGCATCCAGTGGACATGTTGTCGTGCCCACTGCAAAGGGTCTCTCCCTCCTATGGCGTGACATGAGCGGCATGCAAATGGCTGGTCGCCTTGCATACAGACCACCTTCATGAAGCCTTCTATGCACAGTTGATGTTGACATCAACCTTCTGGTGGTTGCAGCAAGGGAGGATCTAAGAAGAGTCGGAGTAGCGATTCTATTCCTGCGTGCACATAATTGCAAATATTGGTCATCAGAGCTCGTAACAGCTGTCCGTCCTTGGCTGAACCTCCTAGATGCCGAATCTGTGGTTTGAAATAGTCTCCAAAGTCTATGAACCACAGAAGGACTCACATTTTGCCATCTGGCCACTTCTGTTTGATTTTGTCCTGTCTCTAGTCTTCCAATGGCTCTCCATCATAATTCTGCAGGCAAATGATGCCTGGAGGTCATAGTTACGAATTGGCTATCTCAGATTTCTGATGTCACAATCACAGTGAAATATGTGGGCTTGCTCTCAAACATGGACTTTTATGCTCCTTGCAGATGACGTATTCCGAGTGCAGCGCTACTAATTTGCATATTGCAGTTTTACTCAGCTACTTTTACTTGGCAACATATTCAAATTTTACGTGGTTTGGCTTATTTTTGAGGGAGTTATCACTATTTTTGTGATTTTTCCTTAATTTATGATAACCAGTAATGCTCAGTAACCTGAACCATGCATTATAAAGTGAATTGAAGTCATCTTGGAGCTCCTTTGAGATGATATCATTTAACAGTGTAAAAAATCTCTATATTTTTAAGATTTCATGTTGGCAGCTATGCTGTAATATTGCAGTCTTGTTTATTATTTTAATCATTGAAAGAAGTTTATTAAAAATAAAACCGAAATATTAAAACAATGGAAAATTTTAAAAAAAAATATATGTAATGGAAATTCAAGAGGACAATTCTTTTGAATTACTTGAACTGTGGTTGGTAACATATAAAGGGCTGATTAAGAGTCAGTGGTGAAGGTCATTTAGTGGAAATTAGGACTCAACACATTTTTTAAAAATTTAATTTCTATTTAAATGTATTTCAGTACTGAAGGAGTCTCAAACTTTTAACATTCAACTACTTCAAGAATTAAAGAATTTTTTAGCAACCCTTTATGCTTCAATTACTAAAATATGATAGGATGGTGAAAAATTGTAGATGGGATTTTTACTTGCTTATTTATAGTGTCTGTTATTTTTTTAGATTATATATATGTAACTCTAATTTTGTAAATAATATATTAACATTCATTAAAAATAAAGGAGATAATAATTCTTTGAACTGAAAGTACCAAATATGTAGAAACAAGCAAAAATGTTCAGCTGCGATATGAATTTGACCACAACTTTTTTACATCAAAATACTGATATAATAAACCACCTGTATCAAAACTTGGAAAGGAATAAAAACTTCCTTAGAAAGAAATCTGATTTCACTTCAAACCTTTTTTCATACACATAGTTTAAAATCTCATTTTATATATATATATATATATTCAATGCTATGATTTCGAAAATTTATATACAACACTTCCCTTAGAAGATATTCTAAGCAGCTTGCAAGATCTTCCAAAACTGTTCCCACAAATTTTAAATTTTATTACCCAAGACAGTTGGACATTATATCTTAAAAGCATCCTATTTAATAATTATATTCTCTTTAATAATACTTTCTTTAAACAAATAAAAGGAATTCCAATGGGCGGTAACAGTTCTAGCTCCATTTGTGGACTATTCCTGTTCTCATGTGAATTTAATTTCCTACGTTCACTTAACAAAAATGAATACCAGTATTTTAAATACATTTTTAGATACGTAGATGACATTATTGCCTTTAATAATTATGGAAAACTAAAAAATACACAGATTTATCCTTCCAGCCTTAAGCTTAATATCACTAATAACCAACAAGACGAAATTGTTTACCTTGACTTACAGATTAATAACTTTAAACATATTAAAATTTTCGACAAACGTCGCGAATTTGCCTTTCCTACTTTAAAACTTACTAATTGGAAGTCCAATATCTCGAAAAAAATAATAATCAATACTATTCATTCACAAATAATCAGAATAAAAAGAATTTGCAACAATGCCGACAATCTTAAAGAAGATTTACTCCACTTAATTAAAATACTCAATGAAAATCAAATACCTAACAATATAATCCAAACAGCGCTCAAAAAAGCTGGCATTTACCCTTTTATTTTTTAAATCATGTATTTAGGATAATGATACGTTTACTTAAATCTATTACTAGAAGGTAAATAGTTGATGGCCAATCTGTGTGATTTAATGTACAAATGTAAAATAATTTTCGGTCTCTTTGAACATAATTATCACCGTTACATTATATTCTTTTAAAACAGTGATAAATAGGCCAGTCTATCTCTTTAACTAAAAAAATGGGCTAATTTCCTTTCAATAAAGTGGCATGAAAGCCCGCTTGCCTGAAGACAACTGTTAAATTCTTTTCTTAATTTTCCCAATCTTTTGGCCAATTATTCACAAAAAATATACGTTTTCTAGCCATTTTGAAACATTTTACACCAAGCTCTTGTTTCTTCATTAGAAGGACGCCATTTTTTAACAACAGGCTTTCAAATTGACACCCCCCGACGACGGGTTACCTTCTCATTCGTCCAGAAAGTTTTAGGCGGAACTATGCCTTCACTACGTCACCTCCCCCTGTAGGTTTAGGATTGCAAAGATTTTTTAGCTAAACTTACAGCCCCGTAGAATTACTTTGCTTTCTATAGATTCAACACGTTTCAAGAAGGTGAGTCTTAATTTTTATAATTATTATATTTTCTAGCAGAAACATTTTACACAAAAGTGTACGTTTTTTCCACCAAGTTTATTATATTTTAAGTACTTCTTTCTTCAAATTTAACAGCTTCATTACTTTAAGCAAGAGGGCCCCCATTTTTTAGATTTTCTTGATTTCTTCGGTTGTAATATAGGACTAATAGTGTTTCAGAAATTAACTATAAATTATAATTGATGATTTGTGGTTGCATCCTCTCTAATACTATTTATAAATTTAGTTTTCTGTAAAATTTTTGAGGTCTTGAGGCGATTTTAAAATTATTTGTTACCTAGATGCCTCTTTTTATTCTTTAATTCTAATTAATTCTTGTTTTGTTTTGTATTGTTTTTCTTCCACGCGTAGGGAAAAGGGGCGTCTAATTGAGACGATTTAGATTAATATGGAAGATGTAATAGATATGAAAATTTTGTCAATTAATCGACGCGGTATTGTCTCAATTAGTCGTCAGTTGAAACGCGTGGAAGTAATATTTCGGCGAAAGGGGCAAAGTTCTTTTCCCCTGATGAAACAACTATGCAACTCTCGCTGGAATATTACCATTTTCTATTGTATACATTGTTTTTATTACAACTTCAGCTTTTCCCAATCTTGCCCATAAATTACAATTTTCTAAGCATTATTTGAGTTTTATTTACATGTTAATCTTTGCTTAGGATTCTAAGTTTTAATTGTATTTAATGTGTAATTTTGGCACTAACGTGCTTTTTCGAATAGGATTTTAGAGGGTTTAGGATGTACTATGGCTTTTGGCATTCTTACTTGTTAATAATATATATATATATATATATATATATATATATTTCAGAGAAATGGGGGTTAGTTAGATAACCCAATGCAGCTGATTTCATTTTGAGTATTTAAATTTTTACAACAGCCATAAATTACAGTAAGTAAGCTTACTATAATACTTTTTTTTCTTAAACTGGGACAGTTTTAAACAAATACTCACAACAAATTAAGCTTATCTACCTGTAATTGAAAAGGCTAAATAAAGTTGTTACCAAAAAAACAATATTGAGTGGAAAGTAATTTTTCATAATTCAATTCTGTCTTTGAGTTAAAGTACCACATCGAGTGCAGATTATTGGAGGGGTTAATGCAACAAGAAATGGCATAATATTTATAAATTTGCAGGACTAGTTTCAAAGGTTTAAATATAGAACCTTCATCTTTAGCTTCAGAAGTTGATAAGAAGAGGTGGAAGCAAGTCAAACTCCTGGCATCATCTATTAATGAAAAATGAAAACAAATAGGAGATAATTTCCTTAAAAGCTTGACTTCCTTCTTCTCATTGTAATTGCTTTATCCTATTATTGGCTTCTCTTTCACCACTTGTACTTCTGTAGCTGAAGACGGTGGTTCTATATTTAAAGCTTTGAAACTAGTTTTGCAAACTTATGAATATTACTCTGCTCCAATAATTAGACATATCTCATAATTAGGAAGTTATTAGTGTTTATATTAGTGTGAACTTTCTTTAAAAATTCTATGCTATTTTTAATGGCATCAAAAAACTCACTGCAATTCAGTTCACAGTAAATTTTGTGTTTTAGTAAATGGTTTTTATGGTTGATTTAACTATTCTACCTCTTTCTTCAGCTCATATGATATTGGTTATTGAGAATACTCTTTCAACTGGGGCTGATGTCCTCAGCATACTGAAGTTATACTCTGTAATTTGAACAAGATTGGGAAACTAAATATTCTTTTGTTCTTTTCTTTGCAATGACTAAAAAGTTGTATCCATTTTTCTTCACAACTTTTATTTTCCCAAATTTAGCTGACCAAAAAGCTTTT
This sequence comes from Stegodyphus mimosarum, assembly GCA_000611955.2. NCBI lineage: Eukaryota > Metazoa > Arthropoda > Arachnida > Araneae > Eresidae > Stegodyphus > Stegodyphus mimosarum. The sequence continues at coordinate 245,620 of KK121657.1, read as the reverse complement.
GCAATTATTACAGCATCAAAAAGTGTATCCATGTTTATTATATTATTTCCAACAATTTAATATATATATTTTTTTTACCTGAAGCTTCAGTCTTAGTCCATGTTATTTCATATTATTTAATTGTTATTTATCTAAGCAAAAGATTCTGCTTTACTAAAACATGCATTTAAAGGATTTTTAATATCCCGTTACACACAGTAAACTACTGAAAATTCTGAAAAGCATAGTTCACATTTCACTTTGTGTATATGATCACAAACGTTTTTCAAAAATAGATAATTCTTTTTTTTTTTTTAATTTGTTAGTAAACAAATAATTTTCTTTTTCTTTCTCTCTCTCTTTTTTTTTATGAGAGAGATTAATTTATAGTATAAAATAATTGCAAAAGCCGACTCGCAATTCGAACTCAACTAAGATGGGACATGCTCAACAATGATGTAGCCAGCTTAAGTTCCACTGTTGCCAAATCTAATTCAAACAAAATGTCTAAAAAATTGAATGTGAAAAAATATATGGAGGAAAAAATAAAACATGTTAATGCATTAGATCACATGTTATAAGTTTTGAGGGAAAACATATATATTACATTAAAAGTACTCAAGATCTGAATATAAAATATTAACATTGGCAACAGTGAATATAACAGAGGGTGGGTTACTTTAGTTTCCGTATTATTTGAAATGTGTCCAGATTACTTCTACTTTAGTTGCCAAATTGTCATAGTACTTGAGACTGCATTATTTTTGCTTCTTGTATATTCAGCAAAATTTTACAAATAGCTGGGACAAAATGAAAAACAGTTTGGGATACAGAAACCACATCATTGAACTGCAGTGGTCTCGGTATTAGTAGAATGTCTGTTAAGTCTATATATATGTGATAGTATTGTGTTAATTTTAATATTAAGTCTTAGTGAATGCATTACTATCTTATTTTTTCCGTTAACCTCCATTCGAACCCTTTGAACTTCATATTAGCACCTGGGGGAACTGCACTGGTTTCCATAAGTTAAGCAACAAATGGAAAATTGGTGATAGATCAAAAAGTATGTAAGTGAAGTGAACGAAGCTTGGTGTAAATATTTATTATATACCTCTTGTAACTTCAAAACACAAAATGTTATACAGAGTATTTACATTTTATAATATCAACAGGAACATAAAATCATCTAAATTCAGACAAATAAATTAAATAGAAAAAACTTCTCATTGGTGAGTCTGATCACACCGAAAAGCATTATAGGCCTTACAGCCATGTCTCATGCTGTTGTTGTAAAAGCTTATTGATCAAATAAAGCAGTTCTAACCTTATCTAGAGTTTGCGGCAGGATTTTGAAGCCAGCAACATGCCTCCTGAGAGTATTGCACATATGCTTGATGGGATTAAGGTCCTGAAAATATGCTGGCTTCTATATGGACAATAGTTTCTTCTTCTATAAACTGGAACACGAGGAAAGTAGTGTGAGAAAAATATCCTCTACTCGCAAAATGAAGGTATGGCTAATTGCATCAGCATAACTGCGATCCAATATGTGGTTTCTGTACTTCTGAGCATTCAGAGTTTTATGTAGCAACACGTACAGATCAGTGTGCCCACCTAAAACTACTTCTCTTCATGCAAGGACGCTACCTCCTGCATTAGGTATCTCTTGCCCATATGTTAGAAAAAATATATCCAGTGTTTGTTTCTCTCCGTATGTAAATCTGTCAAGAATCATTCTGTAAAGCAAAGGTAGGACCCCAGTTCAAATGCTCCCTGCGGTGGCAGGAGGAAAACGGAATGCACAGTGCAGGCCACCTAACATACTGACCTCTTTTGTGTAACCTTCTGCATACAGTCATGGCTCATACTGTCTTTCCTGAACAGAAGTAAGTGTGAATGTAAGCTGAGTTGCAATCCTGTTGCAAAGTGTGCTAAATTGCAAATACGGTCATCTGCAAATGTTGTAACTCTTGGCCTACCTTTGGCAGGTCTTTAAGAGGCTGAACCAATAGTTAAAAATCGGTTCCACAACTGCTTTACCGTGGAATAGTCAACATTTAGCCATTTTACAGTGTCAAGATTATTCCTGGGCTCCTTCTAATCATCCTATGAATCTGTAATGCAATTTTGCTGGCAAATGTCGCCTCTAACTCATTTTACACTTTAGCTAATTAGAAACTGTTTAATATATCCTCATTCATTAAATAGCTAGTTTTAAGCTATATCATATTTATGCAAAGCAATGATAGTGCCAATCTTTTGCACAATGGTATTCAATGCCGTTTGCTTGTAGTCTTAATGTATCCAAATTTTAACAATTTTGAACTACTTTTAGCTGATTTATTGCATTTTTTCAATTTCCTGCTTGACTCTTCTAAATCATTGTATATGGACTGCTCAAGAGACCTCTGATGTAGGTACATGATTTCTTCTCGGTTTATGTGTGTCTACGTCAGGTTAGTTACTAGTCGAGGAGACATTTTAACATGTGGTTTGTCTGAAAGACTGGCTGTCGGACAAGAACTGATGGAATCATTTTTTGCCACATAAATAGAATATTTTCTTACCCATTGGTTGTATTTATTTACTAGGGCTTTATACAGAGTGAAGATGCTTCATTAAGGGGAAGGAAGTACTTTTTTGAAATTCTGTGTTTGAAGTATTCACAGAAAGGTAATATGGAGTACATTTAAATTCCACTCCAAAAATTCTACACTATTCTAAAGAGATAACTAATATAATAAAATCTTTCAGTTTTACTAAGAAATTGTACTTACTTTTTTATCAGTTATGCCTTTTTTCAGAAAATCACCTTTGGCAGATCTTTTTTTTTTCAGAAAACCACTTTGGCCAGTTTCTTCACCGTTTCAAAGTATTCACAAAAAACTGATAGAGAGCTTATGTAAATTCTGCTTTGCAAAGTTCTACATTCTTCTCAATTTTCAAGCAAATGTGGCATCATCTCATAGTTTTAGTTGGAACTGTTAGTGGAAAAACAACAACAGTGATTAAACCTAAGATGGGTGACGGGATTTCAGAATTGAAATTATGCAAAAACAGTATTATTTATTTTTGGAAAAAATTATGAATAACTTGCTTAGCACAGATGAATTCCACTGAACAATGGCGACATAAACCTAAGATGGGTAATGTGTGCCTAAGATGAGTGTCATGAGTGTAGCATTTTAATATAAATGCTGCCATTGTAGACTTCATGGGGTGGTTTTTCAAAATCTCATGTAGACATGACCTTCCAGTGTTTTGTTTGCCAAAATTTCATCAATGTGAGAATAAAACTGCAAATTTATATGAATTATGCACATACAAACAAAAAGCAAGCATTCTTCATTATATGTGGTATGTAAGTATATATACACTGAAGAGCCATTACATTATGACCACCCTCCAATTATAACAATGGGCTCACCCAGGAACAAAAAAGCCACTGTGCATGCATGATTAATATTGGAGTATGTAAAGTGGCTATGCATTGTCTTTCCAAACATTGTGCAATCAGCAACGCAATGGGAAGAGCAGCCGATTTATCAGACGTCGATAAAGATCAAATAGTTATGGCTCAGCGACTGGGAACATCAATACCTGAAATGGCACATTTAGTGGGCTGTTCATGTGCAGTTGTTGTGAGCATATATAGAAAGTGGTGTATGGATAGTGAAACAACAACAAGTTGCCAGCCAGCAGTGTGTCGTCGATGGTGAATTGATTCCAGAGGAGAGTGGAGATTGCTGTGCTTTCTCCACTGTTATGCCCATAAAACAATCCCTGATATCTGTGCACTAGGTGAACATCGTTGCAGACCAAATTCTCCCATTCATGACAACAGTATTTCTGGCAGGGAATGGTGTTTACCAACAGGCTAATGTATCATGTCATAAGGGTCGAATCATCAGGAAGTAGTTCAAGAAACATTCCAGTGACTTTCATGTCTTGGCCACCAGATTCACCTGACATTAATCCAATAGAACATTTGTGGCTCCACCTGGAAAACCAAATTCATGCTGCCATGCTACCGCCGTGCAATGTGCAGGAATTGCAGGACCAGTTGGCGAGTGATTGGTACCGGATACCTCAGACTACATATCAGCACCTTATGAAGTCAATGCCACTCTGGGTGCTGATAGTTTTGAGGGCTAAAGGTGGTCCTACATGTTATTAACAGGGTGGTCGTAATGTAATGGCTTTTCGTTGTAAGATAAAAAATATGTAATTGAGCTTTATAACTCAATTTAACAATAGGCTTTTAATTCCTTATTTTTAATTTTAGTATTTCCTCTCTGTATTCTAAAAATTGCAGTAACTTTCCTGGACTGCATCATTTCTAGATCACTATATGAGACATGGCTTGCGTTACGCTGATGATACTGCTAATTGAGAACTTGATTTTGAGAACTGAAACTTTCCTGACCTAAACCAAAACCTTCCTCTTGGCAATCTTTTATACTGAATAAATACACTTCACTTCTCCCTATGTTGCTGCTTAGACTTTATTTCATTGTTCTCTTTTTCTATTGCAATAGTATGAATGTAAATTTTCTAGAAATAGGCACAATTAGAGAGCCAAGTGAATTCTGACCACAAACATCAATTTAAATAAACATGGAATTTAATCCACCTTGACAGTCAAGTTTTTTAGATAGTACGAACTCATCATATTAACATACTATGCAATCAAAATTCTTCCTCTTCAATATGTCATCTACTTGCTTTACCATCAGTATTTCTATGTTTGTTCGTCTCAGTGTTCCTACATCAGTACTTCTAAATTTGTTTCATCATATATATATATATACAAGGTCTGTCCCGAAAGTAATGCAACCATTTTTTTAAAAGAAATTTATTGAACCAATATGTACTCAATATTCTTCGAAATACATCCCTCCTGCTTTAACACTCTTGTTCCAACACAATTTCCATGCTTTATATGCGTCCTTAAAGTCCGTCACAGGGATGTCCTTTAGTAACTTCGTCGTAGCCACCTTGATGTTCTCCAGGCTCCTTAAAAGCTGTCTTTTGAGGGATTTTTTAATCTTCAGGAACAAAAAGAAGTCGGGCGGGAGCAAATCAGAACTAAAGCAATGCAAAAGTCTCCAATGGCATTTTCTCAAGTTTGAACAAAACTTTGCATATCACTGCTCGAGAGTTTTTTCCATCTTGATTTTGACCGAGCACTCACACAAGGGTTTACTGAAACAGGCACTGTGACTCTCCAGAAGCTCAGAGCCGACTGGCACTGGTCGCACTGTGCTTCCAAGAGTTCACCCAGCCTTCCATGCAAGCAGCAACGCTGTGTGACGGATGGTCATGGCAGAAGAAATTGGGTCGCATTACTTTTGGTACAGACTTTGTATATAAAGAGAGAAAAATTTATTTTAATGAATCCAGTTAGTGTAATTTCATGCTGCCTGCTAATACCATAATTTTGGGTAGATAAGATGTGGCTTATACATGTTTTAAAGTTGAATTTTTAAGTTTGTAGTGTATCTGAAGGAATTTTATTTTTTCTGTCTAAAAAATTTCCGTAGCTTAAGTCATAAGTTATGGTTAATATTGAATTCGCTGTGACATTTTAGCTTGATAGAAGAGCTCATGTTGCTGTAAGATAGTGCACCAAGTTTGAAATTGCTTGAAGCTCGCTTAACTATGGTAGGATGCATTTGCTGTAAAGATAATGTAACTCATGTACTTTCTCTGTAGTTTTGTTTGTCTTTTCCAATAACTCTTTTCTTTTTTTAACTTTGAACAGTGGCAACACTTTTCTTTTAAACTGCTGAGTTTATTTACTAAATTTGAAAAACGAATTTATTGCCTTTTGACGAGTGCACTTCATCACCAAGTTTTCTGATTAAATTTGAAATATAAAAACCTTACTTACACTCTGAAGAGTGGCAATACAAAGCTCTTAAATCGCTGATTTTTTAATCCAAAGTTTGGTAAAATAGCATAAATTATATCATATAAAGAGTGCAGACCCCATGGGGTGGTTTTTGAGAAAACTTATGTGCACAATGACCTTCCTTATGTTTGAAGATAAAGTGTGCTAGATTTCATCAAGATTGGGATAAGATTGGATTTCATCAACATATTGCCCAAGATTTTGCACTTTGCACCATTAGAGGGTTTCCGACCTAAGTGATACCTAATGGAAAAAAACCGCCCAGTGGAAATTATATATTGAGAAATTTTTATGGGGAGGTTTTACAATGAATGTTTTACAATCATGTTTACATGACAGTTAAAGTTATTTATAGTCTTCTATGCATATTTATAGTCATTCTTTGCATTGTTGAGCTAATTTTGATAATTTGAACTATTACATATTATGAAATGGGATAGTTCAAGAGTCCAGTAAAATTTCAAAATTCAAAGTTCAGTCATTCAAGATTCAGTGAAAGTTGAGTAGTTGAATAAAGTTCAATAGATCAAAAGTTCTGGAGATATAAAGTTCTAAGTTCTTTTGATCAAAGATTCAGTTATTCCGTACATAAAGTTTGGTGTTTCAAATGATCGTAATTTCAAGGGGTCTTGATTGATTGATATAGAACAAATCAGTTCTAGTTTCAATTTAGATGTTAGTCCAGGTATTATAGTCTTTTTTTTATAAATGATTTAGATGTTAGTCCAAATATTAGTCTTTTTTTATAAATGATTATGGAATTTAGTTAAATTTGATGTACTGCTTGCCCAAGACTAAAAGAACCTGACAAAACAGCCCAAATTAAATTTATAAATATTTATAATGAAACTTAAGAAAAAAAAAACAAATTTAAGCTAAAAAAAATCTGAAAGATTTCAGATTTTAAATTACGTCCAAAGGTGCGTTTTTTTAACGTTTCGTGTGCTACCTTTTTTTATTAAATATCATGTACTACGTACTCAAACCATAAAATTCAGTTCAAAATCAATATCGCAAAATCATTTTAAAATGAACATATCTTTAGAATTTCCGTAAGTCTCGTGCGCTGGAGATGAAAATGTTTTTTTTTTTTCGTACAGTGTTGCCATTGCTCGCTTTGAAATCTTTTAGTTTGTTAATCAGAAATTCGTTGAAATGTTACAAAACATAAAATCGATAATAAAGCAAATTTCAAATTCAAAATTAGGGCTTCCAGATGCCCATATTCGCAGTAGGATTACGTCATTCAAAATTCGATGGCTCTAGGTTTTATCACAATGCGAGAAACATGCATACATTTATGCAGATTTTTCATTTTTTTAAATTTAATGCAGAGCAATAACATTTAGTGGCAACAATTTGAAAAGTGATACGCCGTTTTTGTGTTTCCGACGCAAAATCGCAAAACGAAAGTAATAGTCCTTCGGGACTAAATCCCTTTGGACTAAATATATATCCTCATCCATGGTATGACAGCCCAGGATGGGCCAAGGCCTTCTGAAAAAGACATTTCCAACCACCTCTACTAGCGGCCAAACTCCTAAAAAATATATATATACAGTATATTAATATATCAGTATACAAACTGGCATTTCAAGATTATATGAAATGCTATGAAGAAAGTCCATGTGTTCCATTTTGAATAATTTTCCATTAATGCTCCCAGGGTTTAAGTTGTACATATTTAGTTTTGCTTACATCTGGGTTGTGAATACTGCAGCGAGGCAGGTTACACAAATTTCCACCATGTCCTGTTTTTTCCGGAAACAGTTGATGAATTTGTAGACAGATGGATGAGGGCAGGTGACAGTTTTCTGGAATGCCGTATGCCACCCTTCAACTGAATTATTTGTCCTCAGAAGATCATTGATGATGCATTTATGGACATTTCATATATGTATTGCAAACTGTGGTTGTGCTCAGTAATTGTGTCTTATCCGTCCTACATATGTATCTTCCCAGTAATTGAAAAGAGTTTAATTTTGTCTAGGTAGTCCTCAATTACCTTATTTTCTGAATATAAGTTGATCCATGTATAAGCTGAGAATGCGTTTTTTATTCAAAAAATTTGCCCAAAATTCAAAACCTATATGTAATCTGATATTGGGGGGGGAACTGTAATATTAAAACGTTTTAGAATGAGGGTGATAATATTGCCGAGCAGATAAAAGGAGTAGAATATTTTCTAATCAAATCGCTGTAAAGTAAAACATTAGATGCATATGACGATAATAACTTTAACTGGTAACCCTATTTGAAGCTGGCACATTTTCCCCAATCACTTGTTGTTTTGTATAGGATCTGGAATATGTGTACTAGTCTTTGCCATTGTATTTATTATTTGAAGATTGAGAAGTAAGAGAAATTCTTACATGACAAATTTTAGACTACAGATGATCAGGTTTGCTGAAAATTATAACAACAATTTATATTATTACTAAAACATAGCCTCATCATTAAAATAAAAACATTTCTTTCACTTATCCAAGATACAGAGCAGTCCAGAAAACAAAAGGCAAAACTTACTTACTTGGGTAATGTGATGATGAATCGAAATCAATGCTTATGCATGGGAAATAAAAACTCGAAGAAGTAGATTCATCTTATTATATTATATCTACTCTACAGCATAATACAATACTAAAACATATACATTATAACAAAATTTCCGGGACATATTACTGTCCCCTAAAGTTTTAAAACATCTCAATCAGTTCGCATCACAAGGGCCCAAAGCGGAGAACCCCCTTTTTTCCCTAGTTCGATGACAGCCATTGCCATCTGTACCTCACACATCAAATGAAGAGGAGATTTATTTTTAATGTTTGTAAGATACTAATCAGTTTCACAACAGTGTGGCTGCACTGTATTTTTCTTTAAAAAGTTTCAGAGTGGAGGAAAACAATGTCTCAAATTAGCAGAGACAGGAACAAATTTTGCCAACATCAGATTTTTCATTTTGTCAGTGGTGTGATAAGCCAGCAATATAACCAATTTTGAAAGTAAAACAACTCATTTTCATAAAACAAATAACTAATTCTATTTAATTTTTCTAATAAATGTAAGAAATAAAAAAGTGCCACATTTAGTGATTTACCATTTGTGCCTGGCAAATGGAAAAACACCTATGTCTTTTACAAGATAAGCAGATTTGTATACAAGCCGACTCCCGTAATTTTAAATTAGATTAGAAATTAGATTTAGAAAAGTTCCCAAATTTCTCGTCTTAACACTGATTTATATAATTCTTCAAATACTATTACATGATAATCTGGCACAAAACTCAACGTTAACAACATTTTTATATGAACATGCACAGTTTCATTATTTCTATAGATTTTTTTATTATTTATTCTTTTCATAATATATTACATTAATCTATTATACATCCACTTAAGATACTTAATTATTTTTTTCCAATATCAGGCTCTAGTCATTATAGGCATTAACCACTACTAAACTACCAAAGCCAGGGTGTCTTTTTACTATGGAGCCACCTAACAGGTGGGCCACCATTGCCTCCTATGAAGGGACAGACAAACTGCATTTGTGCCTTCTTTGGAATTTCAACCTGGCCTCTTCGGTACAGCAGTCAGAGTCAGTAACCACTTCCCCGTCTCGGTGGCATTTTATGATATCTAGCATGGACCATTATGCTTATTATTTGTAATAGTAAATCTGTTTTATAATACCTGACATTAATCTGTTGTTGTGTAACTGTAAATATTCTTTTGTCATTAATTGATAATTATTTACTCTTAAAAGCCATTTTATTGGGGCTATTTTGCCACAGGCTATTTAACTCTTGGGTGTTTTGGCTTGGGCTATTTGATGGGTTATGTTTAAAAACTGTTCATTAAGAAAAAAGGTATTTAACACAATTTCTGTATTAGGTCTGAATGATGATTCAGACTTAACACTATTGTTTGTCATGGTGGGAGAGACACCTAAAGACCAAAGGGTGGCATGTATATAGGCCAGTTTTAGAAATCTTGGAACATAAATGATGGCTTGAGGTTTCTAGGTTACCTCATTTGAAAATGGTTTTCTAATAAGTGAATCTTTGTTAACAAAAGAAAATAACTGTTTCTGAGGAGTGAAGTGAGTTTGAAGGAAAACTGTGAATGGCATTTTTGTTATAATTGATTAATTATGATGTTTAGACAAATATATGTATGAAATCACACCATTCTTATAATCACTTATGAAAAAAGATAAATGCTAACTTTTATTATTGTAGGTGGCTTTCTTTTCCATTCTTCTATACATGTTGGAGAATGTTTTAGTACTCTTCAAGTAGCTCTGAAAGAAAGTGGAATTTTGCCTGAGAAGCTTCTGGTAAGTAAAGAACTTCTACCTTTATTATTAAAATAATGAAGAATCTGTATGTATGTATACATGTAAGTTCTTTGTCCTGTGGAAAAACTGGCACTAAGAGTTGCCCAGTTTTAAACACACATAGTCCTTCCACCTGAACACGTGCACCTCAGAGCCAGAATTTTGAATCTGTTTTTCATTTATTTCACATTTTGTGCAAATTTAAGAAACTTTTGAATAAAATATGAGGGATTCAGTTTAGTGTTATGTGTTGCCATTCTGCAAAGCATATGATATTTGTATTTCAAATTTATTCAAAGAACTGAGCAATACAGAAGATGTTTGATACCACTTGGCAAAACGTAATTTATTGTCTTTTGAATTTGATTGCATTATGCAGAGAGAGTGACACCTAGAATCGCCAAATTTTGAACACTTTAAGTCTTCCACCTGAGCATAGGCACCTTGAAGCTCGAATTTTTTTTATTTCATATTATTTATTTTTATTTGATTTTATTTCACATTATCATGTATTTTTTATTTCATATTTTATGTGAACCTAACTTTTGATTGAAAAGCTCAGTGGTTTAAATGTTTTTTGTTGCTACGTTGCAAAATGTAAGCAGTTACATTGTTCAAAAAGGTAATATTGTGATCTCTTAATAAAATTCAAGATTGTGCAAAATCCTCCCTTTTTTTAAGATATTTTCGCCATAATTTTTGTGACTAATTTCTATTTGATCTGATATGTTTTGGGCATTGTAGAGATATGTAAAGCATTAAATGAAAATGTAACTTTAATAGGTAACTTTGATAGATAAATCTTATAATTCAGTTTTCTTAAGTTACCAAATGACTTATTACTAAGCTTATTCACTTGTGCATATCAATTGTTAATTTTACTTTTATCATGTAAAAACACTTAGGAATTTTTACCAGTGTAAACTTTAAGCAAATAGCTGCCAACATTCCTCGTTTTTCATTACATCTCACACTAGATCACCAAATCTCTCAGTTTTTAATTTTTAGCCTTTACTAAGGAAAATGTTTACCAGCAATAAAGGAAATTTGTTCGAATTAATGATTGTGCAAATTTGATTGTTCCATCCCTACTAATTTTCACAATATATATATATATTTTTTTTTGTTAAATTTTATTTCACCTGAATTGTATGTTTCTCTGTTGTATTTTATTAACCTCTTTCTTATTAAATTTCATTTCATCAGAGTTTTAATCTATTTCAGGCATTTGTAGATCAAGCAATGTTTAATCAGTTAATATTTGTATTTAGTTTTATTTTACATCAATGTGTGGTGCATTTCAGAGTTTATGTGTATTAATTATTAATTTTATTATCATTGTACTTAAAAAAAGGGCTTTTATAGATAAGAGCCTTTTATTTCCTGTTCAAGATTTTCTCTGTATAAAAGTGTAGCCCACCAGTGGCCAAGTGGTAAAAAAGTCACTGAATAGTGGTAGTTCAACCTGGGATCGAATCCTAGTGAAGGGCTGACTGCATGTTTAGTTTTCATGATTTTCCCCTTGTGTAGCTTATATGTGATCCAGTTTCCCTTAAAAGTCCTCTACAAAGGCATCCCTCCCCTGGGCAGATAGCTCTCGAGTTGTTTTGCCCTAATCAATTAACCTAACCTAACCTAACTAGTATAAAAGTGTAAAAATTTACAAAATGAGTTTAACCCAAGAGCACGAAATTTAGAATATCTAATTGCAAACTAATTGATTTTACATCAGAAATGTATTACAAACTGTTCAATAACCTGAATCATGCATTTTAAATTGAATTTAAAATAATTTGGAGTACCTTTTGGAATGGCATCACTGCACAATGTGAAAAATCTCTGGATTTTCTTTAAAAAAATCTGTCTGTTTTTGAGATCTCAGTGTTGGAAGCTATGAAAATCGAATGGAATAAATCAAAAACATAAAATAAAATAAAAATTTCATACAAAAAAAATTCATTAAGCTAATATATTTTCCCTTAAAACCAGGCTATATATAGCTTTTTAATCCAAGTAGTGCATTATAGAAGAATTTTAAGTCAAATTTGTCAGTTTGGAGTCCTGCTTAAGTGTGAAAAGTTTTATTAATTTTTTTACATTATTATTATTTATTTCAAGGTTGATAGCTCTGGGTGTATTTTTATGTTTCATATAATTCTTCCTCTCCTTGGGGGATGGGGAGGGGAATTATTACCCCCAGAGGTGCTATTAGTCTCAGACCTCACTTTCTTGTCTGTATACTTTTTGTGGCCATATTACTTTTCAAATATTGCCACGAAAAGTTATCACCATGAACTATTTTTAAAGAAATAATGCAGCATATATATATAT
>KK121657.1:205754-224502 GCA_000611955.2 Stegodyphus mimosarum | reverse complement strand
ATATATGCGATTTGCATAAATATCTCGCTCGCGCTAAATTCGGGCAGCAACTGAAAATTTGAGATATCGATAGGAAAGTTCAAACTAAAAATAATTTGGTTAATTAAAATAATGAATAGTACAGATTTTGAACTGAATTTTATGGTTTGAGTACGTAGTACATGATATTTAATAAAAAAAAAGTAGCACACGAAACGTTAAAAAAACGCGCCTTTGGACGTAATTTAAAATCTGAAATCTTTCAGATTTTTTTTTTCTTCTTTTTTAATGAGATTAATTTGTAGGCTGTCTAATGAGAAACATTAAACATCTTTATGAATTGACATTAGCTGAACTCATGATAAATTTTTTAGCGATGCTCAAGCAGCTAGTTCTTGATGAAAGAATATAGCAATCCCTAAAATTCTATTTTGAATTCTTACATTTTCAAATTCAGAATTTCTGGATTTACAAAATGCAGATTAATTACATAGCGTATTCGGAAACTAAGTACTGTTTCATTCTAGTGCCATCACAGTGCTGTGTTAGGCGTCTCGCACATGTGCACTAATCTTTCTTGTTCACTGACTTTCAATTGTCGCCATTTTGGTTGCTCTATGTTGTGTTTTCAGTTTGCTATGCACATTCAAAATGTTTAAGACAATTAATTCTCCCGCTGACTGTGAGATTCGTGAAGTGATTAAATTTTTGAACGCGATGAATGTTAAACCGGCCGAAATTTATCGTCAAGTGACAGAAGTTTACGGTGAATACGCGATAAGTGATGGAATGGTGAGAAAGTGGGTAAGAATGTTTAATGCAGGTCCAACAAATGTCCACGCCGAGGCTCGGAGTGGTTGGCCTTCTGTTGTCACCGATGATTTGGTACGGAAAGTGGATGAAGCAATTCATGAGAACAGATGCTTCACAATGACAACTCTTTCAGAGGCATTTCCACAAATTTCACGTACTGTTTTGTTCGAAATTGTGTCTGACCGCTTGAATTATCACAAACTGTGTTCCTGATGGGTTCAAAAAATGCTCACTGATGTTCACAAAACAAAGCGACTTGGTAGTGCCCTGACATTTCTCACGCGGTACAGTGATGAGGGATATTTTAAACCAAATTGTGACAGGTGATGAAACTTGGGTGTGTCATTTCACACCAGAATCGAAACAACAATCGATGGCATGGAGACACACTCATTCTCCGAAAAAACAAAAGTTCAAAGTGACAATGTCATCACAAAAAATCATGTGCACTGTCTTCTGGGATAGGAAAGGCATTATGCTTACTGAATTTCTTCCCAGAGGTGAAACCATTAATTCGGCACGATATTGTGAGACTTTAACAAAACTAAGGCGTGCCATTCAAAACAAACGAAGAGGAAAGCTCAGTAAAGGAATTGTGTTGCTCCATGACAATGCTCGGCCCCATACTGCTGGTGTCACTCAATCGTTAATTCGACAGTTTCATTGGGAGCAGTTCGATCACCCGCCATACACTCCGGACTTGGTGCCGTCTGACTATCACTTGTTTCTGCACATAAAGTGCGAGCTTGGTGGCAAGCGCTTTGCATCTGACGATGACACGAAAAATGCTGTGGAGTCGTGGTTATCAAAACTGGTGGGAAGTTTCTTTGACGATGGTATGCAAAAACTGGTCACCCACTATGACAAGTGTTTGATCATTGGCTGAAACTATGTTGAAAAATAGTTTAAGACATGTATTTTCATGTAAAAATAAAATTGGATTCGAAAAAATTTTTTTTTTTTTTTTTTTTTTTTTTTTCAAAACGGTACTTAGTTTCCGAATACGTCTCGTATCGTACTGAAATTTTAATTTTAGAAGAAATATGTCATTCAGATTTTATAAAAATTTTAATTTTTAAGTTTAATTTTTTAATTTTAATTTAACATTATAAAGACTGTGCTTTAAATTTTGAAATTATTTTTCATTTATTTTGTATATTCATAGACTGTGTAATGCTGAATGAGAGGTTAAACTTCTTACATGAGTGCGCTGACTTTGTTCGGATAGGAAATTTGTTTTATGCAGAAGAAGTTATTTTTGTTGTTTGTATCATACAGGGGAAAAAAGAAAAAGATATTAGGAAGTTTTCGCTGAAATATACCGACTTGAAAGAAAATGAAATACATAAGTATTTAATATTAATAAAAGTGATTAAATATATTTTTACTTCCTTAGATGAAACTTGTTCAAAGTTTATTTAGCTATATGGCTGTTATTATTACAGGATGTAGAACACCCTTGAACACTGATAACCTGGATGCTAAACAGACTATAAAATATTATTTATTCTCATTAAATTACAAAATACTTGTGGATCATAAATCTTTTCTGAAATCCTTCTGGTAAAATTATTAAGGATAATTTGTTGAATAAATGGACAGCTTGCAACAATTCTTCACATTCCATCAATTAGTCTCTTCCTTCTAGCAACACCTGTTAGCATGCATACTTCAAATTCTAAACTGATACTTAAAGGATTAAATAAATAGCTAATATCTGTATCAAGATGTCTTGTTGATTATACTATACTTTCAGTTTTTTAAAAAGAAAAATATAAATGCAGCCAGTTCCCAGAACCTGAACCCTCCAAAAAGGCTACTATTTACTATTATCTTTACTATTTTTATTATTATTTTTTAATGCTGAGAGACCAAAATATTACACAGCTTTGTGAAATGGTGTAGTAAAACATAAATTAAATTAATTTTTTTTTTAATTTTGCATTTTGTTTATGAAATTGTTTGAAAATGTGTGTATTTCATATTAATATCCTGAATTATTTGAAATTATCTGGGATTTATTTAAATAGAGCCACAATTACCCCTGTAAAGTACTTAAATATCTTCTGTACAGAATTAAAAAATTGTCACCAAAATTTTTTCATTATTCTGCTATTTTATAAAGTAGTGTATTAGCTGGAGGTATTATTTTGATGTGTATAATATAGCAGAACTTTGCCTGTGATATGCAAAGTATGGGCAAAGGTTGCAAAACTTAAAGTACTTAATTGTATCAAACATGGGTGTGTGAGCATAAGGTGTTTAATTTATCTGCTTGCAAACCAGTTCTCATAGTTTTGCCATTTAGATTTTTGATTTTTTTGTCAAATTTAATCAGTCATAATTGCTTAAAATGCTGAATAATTTAAAAAACAATAAATGCTCCTTTTAAAAAATGATGTAATCTTAAATGCAATTAATGTACATTATGTTCAATTAATAATTTTAATGAATATTTGCAGCATCATTCTAACTAATAAAATTTGTTTCTAATGTCATATATCACGTACTTCTGCAAAATTGTTCATTCCTTTTTTGAAATTTGTTTATTTAAGGAATTTGTTTAATATTCTAAAAATAAATTTATTTCTGAAAGTTTGTTCAGTAAAGTAAGGAGGAAAATATTAAAAAAAGAACATGAGTAATAAATTGTTAAAATTAAATTAAAAAATGAAAAGTCTGCAGAGTAAATTTGTGATTTTTTTTAAATAATGTTAAATATTGTAAAACTTTCTTAAGATTATAAGAAGAAATAAATTATTGTGTAGTAAATTGTTAATAAATAGGAAAATAATTATGAGAATCTGCATGATAGTTCATTAAAAAATTTATAATTTTTTATTTTTTAATTGTCGGGTATTTACAAGGAGATAAGCATTGAAAAATAAATATGTAAAACAAAACAGAAGTAAGTATTCAATAATGTGCCTTTAACTTGTGGGGTTTTACTATTTAAATCTAAAGTTCTAACTTAGCACCCCATGAACACTAACAAGCGAATAATCACTTAAGTGTGTGGACAGAACACGTAAGACTTAAAGAGGGTTTATAACCCTTTATTTTTCAGTATATTTACACTCAGTTCCTACTTGGAACTTTACACAAAGCTGCCACTCGGGCTTGAACTTAAAATAATAACAATTTAAACTAAAACTAGCTTAACTAAGCTATTTAAAAGGTATAACCAAAGCTATCAGAGATCTAACTAGTTGTCCCCTAAGTATTAATTAAAACGGCGTAGCCAAGCAAGGGCCTAGCGTAAGGTATGGCCGAGCATAGCAACAGCTAAGAGAGATGTAGCCAGAAGGCAAACGTGCGCTAGTTGGGGAATCAGACTCTCTCTCCTGAAGTCGGTGAAATCACGACTTAAAAAGTAATCTTTCTCATTTGCATTAACTGCAAATGAGACTTCACATTTCTTTTCATTTAACTTTCTGACTTTACATTCTGGTAGGAAATTGTAAGCTGAAATTAGAATAAGATAGGAAAGATACAAAACTTAAAAAATAACTGTTAATAGACTTAGGATAAACCTTACAAACTGAAGATGCAAGCACTAAAATAAAAACTTTTTTAATTGTTTGCATATTTAAAACATTCTAGTAGAGGAGGATTTTGTTATCACTTTTATTTATTTTATTTATTTATTTATTTTGGTAAAAATTTGCGATATAAGCATTTATTTTCTAGCCATCTATAAGGGGGTTCCTAATCTCTTAAGCAAAATAGTATTGCTGCTAATGAGAAATGTTTGCTTCGTTTTATGGCTCACAGCTACTTTCATAAATAATTACTGCTTCCAAATAATAAAAGTATTTATTTAAATAATAATAAATATTTTAAATAATACAAGCATTTAAAAATTTTTTTATAAAAAAATGAAAATATGAATGGTTAATATTAAAATTTTAACCTAGTGGATGCTGATTAATGCAGCCTTCAAAATTTCTTTGAACCATTTCTTCATCTTCTGTGCAAATGGTGTAGTGATTAGTGATGCTGGCTGCTGTATTGAAGAGCACAGGCTCAAATTCTGGAAAAGACTTGAATTTGTTTAGGCGTACAGTGTCTGTGTGGCAAGGGAACACTCAAACTACAGTGAGAGCTGAAAGTCCTCTTGAGAGGTTGATGGTAGAGGAAGAGGAATGGGAGACCTTTGGACCACTTCCTGGGATGTTCTTCCTCAAAACTGGTGCAGAGCTGCATAGTTAGTGAGTTAGGATTATATCTGTACAACCAATGATGTAAAGTATATTAATATTTAATTCATTATATTAAATTTTATTTTTTGGGGCTCATTTCATTTTTTAATTTTTTTATACATTTTAGTGAGAAAATTCTGAAGACAAAAGGAAAGCTCTTATTTATAAAATTACTTTAAAATAGGATGGAAATTAAATTAGCAATTGATGTACACCAACTCAAAAAAGGGGGGGAGGTCTTCTGTGTTTTATTATATATTATTTTACCCATTGAAGAAGTAACCAAATATGTGATGTGAAGGAAGTATGGCTGTCTTCAAATTTCTTTCTGGTCCATATCTTGACTCTTCTGTTACAATTTTTTGTGTTGCATTTCAACATAATTTGATCGCTTTTGAAGCAAAGTTTCATAGAATTCTTCCTTCCTGGGAAAAGCGTATTTCTGAAGAAATGTAGTCTTTCTCCTCAGCAGTTAAATGCCACAATCCAGTTGTAACTCATCTTGCTGATCATACAGTGACAGTTAAATACAAAACTGAACTACCAAACTGAATTATCAAAACATGGAAATCTTATATGTAGTCAGTAAATCACATATGCAGTCAAGCATATGTGGTATATATATATACACTGGTCTGCAAAAATTAAGGAAGAAGTCGAAAAATTAGCATATCAGCTGAACGAAGAGGCAGAGCGGACAGAAAGACCAATCAGGAGATTAAGTAAGGTGATGTATGGTAGCACATGCGCAGATATGCAGGTAGACATAATGGGGGAGTGTCTGAGTAGTATAAAGCATGTTGTCGGTGTAAGATCAGTATTTCTGGCAAAGAGATTGCACGCCGTATAGCAGTTAAAATCACACCGAGTTGCTGCCTCAGCGAGAAATGGCGAATAATCAATCTGTTAGACGACATCTGGATGCTTTTACCCGAGGTCGAATCATTGGGAAGTTGGAGGAAGGCCGCAGTGTGACAAGTGTGGCTGCAGAGTTCGGAATTGCTTACAGCATCGTTTCACGACTTTGGAGACAATTTCAAACTACAGGAACAGCTATCCGGGGGTTTAGTAGTGGTCGTCCACGAGGAACCACACCCGCAGATGACCGGTATATTGCCTTACAGGCCAGAAGAAACAGGCGGCAGACAGCGGGAGAAATCGCTAGACACACGACACAGGCGACTGGACGACCGATATCGCGTTTTACCGTGGCCAGAAGACTGCACGGTGGTGGTCTGTTTGCACGACGCCCTGTACGGTGTGTACCTCTAACGCCTGCCCATCGGAGAAGGCGTTCTCTGTGGTGCCGGGAACACCGGAATTGGAGAGACAATGAATGGGGACGAGTACTCTTTACAGATGAGAGCAGATTTAGTCTGAGTTGCGATTCTAGACACATACACATCTGGACAGAGCGGGGAACACGCAATAACCCCTTCAACATCATCAAAAGGGACTGTTTTGGAGGTCGCGGAGTTCTCGTTCGAGCAGACATAATGCTTGGTAGCCGGACCGACCTTCATATCTCCCAAGGAGGTTCGTCACCTGGGACTGCTATTGTAACGAGGTTCTTCTTCCTTACATGCGTCTTTTCACAAGGGCTATGGGTCCTCAGTTCCTCTTCATGGACGACAACGCTCCACCTCATCGCACAGTTACTGTCGAAGAGCTGTTGGAGAGTGAAGATATTGAACACATGGATTGGTCGGCAAGGTCTCTGGATCTAAATCCAGTCAAGCATGTACGGAACTTACTAGGGAGACCCATGGCAGCACGTAACTTATCACCACTAACGATTCCGAAACTGCGATTGGTGCTACAAGAGGAACGAGCAGCAGTGTCTCAACAGCTCATTAAGAACCACATATCCAGCATGCACAAATGATGTGAAACCTGCCTAGCAGTCAGGGGAGATCATATCCCCTATTAAAGATCGGATGTTTCTTGCTGGACACCCATCACAGGGATGTTTCGGTCTTCAGTCGCATTGCGCTCCATGCTACTTTTTCAATAAAGCTTCTTTTTATCCCTCTGATTTCTCTTTTAATAAGTGTTGCTTACATTACTCATGTCTTTACGTATTGGGGATCTTACGGTATTAAATGTGCTGATTTGGAAAGCTTTTGTACAAAGTTATATTGAAAAAACCGTCTCGTCCTTAGTTTTTGCACACCAGTGTATGTGTGTGTGTGTGATTTGGCTAGAGTCTGAGATATGTATGTTGTACTCAAAGATATGCAAAAATAATGTCATTTCTGCGGAATGTTGAAACTTGGTGCACTGATAATCAAAAAGTGCCTTCGTATCATTAGAAGATACATGGTCAGTATTGTAATAATCATATACCTTTTAATGACTTTAAGATTAAAACTGCATTGTTATTATACACAGTAGTTATGTATAATAAGAAGGAAGATTAAAATGTGTTTTTATATTAAGAGTAAATTCATATTTTTCTGAAGCATGATAGGATGGTTTTACTTTTTAATAACTTCTTAAATATGAAAAAGGAAATTTAAGTTCTATATTTGTCTTTCTATGCTTATTTTCCAGGACTGCTGAATGAAGTCAGAAAAAAATTTCCACACAGTTTGAATCACGATGCATTGCTTGCTAATTGTTGTTGGGAGCACCTTATGCAATGGAGTAAAAATAAAGATGCTGTTAATCATCTTGACAAATCCTTAAGTTGTCTGAATTTTGTTGGAAGTCCGTTGATTAAAAATGGTATTTAACTGCTTCTTCAGGAATCTTTTTTGTAACCTAAATATTTTATTACTTTTTTAGTTTATAGCACTAAAATTTTTGAAGTAATGGAAACAAATTCCAGAATTCTTTTGTTTTCTGTGTGTGTTACATACTTCAGAAAATGTCTAATCTGGTTTATAAAACTGTTTTCATACTCAAGTAACCTAATAATCAGGGCTCCCCAAACTATATTGGTAGTCAACCTCTTCCAAAACCTTTTGAACTTTTTATTTTTTTTTATTTTATTATTTATTATATTTTATTAAAGCTTAACCTCATAATTATGATGGGGGGGGGGAAGCTTATGTAATTTTTAGATTTTTTATTTATTATTTTTTATATTACATGCATCTCATTCTAATTTTTAAAGTTCTGCACTAACTAATTTTCTGCTATAATATATCAGCAGAAACATTCTGATTTTAATAATAAATTTGTTTAGAATTGTAATGCATCTGAATGGTGATTTAACCATATTGAGATAGCATGCCTTTTGTTTAAGTTCACTTCTTTTAAGAGTCAGTGCCTTGATACCTCTTTACAAATAAAAACCAAGCAACTTAAAAAAAAATTTTCTTTCCAGCTGCCAGAGGGATGACAAAAAGTCATAGAACAAAATAGTGCTGTTATATGGTTTTATGGGATCAGGAAATGATACCCGAGGAATGGAAATTGGGTGTAACTTGTAATACACAAGAAAGGAGATATACTTGAATGTTCTAATTATAGAGGAATCAACCTGCTATGCAAACGTTATTCTCAAACATTCTATTGAATAGGTTCTCTGTAAATATAGAAAGAACAATTGGAGACTATCAAAATGGCTTTAGAAAGATCTACCATAGAGCAAGTATTCAACATTCGGCAGATTATGGGGAAGACAAAAGAATTTGGAATTGATACTCACCCACCTTTTTATTGATTTCAAAACTGCTTATGATAATATTAATAGAAAAGTTCTCATCACAGCCTTAAGGGAGTTTAAAATACCTGAAAAATTATTAAAGCTAATCAACCTGACACTAGATGAAACTAAAATCATAGTAAAAATGCAGACTGAACTATCAAAGCCAATTGAAATTAAAAATGGTGTTCGATAGGGTGATGTATTGGCATGCTTTCTCTTCAATGTAACTCAAGAAAAAAGAGATTCAAACATCAGTACCAGAGGAAACATCTGTAATAAACTGGTACAGTTACTGGCTTTTGCTGATAGCATTATCATTACTGCTAGAACATCAGCAGCACTAAAACAGGCTTTTATATCGCTAGAGAAGGAGGCTCTCAGCGTGGGCCTGAGAATTAATTAGAAAATAAAACAAAATATGTACCATGCACTAAAACAGACTTCACAGACAGTCACTTAGAAATTGGAGAGTATAAATTTGAAACTGTTGACAGTTTCACATATTTAGACCCTCAAAATTAACAACAGGAACAATATTAATACAGAAATACAAAAGAGAGTCACTGCAGCAATAGATGCTTCAGTGGAATACAATAATGTGTGAAGCCAAGTGTAATTAAAAAACAAGGAAGGTTTTACTGTATAAGAGCATTATAAGACCAATTTTGGCATATGCATGTGAAACATGTACCATGACATGCATGAATGAGGATATGTTGGGCATGTTTGAAAGGAAAGATTTGAAAAGCACTTTTGGAGGAATACAAAAAGATGCTATGGGGCTTAGAAGATCAAATTTGGAGCTATATCGCTTTTATAATGAGCCTGACATCATTAATTTCATTAAATGCCAAGGAATAAAATGGACAAGCCACGTTATCAGAATGGATAAAGACCGCGCAGCAAAAAAGTCTTCAACACCAGATCAACAGGCACATGGAAAAAAAGCAGACCAAATCTAAGATGGTTAGACCGCCTAAGAAATGACCTACTGGTCTTAAAAATCCAAAACTGGAAAACGCTAGCAGTGAGAAGATTGGCTTGGGAAATGCTTCTTGAGAAGGCCAGGGCTCACTTTGGGCAATCGGGCCATTGAGGAAGGAAGGAAAAGTCACTATGTATGGGAGGGGGATGTTTTAGTAATATACTTGATATATATGTATTTTTCAGTCTTGCACAATTGTTGCATCGTTATTGAATGTTTATTGATGATTCAAGCATTTTATTTCGTCTGCAAATCTATGGGAGGAGTTTTGAACAGTTCTTTATCATTTAAAAATTAATGGGAATATTTTTGTAAAATAATTGATGCATTTTTATATAAAAAAAATTCCTATTTTAATTTAAAATTAATAATTTTGTACCTAGATGCAGAAATTCCACAACAACTTGTGTAAGTATTCATTTTAAGAAATTAAATCCATTTTAGTTTCAGTCATACTAAATTCTACCACACAAATTGAAAACAAACAAACAAAAAAAGAAGTAAAATTTTTCTGTAATGTTAAAATATTAGCATTGTTCTTTGTATTATGAGTGAGAGGACAGAAATTGTAACACATAACAAAAACATTTCTCTTCTTGCTAATTGTAACTATTCTTGCTTTTTTATGTATGGGGAGGTGAAAAATAAGTGAAAGTTTCTCTTCTTGCAAATTGTAACTGTTCTTGCTTTTTTATGTGTGGGGAAGTGAAAAATAAGTGAAAGTAATTAATATAATTGGAGATTGTTGACATGTTCAAAGAAAATGAAAAATTGATGTTAAATTGGGGTCTTTGTTTTTAGTTTCCAAAAATTAATGTTGGTTATTTTACTCAAAAGTTTTTTTTTTTTTTTTCAGTTCACCATTTGATGCCATAGTCTATTTCTTTTAAGATAAGCACTTATAGGCCATTGCCATCCCTGCCCATTTGCAATCATAATACGCATCATCACCACCACCATTCAACACTTATTTGCTGCATCTCATTTGAGACTGCAGTTCAAAGAAATCTTCATTTGTGTGCTTTTCTTGATTTTTTTTTCTTTTTTTGAACTTTCTTGATTGTAAATGGAAATGAAGTTTAGGAAAAAATTAGGTAATTCTGATCAAATGTTGCAACTATCATTCTCGTGGTTACAAGGCAAATCAGACAGGGAAAAATAACTTTGAAATTCCTGTTTTGAAGTAAGACTGTAGCTGAGATGCAGCTATCATTTCCATGGTTATGAGGCAAGTCAGGAAGTGAAAAATAATCTTGAAGTTCGTATTTTAAAATAGCAGACTATAGCTGATTGTAATAGGAAATCAAAGCTTCATAAATTGTAATCTCTATATTCGCTTAGAAACAAATCATCTGTTTATTACCGATACCTGATGGAAGTTGATATAATCGATACTTCAAGTTATGCATCTCTTTGGTGATCTCTCTTTTCAACAGTATAATCCCTCTTAACAATATAACCACTTTTGTATTATTGATGATCATACATGTCATAGTGATAATTTTTTTTATATGCAGGTTTTGCAACAATGATGTGGAAAACATGTATTGTAAAAACATTTGAAGCTTTATCTCTGCTGATGGAGAAAGTGAGTAATTTTTACGTATTTCAAAGCAATGAAAATATAACTAATAAATTTCATCACGTATTATTTCTTTAACTTGTTTATTGAAATTTAACAACAAATGTAATAGTGTAAAAACCCATTATTGTGCAGTTTTTTCATTTTCATAAAAGCAAACTAAAATATAATTTTAAGAGTCATGTTAAATGCTAATTACTAAAACTAATAAGTTTGCATTTAAATTTTTAAAAAATTAAATTTTAAATGTACTATAAACATTATATTATAAATTGTTAAATTATTTAATGTTCAAAATGAGTACTGTATTTTAAAGGGGAAAATATTTCTTCTAGTTATACTTAATTTTTAATGTATGACGTATTACATTCAGTATTTTAATGAAATAGTTACTGTTAGAAAAAGTATTGTAGCAAATACTTTATTACAATGTAATAATAATAAGCTCAAAGGAGAAAGCTCATACCTATATTTAGTTTCTGTAATACCGGAAATAAATACTAATAAGGAATAAATTAGGGTTGCAACGCTACCTGGAAAACTGGAAAAAGTCAGAGAATTCAAAAATTGACTAAAAATCAAGGAATTTAAATATTATAGTCAAAATCTGGAAAAATCAGGGAATATCATATGGTGATTCCCCAAAAAATTGATTTTTATGCCAACGTTGGAAGCAATCACATTCTTGGCGAATTATGCATTGCGTGAACATTATTTGGGCAGCTGGCATAGAGCCAATTTTCACAGCCCCAGATTGTCTTTTAGAAAGGCAAAGTAAGTTTCCAATAACTTTGGTTTCCAGTAACCTTGAGAATCAAGAGATTTGCATATACATGCACAACATCGTTGACAAAAATATCATGGTAAAAAAAAGTACCTACAAATCATCGCACGACAATAACATGTTGAATGAAAGAAAATACCTTCCCATTCTCATATAAAACAAAATCAGTTTAATCCTAGTATATGGTACACATGGGATTTGGCGACATAATGATGAGCTGTAAATGGGTCATTTTGGTGTTAGCAACAATTTTCAAAATCGGGTCCAGGACACACCATATACTAGGATTTTACCAGAAAATCTTTTAAAACTTTTTTTTTTCTGTTTAATAAATGCCTTATTTGTCATTTTGCAATAAAATAAAAGAGTAGTAATCAGTCATCTAGGCTAACCTTTTAATATAATTATATTCACCAAAATATCGTTGATTATTGTAATTCAGCTTTTACTCTTTAAGTAATTTATTTTAACGTAATTCGTATCATTTAATGTACTTCTTCCTCCTAAATTTATTTATTATTAGTTAATAATACTTTCAAATTTCAGCAATTTTCTCTAATATACTCCTGAAACTAATTCTAGAAATATGATGACATACCATCACAAAATTTGGTATCTGCTGAAAACATCACTGACGAAAACGTGACGGAGAAAACAACGCAAGGCAAAAACGTCGTGATACAAAACATCATGGGAAAAAAGAAAGCAAATAGAAAACATTGCAGTTCTAAAATAGCATAGTACAAAATATCATGGTTGAAAATAAAGGGGTTCAGAAACTTTGCAGTTTAAAAACATCGTCGACAAAAATATCATGGTTAAAAAAAGTACCTACAAATCATTGCATGGCAATAACATCGCACACATGCATTTTCAGGTTTTAGAAGTAGTAAATACATGTTCATATAATGATTGGGAGTGCAAGAAGGAAAGAGGGATTCTTTTACTTCTATATTTCATATTTTTCAGCAAAAAACGTTTTTGCTGAAAAAATAGGAAGAAAACTTAAGCATTTAAAAATTGAAAATGAGTAGAAAATTAATGTAACTTGTAGAACTTAATAGTATTTTAAATTTATGTAGTTAATTAAGAAAAGTAATAAATAAATTATCCTTTTTTTTAAAGTTTTATTGATAATTTTTTATGAAAAATATAGTTTAAAAATGCTTTAAAAAAGGATGATAAATAACTGCATGAGGTTACCTCTATAAAAATTGCTTAGTTAATGATCAAATTATTTTCTTTCCCATTTGTTAATCTGATATTATTTTAGTGAAAATTATATATTGTTTTGATTCTGTTTATTCTTAAAGTGCCGTTAACATTTCATATATAGTGTGCAATCAGTTTTTTTGATGTCAATTAGTTATGATGAAAGTCAGTTAAATTATATGTCAGTATGAGATTTTAAAAAAAAACGTGTGTGATGTTATAATCATGCGATGATTTGTAGGTACTTTATTTTTTACTATGATATTTTTGACGACGATGTTTTTAAACTGCAAAGCTTTTTAACTGCTTTACTTTTGACCACGATGTTTTAGAACTGTGATGTTTTATTCCAAGATGTTTTGTACCACGAAGTTTTCGCCTTGCGTTGTTTTCTCTGCTATGTTTTTGGCTGTAACCCGAAATTTAATGCACATATTTTTTGTTCATGTATGCTGCTAAATAAATATAAAATACCTGAACTTATTTTAAAATATCATTAAATAGATTTCTTTCTTTCGTTTAGCTGCAAAATGTCTGCAAAAAAGGCATTTTTTTTAATCCAGATTGGGCAGATTCTAATCTCAAAACTTCAGTGGAGAAAGCAGCTCTTCTTATAGTTATAATTGTAATGCTTTGGGGATGAGTCATATGTAATTGCCAAATTTTTGCTATTTCAAGTGCTACCATAATTAATTTACCTCTCAGCTCAGCTAATGTGCACTACGCAGATAGAGTGGAATTTTTTTAAAACACACCTGGAAAAATCAGGGAATTTCATTCTCCTGTTTGAGTGGCAACCCTAATAAATGTAATAAATTGAAAGGATATTTTGAAACATATCTTAAAGTCTGCATTATTTTCAAGTACATAAATTTGAAATTTAAATAATTTCATTACATTTCAAATACAGAAATATACAATACTGATTCACGTATGTATGTATACACACTGTCAAAAAATGAGAGAGATGTTGGAATTAAATCATGAAATTATATATGTAGAGTTATGCTGATGTATGTAAATATTGTGACTTAGAGCCAAAGATGAAAAATTTATTGGAGAAAACTATAATTCAAGAAGACTATAATATAGTGGTTCTCAATTTGTTTTTTCCAACGCTTTCACCATTGCTAGATGAACATTACTTCTCTTTTCAAAACTTGAAAAATATATACAGTAGGAAGTCTGGATTATGGAGCACCATTCCATTAAGTAAATAAATATTTAAATAAAATTAAAATAACAAGAAAAATTCCTCTCCCCTCTTGCAAGTCTAGAAATGACTATAATACTCAATGAAAGAAGCAGGTTCACCTTAAATGCAATTTTCCTTCAACTAACTGAGATTCCTGTCATGCCACTTTAAAACATTTGTTGGCTACTGTGGTCAATGGCAATGAATTGATTGATATGTTGATGTTGGTAAAATCAAACTTTCGACTCTTGAGCGGTCGTATGTGGATTAGCATTTTTATATCTATTCTAAGCAATGAGTGAAGCCCTAATTTTGCCATGTCTACATGTTATTTTACGAGACAATTACGGAAGTCCAGACAATTCCAGATTTTTGAATTTGTACTGTATATACATTTATTTAGATTTAGGTTATTTTCGTACATATTTCATAAATTATTTATTTATTAAGTTATTGTTTTATATATTAAACTATTTGGTAAATACCAAAACTTTAATAAAAATAATTTTTTGCATTCATAAACTAAAACTAAATACTCAACAACTGAATAAAGGCTGAGCGCATTCCTCCTGCAACTATGAATCCCCCCCAGTTCAGAACCCTAGCTCCAGTACCTTGTTTATTTTCTGTAATTTGGATACAAGATGAGTATAGTAGAGCATGGGGGAATGCAAATTTGTATAGTATTCTGTGGCCTGTTTAGGCTGTTTGTTGGCAGATATTCCGATTGGATGTATTTGTCCTGAATATTTGTGGGCTACTGAAAGTTGCACTTTAGTTGGTCCCCTGAGTATTTAATTGCTGTCAAATCTGATCACTCAGCAGGCCTAGGAAACTTGTCACTCTTCTCCAGAAATTCCAGAGACAGCTTTCCACAGAGGCATTTCCCAGAAACTCTTATTTTATGTTGTTGAATATTATCCTAAAATAAATACCTCTGGAAACTCTGCTATGAAAGACAACACTTATAGCTTCAAGTTATCTGACTCATATTTTCAAGCTGTTAATGTCCCTCATGTAATTAACATGTTTTTGATTGTTCTATGTGATGACTTCCCAAATCATCACATCAGTAGTTGGGGCAGTTTGCTGCTGTACTGCAAGGGTGAAACACTTATTGTGAGGCATCTGTCAGCTTCCAGGGAGATTCTGCCATTAAAAACAATATAGGTTTAAGATGCTGTTTGTCAAAGGCAAAATATACAATGACTTTTACTATCACAGCTGGCATAAACCAACTTCTGTTGCTAGATAACCTTGGTGTGTCGTGGAAACTAGTACAAGGATTTTGTTTAAGTGTTCTAATTTTATGTCAAGATTGTACAAGAATTAACATATCACAGTAAAGCAAACACAAGTTAGCATCCAATCAACAGTTTTGCTCAATTTACAGAAATATGTTTTAAGAAGGAATGTCAGGGATACATTTATGCAAGCACAAACTTACTTCTTCGAGTGGCTGTATCTTGGCATTACTTCCACAATAAACAATCAATGCCACTCTTTTGTCAGCTTGCCTTCTCATTGTCAAGCATGCATTTCAGCTAGAGGGTATCATACCTATTATAAGCATGGTGTTTCCATTGCATTTTCTTCTGATCCATTTGTTATTTCGCAATGTGATGGGTGTAATACGTGTATTTTGTATGCCTTTGCTTTATTGTTTGCTGTGTGGTCTAGTAATGCCATACTAACCTCTTGGATCAATTTCATGCATATCCATTAAATGTGTAAACAAATTGGTATAAAAATAACAATCTTCTCAATAATTATTGGCACATTAAGGGGTTAAATCAGGCTTCTCAACCAAGAGGGGGCATTACCAATTGTTTCGGTGGTGGGGAATGCAGCCAGCATTTTATTTAGTTGTTAAGTATTTAGTTTTAGTTTGTGAATATAAAAAATTGTTTTAATTAAAGTTTTGGTATTTATCAACATTTTCTTTATTTTTGGTGCTTAATATATAAAACACATTTAAAAAATAATCTAAGTATATGCATTTTACAAGTTTGGGAAAGGAGAGAGATGATGTTTTAGGAATTAGAAAAGGGGTGGATAAAGCAAAACAGGATGAGAACTGCTGGGTTAAGTAGTATAAATCCATTCCTTGAAATAAAATTAAATATGCATTTTTTCTGTAGACATTAAAAATTTATGATAAAAAATACATAATTTGTTATAATTTAATTCTTTAATGTTAAGCTACATATATAAGACAGTGTATGATTTTCAGAAGGATATTAAAAATAAAAAAAGAAGGAGGGGAACTCCCTCTTATATTTGGGGCAATATAGCGCTTTAATATTTTGTACTTATATTTAAATAAAGTGTAACAAATTTATTCATCATTTTTTAAACCAAAGAAAATTGTTTAAAGTTTTATATTCTTATGTTTTTTTATTGTGTATTTTTCTAAACAAGTAGGATTTTTAAATCAGAAGAATTTATTATTTGTTTTTTTCAGGTTGGCAAAACACCAAAAGAAAGACTTTGTAGAAAGGTATGTTTTTTTGATGTATTTGTTCCTTTAGTTTGAGAGTATGGGTAGAATTTGAATGAATGCATTATTCATGAGAAATGTTGCATATATACTCATCTTAATTTTAAAAAAAAAGTGAATGACAGGATTATGACAAGATTTTAATATATAATAAGATTGGTAGAATTTATTAAAAAATAAACTACAATCAAATTTTAAAAATTAGAAAATAGAATTGTAAGTTATTTTAGAACATAAAAATAATACAATAATTGCCTGATTCTTAATTTTGAAACCTCGAATAATTTCTTATGTGATCTTTAGTGTATGAATCTCGGATCTGATGCAGAGTAATAAATGTTTTTGCTAAAAATCAGAATTTTAAAGTTTCTTCATATATAAAAGGCTTTTAAAACACTTCAAATTAAATGGCTCCAAGCGATTTTAATTATTAATAGTTTTAATTGCTAATTCTGATTTATCCAAGAATTGTTTTAGTACTTTAGTTCAGTTGGAAGAGAAGTGCACTGGTAAAAATTAAACAAAAACTTAGAATATCTGGCCAGTTTTTGTTTTTGACCATTTCTAATCTAGAAACCTTAGGTTGAGCATGTGTTGATTTTGAGGGCAATCTGGCATTAGTCTCTATTCTTCAAGAACCGAAGGTCTTGAAGAAGTCAGATCTCCTTCAAAACTGATAATTTGATCTAAAATCAATGCTAATCTAAGACGACTTATTCGGTTGCCTTAGATAGCATTGGTAGATAAGTAATTTCCTGGTGGTATAGTATGTAATTAATTTTATTTCAATTTTAGGAATTAGAAATGACAGATATTCATCTTGAAAAGTTCCTTGAATTTTGTTGCCTACTATTAAATATGATTCTAGAGGTTTGTATGATTTTTTCTCAATAAAATTACTATCAGCTCTTAATTAACGAAAATGGGATTTTCTAAAGAAAAGGGGGAAAAACAAAGAGAGAATGGAGAACAGTTAATTTTGTTTACAAGTATTACAGAATGGTGATTTTCTCTTCATCTGCTTTTCTTTTCTGAATCTGCATAATCATTTTTCTGCTCATTCTTCTCTTTCCCACTGGCTTTTGTTGCAACAGAAGAGTAATATAAACAAAATCACCCTTTCTTCTGTTTTTAAAAATATGTTCTCATTCTTTTCATCCTTCTTTCAACCATTCTCTTCGTTCTTTTTTTTCCTTCATCTGTTTATTTCGCACTGACTGTTATTATAATGTGAAAGTAATATAAACAAAAGCATTGTTACTTCTTTTTAAAAGTGCCTTCATGTCTTGAATGGCAAGTTAATTTAACGTATATTCTGGCATATAATGCACATTTTTAATACAAAAAAATAAGATAAAAATTTACAGGTATAAAAATGGGTTACAAATAAGGAAAAAATTACCATACAGAAATTAGATTTCTGCATGTACCTAAATAGCTGTTTATTTAAAAGAAAGACATACCTTATAGATTTAAAAATTTTCATTTTCAGATAACATGAAAAATTCACCATATTTGTCTCGTGTTATATCTTCAAGCATATCATCGAATTCTGGTTCAGCTTTACCAGCACTGTTATTCTGATCACAAATAATAATCATCTTCTCTTTCATCTAGATTTTTAGATATACTACTTTTTTAATGACTTGTGAATTATGTCAGGTTTAATTTCATTCAGTACTTTTATTATCCTTATATACACTTTTTCTAGACTGGCATGAAGCATTCGGCCTTCTTTTGTAATTTTTTTTTACCTTCTAACATCTACATATTCCATTTTCATTTTAAATTTTGAGTGATTCATTGATAAATACATCTAAAGGTTCAACTAGTGGCATTAA
>KK121657.1:168065-205711 GCA_000611955.2 Stegodyphus mimosarum | reverse complement strand
TTTCAACAATTTCATCATATTATCTGTCAGATGCGATCTGAATGTGTCCCATACTACTAGACTTTCTGGATTCTTTAAGGCAATGGATGCATTTGCCAGACACTTGTTGTCTACAGTTTCAGAAAATTTTTGTCCATCTGTGCTTTCTTGTGAACATGAATGATTGCCATTTTGGAAACTGCATTTCAGTATGGTCTTTCTTTCAAAAATAACAATGGGTTTAAATTTTGTACCATCCATTAAGCAGGAAAGCACTATGATGAGGAAAGGTTTTTCATGACCTGTTATTTTTGTGTGAACCGTTTTTGGTTCCTTTCAAATCAGTTGTTTTATTTCCTATCATATCACACATTACTAGAGTTTTCTCCATATTTCCACTATGTGACAGTTAAATAATTTTTTTGCCATCATAGGTCATTAACATGCTTCTGAAAACTTATCAATTTGTTGTCCAAATCGTTTGGAAGTCTTTGGGAAACTTTCATTTCTCTTATAGAACTTAATTATTTTATGCCATAAATCAACACCAACTCAATATTGCTTTAAATTTTTCACTTTGATTTGCATTCTTTTTTTGCCCAGTTTAAAGCAAATAAACATAAGCTATTTTCTGTTACACTTAATCCATTCTGACTATTTTGTATGATCCAGTTTGCAATACTTTCTTCTAAGATAGTCCATTTCATTACTCCTTTATGCAAAACATATTTATTCTTTGGCATATTAATTATTTTGGTTTTATTTTTCTTCCACTCACATATGGAGCTTTCACTAGCACCAGACATTCTTGCTGCAATACAATTACCGCTTTCATTCACAAATTGAATGACTTTGCATTCGAAACCAGCTCTATGTTTGTTTTGTCTGGCGGAAGCCACATTTACTAGATCAACTGTATTTCATCTAAAGCAAATGTGATTTACTAAATCTTTGGTGTTCAATGCAGAATCACAACTTCGAATCAATAGGAAGAAAGAAAACATATGACTGCGAATTCATTCAGGTCCGAATTGCATTCTTACCCCATATTATGTCCCCCTTATCTCAAAACCCTTGAATAATATTCTTGTGCATACCTGCACTGAATGCAACCCAGCCTCTTTGCAGAAATATTTACTCAAACATTTCTGCCACATGTGTACTGTTTCCCTTATTTCTTATTAGTTCAGTATACTGTTGTTCGAAAAGCCTGGGAAAAATCTTTGAATAAATGACTTCAAAAATATGAGCATGGCACATGCATCTTTTAGGTTTTAGGGGCATTAAATATACAGTACATAATCAAATGGACTTATCTTCCATGAGTCTATCTCATGTTGGATTACATGTATTGAAATCGAAGTTGAGGGAAAGCATTTGGATAATGAAGAGTCAGAAGACTGTACGTAAAGCACTAACTGAATGCATCAAATGCAAAAGACATGAAGTCAAAAGAATGCAGTGTATTTTAGCTACACTATGAGAAAATAGAGTCCAAGACATTCTCATGTTTGAGGTGATAGATTTTGATCTTTCAGGACCTCTTATATGAAAAAAACTTGGTAAGAAGGAAATAAGGAAAGACTTGGGTAATCTGTTTACCTGCAGTATATAAGTGTATCCACCTAAAATCGGTAACATCTTTGTCAGCCCAAAATGTTTTGCTTCTGCTTTGCAAATTAATTGCAAGAAGAAGACTTCCAAACATAATTTGTGACAATGAAAGCAATTTTATTGGTTCTTGTAATCTTCTGGAATCCTTTGACTGAAACATGACTGAGGCGAAAACATCTCTGAAATGAATTCTGTGGATTTTTAACTTTCCCTGCAGCACCTTTGTGCAAAGAATTTGGGGAAAGAATGATTCAGATGGTTAAAAGTCTTCTACATAGAGTCTTGGTATTGTCATTATTGGATTATAATTGCTTTGTGCACATGAGTTCGCAAAGTCTAAATGCTCACAGAACCAATGATAGTTTAATAAAATATATTTTACCCCAAGAAACACTTCACAGCTCTAGAATTTTTCACAAAAATACTCATACAGCTCTTCAGAGTATCACAGGATATAATAAATAGTTATGCTTGAAACTGCTAAGGACGTTAAACACAACTCAGTGCAAAGCACATCTGAAGAGCTAAACTAACATGGAGGTATCTCAATATTCTGAATCACGCTCAACTAACAACTACTGAAACACTGATGCTCTGTCCTGTTTTGTATAGTATTCCCTTTGCCACTGAGAAATTTTTAGTACTTCTGGAAGTTACCTAAAGGCATATGAGGGCCAGATATGGTTACAGTTGAATAGAGGATCTATTACAGTTATTCAATTACAATACCCTTTACAGTTATACAGAGACCAGACCAAAATGTCATCAAATTATCGCCAAGTTTGGCGATTTATCCCCAAATTTGGCGACAAAATTATTTGCCGAAACCATTGCTAGCTTGGGAAACGAGATAATTATTAATGTTAAATAGACTTGCCCCTGTATTCTTAATTTTTCTGGCAGATCATCGTTTCTCTCGAGCCTTTCATGTTACATTATGAGAAAAATGCTACAGTTTTAGTAAACTTATCTATGCAGAAAATTCATAACTGTATGTATCTGAGAATTCAAATTAGCTTATTCCTTTAATACCTTCAGTGTCTATGGAGGGAGATTTTTTAAGTGGGTGTGCCAGATTTAGATTATCTTTATCAGGTAAATCTAAGGTATCAGCAATCACTCAGAGATACTTTGAAAGATTTAAAAATGAGTATCGCAGTCAGTTTTTACAAAAACTATATCTAAGGTAGAAAAATATTGAGACATAAAAATTGAAGATATAGTTCTTGTTAAAAATGAGAATAAACAAAGAATATTTTCATCTGTGGCAAGAGTAATTTAGATATATCTAGGAAAAGATGGTGAAAGCTGAGTTGTGCACATCAAAACAAATTCTTATGAGATAGTTCGAATACCCAGAAAATTTTTCCACTCAAAACATCTGCAGTTGAATTTACAAACAATGAATTTGTGATGGACTAAATTATTCCTGAATGATTCCTAGCCCCAGAATTTCTGAGAAATAAAATTGTGGTGACCAAGAGTGGAAGACTAATTATACCTCCTTCCAAAATACTTGAACTAAAGAATTCTTTTAACTTTGAACTGAGTTTAGTTTTCAGTTTTGATTAGAAACTCACTTATAAAAAGATGGAAAGGATATTGTTTGTTTACGTTATTAATCTATGAGACATAAAATCTTTGAATGTAAGAAAAAAATGTAAAAGTTCAGTTTTTCAGAGTTGGCATTTTTCAGTAACAAAAGTTTTGGTTTATGTGATTATGGTAAAAGCTCGAGGGCTATCTTTCCTTTGTGGAGGACTTTCTAAGGGAACTGGCTCATATACATGTTACACATGGGAAAAAATATGAAAACTCCCATGCAAAGGATTCAAACAGAACTTTTTGATAAGAAAGTCCTTTCTTTCAAACCTCGAACTGAACTACCAATGTTCAACGACTTTACCGCTTGGACACTGGTGTGCCATCAGTTACAAAAGAATTTCAACAATATATTTGCTGTAAGGATTGTTTCCTTTTTTAACACAATAAGTTGCATTTCATTTCATTCTGGAGTGAAGGTAAATGGGTAATTTATCTGAAACTTAACATAAGCTGTTTGAACTACTTAAAAGTAAAGTGTCTCTTCTGTCTTGAATATTAACTTGCCAAAGTAAAACATAAAATTAGACAAAGGAATAACCTTATGTTTTGCATAGATTTTAGTAAATTTTAAGATCATTAATAATATTTTATTAATTATAATTAAAGCCTTATTTCCTGTGCTTTTTTAATCTGTATCAGACAAATTGGGAATTTGGGTTAACCGTGGCTGTAATTTCTGGTATTACCCGAGTTAATCAAGAATTTAGCATATAAATTTGAAATCCTTTTTTTTTTTTTTTTTTTTTTTAAATATTATTTCTTTTTCAGACAAATGTACCATCGGAAGTTGAAAACTTGCCTACATTTCCTATGGAAACATTTTGGCAAGGACATGAAAATGCAGGTCGTCCGCCTTTAATAACAATGGCTTTGAGCCAGAAATCTGCTGGTAATTGGCAAGTGTATATGCATCTCATGTTAGCTACAGTTCTTCATTTGATTGTTATATTCCAAATGAAAAATATCAAGCCTCTAGGATTATTTGGTGCCAATGTAAGTATGATTTCTGAGAAGTGTCTGTTTGCATAAAGAAAGGTGTCTAATTTATTAAACCATGTGAAAGGCAGCACTAACAGCAGATATTAATGAAGTAATAGCATTAGCTATATTTATTGCTTTTTGTGTATTGTTATTTCTTAAATTATTCATTTTAATAACAACAAAGGTCTTTATTAAAATAAGCAGTAAAGTGAAATGTAGATTTCAGCTACTTTATAAAATGAAAACACACACACCTAAGGCTGAATCTGTCTGGAACAGCATTAATATTCCTGGAATAACTGTCATGTCTGTATTACACTCTTTTAAGAATTTCTTCACGTTATCCATTAGATAGGATATAAACATGTCCAAAAGTAAAAGACTTTCTAGGTTCTTTAACCGCTTTATTTTCCTGCTTAATTTTTATTGTGACCGAAAATAAGCATATTTTTTTATAAACAATTTTGTATTCTAATCGATTACATGAATTCAAATCAGCAGTCAAAACTGTTACAAGTGTTGCATTTATTAATTTAAGGTAATTTTTAATTACAGCAAAATTAAAGCATATTTACTTAAAGTTAGCTTTTTCTGACGAAGCTGCAAAACTGGAAAGAAAACACTACAGGAGATAAATGTGAAAGGAAATCGCAGCGTTGGTGGATAGAGAATTACTGGTAACCATTTCACAAAAGTTCTGAACCTGAATTAGACCATGTGAACTTTCTGTTTCCTCATCATAACTAAAGAATTCCAGTAAATAACTTTCAGGACAACCAGAATCATTTGTAGAAAATTCAGAATCGCTATCTGATCTAGTATGTATGAGTATTAGAATTATATTCTGCTATGAGCCATTTACTGTCACTCATCGTTCTTTCTTTTCATGACAAAAATTGGAAAGAAATACTATTCGCAAACCTTAATAGACTGAACACGTGCAAACAAACTCGTGGAGTTTTTCCGCATAATGCAAAGTGATAAAAACTGTCCTTGATCTGGTTTTACAATCCAATTTCTCCTGAACCACTAGAGACATCTATTAGAAATTTTGCGAAGTTAAAAATGTAAAAAAGCCAGAAAAATCAGTGGATTGATGTAGGAAAATACACTGCCTGAGTAGTGTACAGGCAAATATAACCACTGATGTACATAAAATGAATAACATCGAGGAAGACATTATGGACACTTCCAACTTAAATGATGTCAATGACAAAACACCAAATGTTTCTTATCTACAATTTCAAATTGTTTTAGTTCATCCATCCTGTCTTGTGAACATGGACATGAATGAAAACTCCATGTGGGTAAATTTTAGCATTGTCTTTCTTTTAAAAATAAATTTAAAAAAAAAATCTGAAAGGTTTCAGATTTTAATTACATCCAAAGGGGCATTTATTTAACATTTTGTGTGCTACCTTTATTTATTAAATACCATGTTCTTCGCACTTAAACCATAAAATTCAGTTCAACAGCAATGTCGTAAAATAATTTTAAATTGAGCATATCTTTAGAAATTTCGGTACACGTTCTCACGCGCTGGAGATAAAAATATTGTTCTGTACAACGTTGGTATTGCTGGCTTTGAAATCTTTGAGTTTGTTAATGAAAAATGTTAAAGTTTTAGAGAATATTGTTACGAGTTTCACATTTATTTGGCTATTTATTTAGAATTGTGATTAAAATTTCTTTTTATTTTCCCGTGCAATGCAGATGATTTTTTAAGAGAAAGCTACGTCAAAAATAAATAAATAAATAATAATAATAATAATAATAAAATAAGCAGTAAATTGAAAAGTGAAATGACGCAAAATGCCAGAATGAAAGTAATGGTCCTTCGGGATTCAGATCCCTTTGGACTAATAACCATGGGTTTTAATTTTGAACCATCTGCTAAGCAAGAAAGCACTACAGTGAGGTGAGATTTTTCACGACCTGTTTTTACTTCCTTGTATGAAGTAAAAAGGAAATATTGTAATCAAAAAAAAATTTGGGTTTCATATTTCAATGAAAATATCCATGTTAACTGCTATCGAATGCAATTTAACAGTGTTTTTTGCATAACATCTGTACATAAGGACAGAATAAAGGACTCTTTTTTCCCCCAAAATTTATAAAACTAATTTAAAAGGGATTCTGAAGAGATTTTTTTCATCACGTTTGTAGGTACATATGCATCTTGCATAGCTCAAAAACGAGTAGCCTCAGAACATTGAAATTTTGTATATAGGACTGCTATAACATGTAGATGTACACCTCCTATTTTGGTTGCAATCGGCTGCACCAAAAGTATATACTCAGTGTGTTACTTGGCTCAGTGAGCTCAGTTTCTTTATTCTTATATGTTTGTAAATTGCGCAACTTTTTTTGCTTTAGAAATGATTGAATTATGTTGTTGTTATCTTTCGGTTAAGGTTTTTATGCCGTTAGTTAACCTGCATGTTATAGTTTTAGAATTATCAACAATTTAAAAGTTGTTTAAGTGCAGCTAAGCCTTTTTTTTTTTTTCTTTTTTTTTTTTTGCCATATTTGTTACCATTTGAAACTTAGCAAAATAATGGATTTATTGCCAATCTAGAAAAACTAAGCTTTGCAACAACAAAGATAACACCTTCTTTTATTATTGTGAATTAAATCACGCTTTATCAATTCAGGAATTTATTCGAGCAAATAAGTGTTTAAGATTTACTTCATAAGTTTTAATATAGATATTTGAGTATGTGTTGTAATATAGATATTTTGAGTACTGCCTTGTCGCAAAGTGAGAACTGAATTAATTGAATGAGAAATATTGCATCATCTGCGGAAAACTTTTTTTTTTGTTTGTTTTGTTTAATTTCTTTTATACATCGTTTTAGATTTATTATAGTATTTGAATGAAATATGTGGCAATGATTAGACAATTCTTCAGATGATATACATAATTGTGCATTTTGAGTTATAAAATGAATGAGATGCAGTGGTGTTAAGTGAACCTAGCACCAGAGTGTCGCTATGGTAAACAAATATAGTGAATTTTAAAGAGTGCATTTATTGTGTTGTGGTTTATGTGCTATCAATGAAGTAGATTTAATTCAATCCACTAAGTTTAAATGAAATCAAAATGCATATAATTTAGTATTCCATACAAGTCATGGAGTACACATCAAATTTTTTTATGTTAACCATTTTTGTTCCTTTCACATGAGTTGTTTTATTTCCTATCATATAAAACATTACTGGAATTTCATCCGTATTTCCAATATGTGACAGTATTTTTTTTTTTAACCTTTGTTAGACAATAACATACTTGTGAAACTTATCAATTTGTTGTCCAAATCTTTTGGAAGCCTTTGTGAAACTTTTTTTTGTAGAACTAAATTATTCTTTGACATAAATTGATTACACCAAAAGTTTTTGCTTTCATTCACTTTCTTTTTTGGCTCACTTTAACACAAATAAACTTATGCTGGTTCTTGTTACAATTAATCTATTTTGGTCGTTTTCTAGGTCTGAGTTCGCAACACTTCTAGAATAGGCCATTTTGTTTCTTCTTTATGCAAAGCACATTTATTCTTTGGCATATTAATTATTGTAATTTCACTTATACTCACTTATGGAGCTTTCACCAAACCAAACATCCTTGCTGCAGCACGATTTTCATTTTCTTTCTCAAACTGAGTTTTGCATTTGAAAGCAGCATTGTGGCATGAGCCATGCTTACTTCTAAAAGGAACACTAGATCAACTATATTTTAACTAAAGCAAATGCGATTTACTAAATCTTTGGTGTTCACTTCAAATTACTACATAAATCAGGGCTGACTACAGAAAGTGAAAACATCTGCCATCTAATCCTGCAGTTTTATTTGGATTGGCAGTCAGAAGTTTGTTCTTACCCCAAATTATGTCCCTCTTTTCTCAAAACTCTATAAATATATCTATAAAATGATATTCTTGTGCATATCTGCATTTAATACTACCTACCCTCTTTGCAGAATTATTTACTCTCTCAAGCATTTCCCACATACACATATTGTTCCCTTTTTCACTTGTCAATTCAGTATATTGTTTGAAAGCTTGAGGAAAATATTTGAATGAGTGGCTTAAAAGATAACAGCATCACGCATGTATCTTTCAGCTTCTTGCATAAAGAAAGTTTGCATGTTACTTAACAAATATGCCTGACAATTTTTTTTAAATAGTTTGAAATTATAGGTCTGCATTATATGCAGTGCATGTTATACACCGGAATATATGGTAATCAGGTGCATATGCAAATACAGCTGCTAATAAGTTTGCTGTTGCACTTCTAAATGTTAATTATGTTGCTTGCTAATTGAAATTCAGAAATGTTTGTATGGTTAAGACCACTTCATATATAGGTCAAAACATAAAGTTTCCAAAAAAGAAATGTGTATACAGTATTTTTTTTAAATTATTATGATTCTGAAACAAACCTCCCACTTTGTACGCTGATTTATTTTCTGTCTTATGTTTGCTACATATGCCATGTGATGGTATATGTCCCTTCCAAACATGATGTTTTCATTCAGTTTTCCATCAGTATCGATTTTTTTCACTGAACATAGTCTGGAGGGAACATAGTCTGGAACATAGAAGGAGGCATCCAGATGAGTTGACTTTCCACTTGTTGAGCCAAATTTTTTCAGATCATAGTAATATTGGTTACTGTATCGATGGTCATATTGCAAGAACTTCATTTATGTGATCCATGATGCGGGGCCTATTACAGCTGCCACTTATTGCAGAAATCTTGAGTGCTTTAAAATGAGCCTTTTCAATATTTGGCAACCTCCTCCTTGCAAGATGACCACTAATTATTTTCCCCCCTTTTTCCTGGAAGTGGTCTTATCTTCCATGCCTTGGGGTGTTCTGCGCTTCCTTTATATGTAGCCTTCAATACCCCAGTTCCGTCACTTTAGGACCGGTTTCTGGTCACTCCTATTTCATCTCAGTGCATTGACTTCCCTGGTTAAATCATGTAAATGGGCAGTCACTTGATTGAACACTTCTGATTGGGTGGCAGTCTGTACAAGTTGCTTGCCGGGTTGCCTCAATTTTCATGGCATACATTTAAGTATTCTTTAGATCCTTGACGTTCACCATTCGTAGTCCTTTCTGTATCTCAGTATCCCAGATTCCGTCAATGCAGGAACAGCACTTCCCTTGTTTTTATTGGGCAGTTCGAAAAGGTGAGATGAGATGACCTTTCAACATCTATGGCGAGTTTCTGGAGTATTTCCATGGGCTTCTGTTGGTGAGATTTTTTAACTGAAGCCTGCTGTAGCCTTTTAAACACTTCTTGCCAAAGGGCAGCTCAATGTGCTGTATAGAGCTTCAGAACTACTTGAAGTGTAACCTTTGTTTTTCAGGCAGAATTTGAAGGATACCCTCTGCATCTGCTCTCAGAGAAGCAGCAGGTCTTAGCTTGCGAATCCCATCCAATAGCATCTGCCACTCTAGAGATCTGAATTTTATACTCTTGCCAGGAGTTCTTTCCATCATAAGTAAACAGCTTTAGAGAAAGTCCTAAATTGGTAAAAATTTAAATTGTCATTGGTAAGTCATTGGCAAAAATTGAAAACTGTCAGATTTGCTTCCTGCTGTTGTTATGAATTACTTAAAGCTTTTATTTTTAATTTTAATTTTAATTTTTTTTGGCAAGAGCAGAAGCTCTGTAATCGATTTGTTGTTTGACAGCAGTAACTCTTTCTTCGATTTGTTATTCGGCAGCAGAAACTCTTTCTTCAGTTTCACCAACTTAGTTTTCAGCCATGTCTATTCTGCCTCCCATAGCTTCAAATTTATTTTCTATTATGGCCGCAATTTCTCTTTTCATTTCCTTTCGACCTGCTTTCATCTCTTCTCAACAAAGTTGACTGCCTCTTCCGTCTTTTCTTGGAATTTCACAAAGGCAGTTACCATCTGTCATAGTTGCTTCTCTTATCACTGGCGTTTAGTCCCATTTCGGACACCAAAAATTGTTGCTTACATATGGGTTCATAATAGATTTAATGCATACAATACCGATGATAGCTTGATAAAATTTATTTTTACCAAAACAAACACTTTGCATTTCTGGAACTTTCCACAAAAATACTCATGCAGCTCTTCACATATCACAGAGTACAATCCAAGAACATTAAACACATTGCGATGCAAAATGCATTTAAAGTCCAAAGCTAAAGTGGAGATATTCAGTACTTCGAACTCATGCAGAACTAAACAACCACTGGGAAACTTTTGTTCTCCCTGGTATTATATAGTTTTTCCCTGGTTACCGAGAGATCTCTAGTACCTTCTGCTTCTTGAAATCACCCAAAAGCATATGGGGCTGGATACAGCCCTAGTTACATAAAGGATCAATTACAGTTATTCAATACAAGGGCTGGACCAAAATGCTGCCAGGTTTGGCTAATTTTGGTGATTTCTTGCAAAATTTGGTGTCAAAAATTAATTGCCATTGTTAGCTGACAATATCTTGCCAATTTAGCGAGATAGCCCTTTACTCTCTGTTAAATAGATGTGCCCCTCTATTTTTCTTCTTCTTCTTCTTTTTTTTTTTTTTCCCCTCTTTTTTTTTTTTTTTTTTTTTTTTTTTTTTTTTTTTTTTTTTTTTTTTTGCAAAGCTTCATCTCTTCAGATTGTCATGTTACATTATACAAAAAATGCTACAGTTTTAAACATAACTTCACTAAACTTATTTACATACACAGTCCAGTCACATTAATGTGACCACCACGTACTTTCCATGTCAGAGTTAAATAACCAATCACAGAAGGCAGGTGGCAGCACAGTGCAGTTGAGCGTATATAAAGGGTGTGTGAGGGCTTCGGAAAACATTTCAATCGTTGGCGTAATGCAGAAACGAAGCGATTTATCTGACTTCCAAAAGGGCATGATCATTGGCTTTCGGGCCAAGGGTGGAAGCATTTCCGAAACGGCTGAGTTTGTGAACTGTTCGCGTGCCGCCGTGGTAAAAGTGTACCGTGCATGGCAAAATGGGACTGTCCAAAATCAGCGACGTGGCAAATGTGGTGCACCACGGGCCATAGATGACAGAGGCGAACGACGGTTGCGGAGATGCGTTCGGGCAGATAGACGGGCTACCGTTGAGCAACTGACCACCAAAATGAACCAAGGGGCTACCAAAAGTGTCTCCCAAAGTACTATTCAGCGAACATTGCTGCGTCTGGGCCTCCGAAGCAGACGCCTGGTTCGTGCACCTATGCTGACTGCTGTTCATCGACGGCGAAGGCTAGAATTTGCACGCCAGTACAGCAGCTGGACGTCCACTGAGTGGCGACAGGTTGCGTTTTCGGATGAATCGCGTTTTATGCTCCATCGGACAGATGGACGTTGGCGTATAAGGCGTGAAACCTCTGAAAGGAACCACCCTGCAACCATTGCCGGAACGGTCCAAGCTGGAGGCGGGAGCATTATGGTCTGGGGAATGTTTTCCTGGCATTCTCTAGGTTCACTGATCATTGTGGAAGGCACAATGGATCAATACAAGTACGCATCTGTCCTTGCGGACCATGTTCACCCCTACATGCGCATTGTTTTTCCTCAGGATGATGGCATCTTCCAGCAGGACAATGCGAGGTGCCATACAGCTGCCAGTGTACGTGCGTGGTTCGAAGAGCACCAGGATGAGTTTACCGTCCTCCCCTGGCCAGCAAACTCACCTGACTTAAACCCAATCGAGCATCTGTGGGACCATCTCGATCGAGTTGTTCGCGCCATGGATCCTCAACCGCGTAATCTAGCGCAGCTGGCCACGGCATTAGAGTCGGCATGGCTCAACATCCCAGAGAACACCTTCAGGGACCTATGTGACTCTCTTCCTGCACGTCTGGCAGCAGTCCGCTCTGCGAAAGGTGGTTATTCTGGCTTTTGACAGATGGTCACATTAATATGACTGGACTGTGTATATACAAAAACTCATAACAGTATATATAATACTGTTTAATATAAGCATGGAAAAAATATTATAAATCTATGCAGTAAGTAATTACTGTATAAAATATGCACAGGTTTAAATGTTCTTATAGTGTAAATATAAACTGATGAGCCAAAACATTATGCCATCCCCATGTTTTTCAGTGAACTTGTCTAGATGATATGGAGGACATGTGATTAAAAGTGGGAATGGTTTTTAACTGCTGCTGGAGGAGATAAGGAATCATTCTTGCACTTACTTTTGCAAGTGATGGGAAAGGCTGCTGATCTAAGTGAACTTGATTGAGCGTAGATTGTTATGGCCCGAAGACTTGGAATGAGTATATCCAAAACTATACGACTGGTAGATTGTTCATGATCTGCCATTGTTAGTATTTATGCAAATTGGATAAATGATAGTGAAACGAATAGTAGATGCGAAGTTATCGGATATCCAGACATCATTTAAAGAAAATGACGTTGGAGACTGTCCTGTTTGCTACAGCAAAATCGGCATCAGACAGTGGCTGAGCTGACAGCCCAAAATACATTGCGGGTCTAAAAGTGCAAGTGTTTCAGAACAGTTTTTGGAATACGGTTTATTTTATTTATGTACAATATTCTGATATGTGAGAAAAATGTGCAATTGTTTTGAAACATGGTTCAGTTTATTTATTTAGAAAATTCTGATATGTGAGAAAAATCTCTTTTTTTATTATACATTTTTCATAAGAAACTTATAATTGATTAAATTATAAAAATTTTGATGTTATGTATAAGAAAAGCATTTTCATTTTATGTTTTAAATAATCTTTAATGTCAACATGAAACTTGAATAGCAGTGTAATTTAGGTTTCATGAGTTTTCCTATGCCTTTTTGTATAATAAATTTTTTCTTCTCAGGCGAAAAAAACCTTCTTTCGGGAACTTCATTTTCATATCCAAGAACAAGCTGAAAAAGAAGACCAGAGTTTGTGTACTCTCAGAATGCAGTTTCTCTTACGTGCTGCTTCGGCTGTGGCTCAAAGTTTACCGGAAAGAGAACCAGAATCAGTTCCATCTGCAAATATTGACAGTGCAGATTCTAGCAATCAAACCGATTATTCTCTTGCTAGCAAGAGGTTTAATTGCATACTTGATTTAGCAAGAGGTTGGGAATTAGATTTGGATGAAATCAGAAGGCATTATATCTGTGAGTTGTATTCTGGAGGGCAGGATCTCTTAGCTCAAGAGGTAAATTCTTCATCATTTATCATTAGTTGTATATATATATGTATTATCCTGAAAAATTTCGGATAATTAAAAGAAGTTGTAGAGTAGATATTACAGATGGATTATAGTTTATCATACTTCTGTTATTGCAAGCTATGGTACCTTTGATATTTCTTTAAATAATAAGTCCAAATAAGCAGAAAAAAACAAAAATTTATTATGAAAATAAGCAT
Source organism: Stegodyphus mimosarum (assembly GCA_000611955.2). Taxonomy (NCBI): domain Eukaryota; kingdom Metazoa; phylum Arthropoda; class Arachnida; order Araneae; family Eresidae; genus Stegodyphus; species Stegodyphus mimosarum. Next base: position 192,144 of record KK121657.1, on the reverse strand, counting down.
AATAAGTAGTGCACACAGCACAATAAATAACTGGAAATAACTCAAGGAGAATGTGGATATTAAGTGATTCCCCCTCATTAGCACCTTGAATACATTGTAAAATTTTTCAAATTGCTCTCGGGCTAAACCATAACTCATAATTCAGCTAAGAGCTTTATTACTCATAGCTGAACTTCATATGTATACATTGCAGCATGGGCTCAGGAAACTTCTGGACGAATCAGTTGTAGAGCTTAAAAATGTGTTTTTATGAATCTTCCAGAAAATTGACAAGCACATCAGAAACGAAATTGCTTCTGTCTCCCATTTCAATTGAGCTAATTTTACAACTCTAATGCTGTAGCACTCAGAATTAAAAAATGTACAATTCTATGTAACAAATAAACATTTAAATACAAAATCTGTGGCCATAAATTAGATTGAATCCAAAAATTATCATCCTAAAAGGGGGAGGAGAATAATAATAAATAAAATAAAGAAAGAAAATTATAAAAAACACCACAACAATGCAGAAAAGAAAAAAGAAAGGTTTGAGGTATTTACAATGATATTTATTTATTGAAATCATTTATGTACATTTTTTTGAAAGACATAGACATATAAAATGTCAAGCAGCTCAGTTTTTAATCTCTTCTAAATAAACATGTAGAATGCTTTCCTAGAACAAATTATGATTTCCTTTGAAGTACCTTTTGAAATACTGAATAAGAGCAATTTGCTTTTAAGGACTAAAAGAAAGAAAATTATTAGAACACAAATTATTTAGAAAACCACAGTAGTGTAGATACAAGAAAATACAATTAACTTACTTGTAACTAATTAAGAGAACAAATTACTTAGAAAATCACAGCAGTGAAGATTACTTAATATTTAAATGCAAGAGTTTTGTACTTGACTTTATGATTTAGGGATGTCAGACTTCAGCTTACTTGAGAGAAAGAGAGCGATTATGAAAATAATTTCAGTGACATTTGAAAAATCTCATATTCATCAAACATTTTGAATTAATTTATCAAGAAAAATCAACATAAATTTGTGATACATTTCACTTTGAAAAACATTAAGTTTGAATTATTAAAACTTCTGAAAGTTTGATTAAGCATTTTATTTCAAATTCATTAATTTAATTTTTTTAAATATATTTATACTTAATCATTATAAATGAATGCTGTTAGACTTTGACATGATTATATGAGGAATGATGAAGATATTAGAATATAATTATATTATGATTACATAGTACAAATTCCAAGATCTGGACTCATCAGCATTTCAGTGATTCCAAATTTTGGAATTTTCCCGATTTTAAATCATCAATTTAAATCTAGTAAGATGACCTATAGAAATTATAAATTTGAAAATATGAGATAGTTATTTATGAAGCAATAAATCATTTATGATTGTAAGGGAACCTAAATTTACACAAAAGGCTCAATATTTGTTTGTTTGCTTTATTAAACATCTCTTTCATTTCAATCGTTTCACATAATTCCTTGTTCAGTTACAGAGTTCTGTTGTTCAAATCCTGTAATTATGAAGTCCAGAAATCCCTCTGTGATGTGAATCAAATTTTTTTCATTGTCAGCAATCTCTTTGTCAGTTTCTCTGTAGCAATATTCTATGCATTTAGATCCATAGATTTTGAGTAGTGTCTTGATTTAGCTTAATGCTGTGGTGATATGTGTGGGTGCAGGTATAATGATCATATGCCTGGTTGTATGTCCATTACTTTAATTAAGGGTAGGAAGTATATTGGTTTACACACATATCACAAATAACAAAATAAACATCAGATACATGTCACTTGACACAAGAATAATTACTGGTAGTAATCCACATTAGCAGTAAGTATATTAGTAGCAAGAAGGTCATTGGTATCATGTGACATGTGAGGTAAGTTTTTGGTTTTCTCTCCCCTATCAGATAAGAGGGAGAAAGCTGGTAGTGCCACTCTTGAGTTGGTGGCTATTTAAAGAGTTCTCCATAGTATTCCTTCCCTCCCTTGAGTACCAAAGGTACAAAGCAAAAAAAAAATCACAAATATCTCTATCATTGAAGTGCATTTGTCTTCCCGAACATGTGGTGACTGGTGGAAGGAAGCAGAAGGTCACGTGAAGTAGGAGCATATCTGGTCACAGGAATCAGAGCATATCTGGTCACAGGAATCAGAGCATTCGAAGCCTCAAAGAATGCAGGCTTCAGCCAATTCACCTCTAGAACAGTTTCCTTTTCATGCTCCAGAACGGTGAAACGTTTGTTGCGTGCACAAAGTTTGAACGGACCATCGTATGGAGGAGTGAGTGGAGGTTTTACTGCATCATTATGCACAAACATGTGAGTGCAAGTGCTCAATGCAGGATGCACAAATGAAACATGATGTAGGAATTGGCGATAGCATTTTCATCGCTTTTTGGAGGAAGGACGATGGTTCGACTGGAGCAGAGAATGCTTGGAAGAATTCTGATCGTAGCTAAAGCATCATGTCATAAACAAATTCAGCAGATGTACCTGCGAAGTCTGGCTTGTGAGAAAAACATAGATCAAGAAGCACAAGAGATAGTGATGTAGTTCACCGAGTGTTGTTATGGCACTTGAGAGCTGCTTTTAAGTTGCAGTGAAAATGTTCTACTATGGCATTGGTGGAAGGAGAACTGAATTCGTACTGCAGAGTACGAATCTGGTGTATTCCAAGCATAGATGTCAGACAAGAGTGAAAGTATGACTGTAATTGTTGACCTTGATCAGTTGTTAAGACTGATGATACATCATATCATGCAATCAATCGGAAATGAATTGCCGAGCCATAGTGTTGCCGAGTCAGCAGAGATGTCCTGAAGGGGAAAAGCTTCAGACTGTCCAGTAAATCTGCCAATGCCGGTGAGCAGATGAATCAGTAACCCTCCAGTAGTGGTAGAGAATCAGTGATCTCTGTATGAACATGGTCAATCGCTCAGATGGCATGTCATTATTTTCCAAAGGGCTATATGTGTGCTGGATAACTTTGGAACATTGGGACATGATGCAGGAATGAGTCCAGTTTGCAGTGCCCTTTAGCATGGGTGGCCAGATGAATCTTTGTTGTATAAGCATTTCGAAACCTGAATACCAAGATTTTTGAGAAAGAGTCAAAAACTTTTTTTCTAAGGTTAAGTGGTTTGTAAGGTCAATGGTGGTAAGGTTTGTATGCTGTTAGAAGTGTCACACAATAGTTGGAGGTCTGAGAAAGTTATAATGACTGAAATTTCAATGAGCAATTTGAGTCTTCACTTGGAATTTCAGATTTTCATCTGTGACTGGGAAGTGAACAATAAGAGTGAAATCCAGTGATGCATTTGCATTGATCTTTTGAATGCAGGAGAGACATGACATTGTTAGATGCTGGATTATATGCTGAATGTCCATGCTGAACTGAGCTATGTAATTTAAGTGCCTAATTTATTTCAGAGAAGCAGAATTTGATTTTGATATAATGCATAAGTTAATGATTGATGGTCAATAAATATAGTGAAGTATTGACCTACGAGATTATGCTTGAAATATTTTATAGCTGCATAAATGGTGAGTAACACTCTGTCATACATACTGTATTTTTGTTCAGTGAGTGACAGCTTTTATGAGAAAAACACTAATGACTAATAGTAGTTAACGTGTCAAACATTTAAGAGAGCTCTGATGGAAGTGTCAGAAACATCGACCATAATATTGTTGCAAGTGTATGGGTTCATAATGAATTGAATGCACAAGTCGATAAAAAGTTAATAAAATTTATTCTTATCCCCAATAAATAAAACAAAATGCTGAAATTTCCTCAGAGGTATTCATACAGTATCGCAGTATCTGATAATAGTTATATTTTAAACTACTACAATATAAACAGAACTCAAATTTAAAGTACAGAGAAAGCTAACCTGACCTCACCATGAATTTGCTGCAATCAATAACAGCACTAAGTAACTATAGTTTGTTTAAAACAACTGAATTGAGATGTGTCTGTCCAGTTTTAATAAATTTTTAATCATGCACAAGAACATTCTGGTAAAATCTATTTTCTTGATTTTTCTGGATAGTAAAACAGTACAATTATGAGATATCTTTATATTAAAATGTTAAATACACATGCTTCTCCTGTATTTTTACTTTTTTGGTGTAGCTTTCTCTTAAAACTTGTCACGTGCAACATTGTATGGGGAAATGAAACAATTTAATTACAATTCTTCTAAAAATAGGTAAATAAATACAAAACCCATAACACTGCCCCCTTCCCAAGGACTGCACGTCCTGGGCAGTACAATCACTGGACAGCAAGTCATACTTAGAACTAAGGCATCAATGCAATAACAAACATTACATTACAATAACAAACAACATAAACACTAATTGCAATAAGTAACTTAAAACAAATCAAATACTATCAAATACTAAATACAAATCAAATTTGGAAACAAAAGGGACCATGGTCTTATACTATTTACATTATATACACTACATACTATGGCTATAGTAAAGAGCTAACCTGTCGTAATGAACGACTTTAGCTTTAGAGTTTGATGTCTTACGGATCCGAACCACAACGTCGTTCAGCCTATTTAGGACTGTGTGTGGACCATCCCAAGATGACTGTAGTTTTGAACAGAGTCCTTTCTGTTGAGTCAGATTCCATAACCACATCTTGTCTCCTTCTTTAAATCGATATCCAGTAGCTCTGGTGTCGTATCGGGTCTTCATCTTCTCTGTCGTCAAGTTGACTCGCTCTCGTGCAAAGTTGTGCATCACTTCAAACGAGGTCTGGAGATCTTGGGTGTATTCCTCAGGCAATGAAGGTGCATCTGGAGAGTGACCAAACAAGATCACATGGCAGACCAAGGTCACAACTGATGAGCATCCAGGATGGAGAATTGCGAGTTGTCTCGGGTTTCCCTTTGACCTTAGTATGGTTTCGGCAGCTTTCTGAGCAATATCTTTCAGACAGCTTCCTGGCATTTTGAGGTGGGGATCCCTTCTGATGATGGATAGTTATGTCCTCTCATGCTGAAAGCAGATTGCTGTCTTTGAAGTCAAGGAAAAATTGTATTTCCTGAAAAAGTCCAATCCAAATATGCAAGGATCTGTAATATCCGCCACTTATGTTGTGTGATGGTAAGCGGCATTTCAAAGCATGATGTTCACATTTAACTTGCCATCTATGTCAATTTTATCATCAGACGCAGTCTGGAGAGTAATGCAGGATGGCATCCAAATGAGTTTATCTTTAAAATCTTTCCGAATGATGGTAACATTAGCTCCTAGGTCAATGATCATATTGCAACAAACTCCATTGATATGTCCATTGATGGCTAGTCCATTACTATTGCCACTCACTGCTTGAATCTAAAGCACTTTAAAATGGGTCTTCTCATTATCCTTCAAATTACTCTCTGCAATATGGCCATTAATTAGTTTCCTGTGTCGTTGCTGGGAAATGATCTTATTTTCCATGCCATGGGGGAGTTCTGCTGTTCCTTTGCACGTGGCTTTCAGCTCCACAGTTTCAGCACTTTGGTTTCATCTTACTCCTTTTCTGTCTCAATGCATTTAATTGTCTGTTTAAATGGTCTGTATTATTTTCGGTGCCCTGGGGTGTTCTACAGTTCCTTCATGTGTGGCCATCAGCACCACAGTTCCAATACTTTAGGGTCGATTTCTTGTGACCAATATTCCATCTCTAAGCATTCAGTTGTCTCGTTAAACTGTCTATCTTATTTTTTGTGCCCAGGGGTGTTCTGTAGTTCTTTTGTATGTGGCCTTCAGCACCACATTTGCAACACTTTAGAGTCAGTTTGTTTTCACTTATACTCCATATCAAAGAATTGACTTGTCTCAATAAATCATCTAAACTAGCCATTAGTTGATCCTTTGGCTCGTATATTTGTACAGCTCTGACTGCTTGGCAGTCTTTATGAGTTGCTTGTGAGAGATTGCCTTTAGTTTATGGAGCATTCACATGCCTCGAATTTCATGGCATACAACAGAGCATTCTTTAAATCCTTCACATTAGCCATTCACAGTGGCTTCTGTATTTCCAAATCTCGAATGCCATCAATGAAGTACTGTAGGGACAGCATTTTCTTTATTTCTCTTGGGCACTCCGTAAAGGCGAGGTGAGACAGCCTTTCAACATCTGTGGTGAGCTCCTGAAGTGTTTCTATGGGTGGGATTTTAATTGAAGCCTACTGTAGTCTTTTAAACACTTCTCTCCAAAGCGCCGGATAGAGCTTCGAAGTCTAGTCTGTAGTTTTCTGGAAGTGTTCGAAGAATATCCACAACGTCTGCTCTCAGAGAAGTGGCGAGATAACAGGCCTTAGCCTGGGAATCAAATCCATTCACATCCACCACTATAGAAAATTGTGTCTTATATACTTGGCAGGAGGTCTTCTCATCATGCATGGATAGCTTCAGTTAGGGATGACCAGGCATGGGTAAAAATTTAAAACCATCCAAATTGCTCCCTGCCGTCACTATGAATTTCTTTAAATTATCAACTTCTATGGCAATTGCAGAAACCCTGTGATCAATTTGTTGTTCGATTTGGTGTTGGACGGCAGAAGTTCTTCCTTCTACTTGTTCTTTGACAGAAGAAACTGTTTCTTCAATTTCTCCAATCTTACTTTCGACAGAGTCTATTCTACCTTCTATAACCTCAAATTTGTTTTCTACTATGTAGGTGATTTCTCTTTTCATTTCCTCTTGGCCCGATTTCATTTCATCTTTAACTGCTTCCATCTTTTCTTGAACAGCTTCTTGGCCAGCTTTCATCTCTTCTTTAAAGGATGCTTGGCCAGCTTCCATCTTTTCTTGGAATGCAGCAAATGCAGTTATCAACTGCCTCAATTGTTCTTCCATCACTCTAGTTATTCGCATTGAAATCACACTTCTGACACCAAAAAGTGTTGCATGCATATGGGTTCATAATGGATTGAATGCACAAGTCGAAAAGAAGTTTCATAAAATTTATTCTTTTTCCAAGAAATAAAACAAAATGCTGAAATTTCCTCAGAGATATTTCTACAACATTGCAATATCTCACGGTAGTTAAATTTTAAACTACTAAAATATAAACAGAACTCAAATTCAAAGTACAGAGAAAGCTAATTTGATCTCACCGCGAATTCACTGCATTCAATAACATCACTAAGTTAACAACTACAGTTCACTTAAAACAACTGAAATGAGATGTTTCTTTCCGGCTTTTATAAGTTTTTAATCATGCACGAGAACATTCTGGTAAAATCTATTTTCTCAGTTTTTCTGGATAGCAAAACAGTATAATTATGAGATATCTATTTAAAATATTAAATGTACATGCTCCTGTATTTATACTTTTTTTGGCATAGCTTTCTCTTAAAACTTGTCACGTGCAACATTGCACGGGGAAATGAAACAATTTAATTACAATTCTACTAAAAATAGCTAAATAAATACAAAATCCATAACAATACTCAGCTTTTGACTAGGAGAATGGTAGCAAAGAGTTGCGGCATTAATAACAGCATGTTTACATTTTTCAAATGCCCCGTTAAGTTCATCATTCCAAGAAATGGGGCATCTTATCATTTTTCCTTGAATCCTTTCAGAGGTCATGTAATGGAGCTTGGGTCTCAGCTGCCTTTGTCAAGAAGTGACGATAGAAGTTTATGATCACTAAGAAATGTCTAAGTTCAACTAGCCTTTGGAAAGTTGTGAAAGTCAAATCGTGTTTATTCAAACGACTGAATACCTGACAAAGATAATTGACGTGTTCGTTTTCGTTAGTCGATGCAATATGGATGTCATCCAAATACGAGTTTCAAAAATCCAGTTCAAATAAAACTTCCAGTATAAAACTTCGGAAGATCTGGCTTGAGTTACATAAACCAAAGGGCATGCCAGAAATTCAAAAGGACCAAAAGGGGCAGCGGTGACAGTTTTTTGGATGTTATCGGGGTTAACAGGAATCTGATGATAGGTACGGGCTTAATCAAAATATAGTTTTGCCTGAAAACATTTGAGTGCAATCTTGAATGTGGGGTACTGGGTAATGATTCAGAATCACATTTCGAACTATGTTTAAGCAGTGACAGTCTGCATTCACAACGATACCTTTTAATAGAGGAATGAAACTCTTGACATGCAGTTTGAAATAATTTTGCAGATAATCTCCTAAGTTTCGAGAAAATGGGGTCGGGACCTTTACTTTTAATGTGAAGGAAAATTGTTTTGTTTCCAATCAGTTTGTGAAGGATCTAGGGTAATTGGCAAGAATTTTGTCAAATTTTCAGTTACCGACCAAAATGAATGTTAATACTGAATGGATTGATGTTGGGAAGACTATCATAAGAACACAATTTTCATTGTCCATCAATTAAACAATTATTTTAAACATCAATAAGTAAGTTAAATCTGTTAAGGAAGTCAACAAGGTAGCAAAGAGGGCTAATGTGGTTCCTTTGTTGATGTGCCAACAGTAAATCTTGGGAATGATGGATACATCAATGCTGTTTTCAATTAAAAAGGTCAATTTTGAAGATGGGTTGACCAGAAGAATTCAATTAATGTAGTGGTTGCAGTGTTGGCTGATGCGTGATCACCAATCTAGTTTTCCGACTGCCAGAAATTGCACAGAGAAATACATTTTTGTGCATCTTAACTAAAGTTTGTATGGTAGAAGGAAATGTTGTTGCATGACTTTTTTATATTGTCAATAGAGTCCGTTGCACCTATTACACTTTCTGTTTTGCGAGAGATTGCCTTTAGTTTCCGGAACATTCACATGTGGTTTTAATGGCTAGCAAGAGTTTGTTTTCTTGCTTTATCAGCTCCACAACTTGCTGCTCAAGGAGAGAGTTCGGTGCTATTGCAGCACTATTTATGTTAGGAAGGGTTTTGAGACCTGTAATTTTATCAGTCTCAGCCGTGAGTTTTGGGATATCATAACTTAAGGCAGCAAGGATACGTTGTGTATTTTGCAGAAGGCATGATATCCATAGATTTCAGCAGGGGTTCTCCAACCATCTCCCCCATGAGGTTTCGCATACAGGAAAGTAGCTGTAAAAAGTGTTGATTTCCAAGTTCGAGTTCTTGAAGTGACTCCTGACTTTCAGAGTTCAGCTCAATTAAACATACTTTCAGGGTATTGTATTTGCAGTCAGTAAGGGTTGCAAAATATCACAAACACTGTTGAGGATATCTGATTCAATTATGAACAGTGCTTGATTGAATTTTGTGGAATTCAGAGTAATCTCAGCGATTTCAAACTGGGCTTCTAGTTGGGCGAACCATAGAGGGAAAATTTTATCTTCCAAAATGGAAGGCTTGACAGAAACATGTGAGACATTAAGGTTGCCTACAACAGGTTGTGGTTGCTCATTCATGATTTAAAAAAAAATGTTAAATATGAGTGAATATACAATAATCAATTACTAATAAATTCATATAACTATATATGCAAGTAAAATAAATACAGACATTTGAAATTAGGAATATGATATGAATAAGGTGCAAACATAATGTGCAACATGGTTAAATAAACGTTTAAGTTAAATTTAGATGTATGGAACATTAAAAGAAAAAAAAAAATTGGAAGTATGCATTCTAAAGAAAAGCTTTAGGTTAGAGTAATAACTAAAAATTGGTGCAGCTTACCTCTGAATGATACGAGAAATATGGGCTCATTCAACAGCAGATTCAGCCTAATAGCGATAAAAAAAATCACTGGTTAGAAGTATTTATCAAAAAAATTTTTGATATATAATACATGTCATAGATTTTATATACAGATTTATGATATATTCACTCTGAAGACAGCGAACACATTTTTTTCTGTTGCATAGAGCATGTTTTTCATACAATCCATAGGCACATTTTGAAGGATATACAAAAATTATCATTATTATATCATGAAAAAAATGTTGTATTCAGATGTTGGCCATGTTTAGGAGATAATATTTGCACTTCACAACACGTCATAGGCACAGAAATTGAAAATGCAAGTAGATTTTCAGCAGGCACGTGGTCGGATGATTTGAGGGTCACCATTTTATGGTGTCATGCGAATGGTATAATAATAGTATGCCTGGTTGTATGTCCATTACTTTAATTAAGGTTAGGAAGTATATTGGTTTACACACATATCACAAACAATAAAATAAGCATCAGATACAAGTCACTCGACACAAGAATAGTTACTGGTAGTACTACATTAGCAGTAAGCATACTACACTTGCTTACTGCTAAGTCTGAGAGTATCACGTGATCGGAGTGAGAAGTTCATGACTTCACTGATGGCTGCTAGCGAGAGAGTATGTTGGACTGTCCAGATTCTCCCCCCTACCAGATAAGGGGGAGGAAACTGGTAGTGCCATCTTTTGAGTTGGTGGCTATTTAAAAAGTTCTTCACAATGCTTAGCTGGCATTTGCTGTATACTATTGCTGTGGTCATGAGATCGCCATCTAAAGACATGTTCACCAAATTTTGTGTTACTTCTGTCACTAGCTGCAGAAGTTAAGCCTGGGTTGTATTAGTTTAGTTATTTATTATAATTAAGTCAATTTCCTGTATATATTTAATGTTTATCTGAGTCCCAAATAAATAAATTTCCATATATGCTTAAGGCTTATCTGAATAACAAATTAGTTATTCTTAATTCAAACAGACTAAATGTAATCTTTTGCCTTATGAATATCATTTACAAAATATATTTTTTACATATGAAAAGAAATTGGTAAATTTCTCTTAGCACATTTTGCAGCGCAGTTGGCTGAAGTCAGTTGCGAAATCTAATGGTAATATAAAAGATTGCCATGCTGTTTGGCATTTAGTATCTAATATTTAAAAACAAATTGCTTTAGACATTGCTGCATGAAGTCATTTCTTAAGTTGCTATGTGGCAACAGTCACATCAGTCACATGGTGATGAATAATAAAAAATGATTGCCAGGTTGATGTCAGGGTTATAAGTTATTCAGTAAATGTAATATCAGTGAGGAATTTTGGTAGAACATTTTGGTTTGAGATCTGTGCCAAGCAGAAAGGTGGCTACAGAGCTAATAAGTTATTGATCATATAGATTTCAATTAATAAGTAATTGTGTTTATTCAGCATGGAGTTAGTGCTGAATTGAAATTAAGTGTCAGGACTTTAACATACTTTATCATTAAAACAGGTTTATGGCACATGCATGAAGTATTAAACATACACTAAAGTGAGATGCTACTTTTGGAAAATTCTTTCTGCCTTTTTACGAAACAGTTTCTAGAAAAATAGTGCAGGCAGTCCAGATATTAGATTATTTTGGATGGATATTCAGATTTCAGATTGTATACTGTATAATTTTAATGAGATCATTAAAAGAAACAAATTTTATTAAAACATTTGGGAGAAAATTCTATTATAGGTATGTAAAACGAGAAAGGGACTTATAAGGCAAAACTTGTTCCTGAAAATCTATACATATAATTTAAAATATAAATGCAATAGTGCCTCTGTATCCATAGGTAATATGTTTCAAGGCCACCATGGACAATACCAAGCACTTTGTATCAGATGACCCTTAAATAATATAGATAAATATGGTGAAGTTTAAATGATAGATTAGATAAAATATTTTTGAGTAATAATAAAGTATACTGGCACTGCATTATTCATTTATTATGCTCTTCATACTTAAGAAATGGTAACAGAATGATTTAATTCTTTTAAAGCATTGTGTAATCAATGAAATATACCATAAGAAACATTTTTATAGACTTAATAGAGCTGTGTAGAAATTCTTGTTGAACTTTTTAAGTAAACCTCTGCAAAAATGATTCTCTATAGAATGAATATAATTTATCAAAATTTTATAAAGCTATTACAGAACAGAATTCTATAAAAATATTGCTTTACAAAATCATACAGAAAGGATATTTATATGTTCTTAGAATGATTTCAGAGGTGTTTAATCAATGTTTAAAATGTAAAGAGCATTTTTTTTTAATATTTGATCTGATAGCTTTTTTTCTGGAGTTTTAGTCTGCATCATGCTTTCCATGATAGGCCTTTTCATAAAATTTCCAAGGGTATTGATTTCCATTTCTCTTCCACTGCTTTCCAGAGTTCATTGGGGTGGGTTTGCACATAGAAAGAGCTCTTTTTAAGATACCAAATGCACAATAGATGAAACACCAGCAGACTTTGCAGGAATACATTGAAAAGACATATATGCTGTATTTGTATCGGTATTCATTTTTTTAAGGAGTGGAGTGGTAGCTTTCGAAGTATGACATCTTGCTTTATCTGATGAAGCTTCGGTCACTAAAAGTCATTCGCATAAATTTCTTCTGCCACTATCAGATGTAAAACTTTCTCTTGATAGTATGTTGAGTTGATTTTAACGTATCCTCCCCCACTGTCCTTTTTTTTAATTTCCCATTGTAAGAGAATCCTTTGGTAATCATAAACCCTTACTGAAACTTTCTTTGCATTTTTTTAGATTCTTTATCAGATTTTTTCTAAAAATGTGTGAACTTCCTTTGTATAAATATGACTGTATGCTATAAAGAGCAAAAATAGTATTTTTAGTTCATAATTGAAACATTTTCGATTTTTTTTCCTCTAAATTGTTTCTTAACTTTTAAATTTGTATAGTATTTTGTGCAGTGTTTTTGTACTGTATTGATCATTGTAAAACATAAAATGAATTGAAATGATAAAATTAATTGAAAATTAAATTCATGGGGTAATTGTAAAATCTTAATTCTTCCCTATTGTATGTATAACCCTAATTAGTAGAAGTGGTTTCTTAAATTTAATTAAACTTAACTGTTCTTTAAAATGTCCTTATTTTTATTTAAATAAGATTTTTGTAAGTCAAAACAATGTTAAAGTTTTTATTCTCCTCCACATCATATACAATTTCAAAATTTAGGTTAAAAAATTATATTTAAAAGTGAAAATTTAAATCATTCTTTTTTGATCCAGAAAGAAAACTTTGTTGGTTTTATAATGCTTTTAAGTACTCAAAAACTTCTATAGGATCTTTTATAAAAAATTCAAGCCAGGATTTCATTACTGTTTAGAATTTAGAAAAGGAAGCTAATTTACTGTTTAGAATCTTTTTATTGTTTAGAATTATGGTCTATTTTCTTATAACTGGGATCTGATATTTTTAATAAAATTCTATCAGTTAGTTCTGTACACATTATATGTAATTCTATATGTAGGGTGATTAGAAACTGTGTTTGGATTTTTATGGAATACCTGCACAAATTTCTATGGTATCTCTATACATGACTTTGTAGAATGTGTATCTAAACTTTTATGGAATTCTATAGATGAACTCTGGCTTAGTTTATAGAAAACTAGGCCATAATTTTAAAGAATTCTAAAGAAGTTTAGTATTTAATTTTTTCCCCCTAGAATTCTTTAAGATATTTTTGTAAACGTTTTGTTCAAATTGCATATATTTATTATACTTACAGTTAAAATTGTCAAAGGGAGACGACATTGAGCTTCTCTGCATTGCTGAAATTCCTAGTATTCTGATTTTACAACTACTTATCTTTCTAATATTCTGTGATTAGGGGATTAATTTATATGAAGGCATGGTTGTATATACTTTAAATATGCATTTTTCTTATTTTAAAATTGTTTTAATGTGCTTTTCTTAATGCAGGTAAAATCTGCGGTGACTAATAATGAATTATTAGCTTCTCAACTGCTGTTATTAGCTGGACAAAGAATACATAATATAGTTTTCAATTGTGCTGAACCAGCAACTAGGCTTGGCTGTCTCACTCCAGATGTGTCCACTTTTCTAAAGAAACTGGTAATTATTTTTATATCTGTTAATGTTGGTACAGTTATGTGGTTTCATTGAATCTATAAAGCTTACAGATTTGTATTACCTGACTTTATGCAAACTTGAATAGTTCACTGTTCGCTTCTCCTCTATTTCCGTGCTCATTTCAGTATTTTAGATTCCATAAGCATCATTGAAAAATATTAGAATGAAATTTTCCAAAAAAAACTTTTAACTTTATCTAGAAGAAAATTTGTCCCGAGACAAAAACGATGACAGAAACTGATCATGTCATTCATATAATAGAACAGCAGTTCCCACCCTTTTTATCTCACCTACCCCATAATAAGGATTTTTTACAAAGACCCTTAGCCTTCTCTTTCAAAATTATAACACCTCCCTCACACCATTACAGTATTCTGACAATATATTTTGCTATTACTTACTATATTAATGCTACATAATTAGCAGACTGCAATGAATAAGATCAGAAAAATATAATGAAACAAAAACTGATTATTACATTATTTCAGATAAATACCATAATAAAATATATTTTGAAACAAAATATAATGTTTTGTTTCTAAATATATGCTTACATGCCTACCACATACAACATGTTTGTTCATACAAATAGATGTATGGATGTACCTAAAAGCATATAAAGAAACAAACAAACATACATACAAACAAAAAACATGCAAGCATACATACATACATAAAAACAAGCATACATGCAAACAAATGTACAAGCATATATAAAATTGTACACAGATACAAATAAATGTACAAACATACATAAAAACATAAGCAAAGATACATGCGTATTTCTAATATTACTTTTTTTAAATTGAAAATGAAAAAAAAATGAATGAATTGGGGAATTTACTCGCTATTGATTAGGCCGGAGCAAAAAAACATAAGCATTCTCGAAAGTGTATTGTACTGAAATAAAATATTAAATCTATAATTATTTTAAAGTGAAGTATTATATAAGTTCACACATACTAAATTTAATAAAAAAAAGTAAGACTGATTTGCGAAAGGTTCAACACACTGATCTTGTCGTCAACATATATGGGGAAAAATTTTTTTTTTCCCTATATATAAAAATTTTTCCCTTATTCTCCAAAAAATATTCAGACTTGTCTCTGATTCTTCAAGAAATTAGACTATTTGAGAAGACAATGAATGTTGTTAATGTTTCGAATTTGTTCTCAAAATATACAGTGAGCATCATTTAAATTTTCAGCATTTGTAATGATTTTTACCACTTCCTGGGATACGGTAATTTATTCTGTAGCATACTTGAGTCCAAAATCTTATCTGAATAGGTAAGATTTTGGATAAGGACCTTCAGACTATTGCTGAGAAGTGTATAATAATTTTTGTTTTTATTGGGGTATTCAGTGTCTGAATGATGCATCACTAATGAAGATTACATTCTTTCCCTTGATAAAACATCCCGAAGAAGGGCAACTGATAACTGTAAAGAAAGGCAACTACATAACTCATTAGACGATTGAGTCAATGTAAAAAATATTATTAACTGCCCATCATTTTAATTATTATGAAGACTTCTAATGTGGTATTAAATCTATTGCAGTAAAAAATAAATAATTTATAAAAGGAAAAAGGTCATACTTGTGCCTTTTGTATATCTTCATAGCAATTAATTTTAATGTAATAAGTATGTGCAGAAACGGAGACCAAGGGAGTTGCCAGAACAGAAGTGAGAGAGAGTATGACATGTCCAAGATGAAAGTTTGGTTAAAAACTGATTTTTACTTCATTTTAATTGGAAGCTGGAGCATAATGCAAGAATTGTATGACATCAATTAATTTTGAAATGATGCAGCTTAGAGTGGTTTATTATAAGCAGTTACTAATTTTAGGACAGAAAGGGAGAAGTAGCAAAATTAAAATAGAGAGTAAAGGGGTAACTGCAATTTAAAATAAGAATTTTGATTTACATATTTTTTATCATTTATCCCCCCTTTCAAAAAGCATGACTTAGCAAGAGAAAAAGTATTAACCCTTTTGTAAGGGGTGCCTCAGTCACTAAACTGCCCTCTTGGGATAGCACACTGATAGGATGCACCATCTTTTTGAGACAAGCAATTTGTACTCCTAACTCTAACTTTGGAAAAAAATTTGCAGAAATTAAATTTGTGGTCCAATGGTTCCAATTTTTTTGCATATTATGAGAGGAAGACTCATGTAGTTGTCAGAATTAATTTGAAAATGTTATCATTATGCTCGTGTTTTCTTTACCATTTGATGTATAAAAATGTTTTGCTAAATAATACACAAAATATTCTCCTCAACATTAGTCAAACTCTAAGAGGAATAAATAAAATTCCTAAAACAATAGACTGTATCCCCATATGGCCAAAAATAAAAACAAAATTATTCATCGTATCGAGAACATTCTGCTATGTTTATATCAGCTTACTCAGGTAATAGCCAGGCTGTTTATTTACATTTCTCAACCCACAATTTCTACTTTGATTCTGAAACAAAACACCAGAAATAAAAGATACTGCAGTGGAATGAAGGCCAACATTCAACAGTCTCCATAAATTCCACATAATAGGCATAGGGCTACATCTAGTGGCAAAAAAAGATAGTAATTAAACGTTCTGTCTAAAAATTCATATGTGGTGCACTCACCCTAACACTCTATTTAAATGATGATTCATATATGACACACCAGTCCTCAAAGGTTAAAGCAGTAAAAATTGAAGAAAAATATAGTATGAAATATATAAATCATGAAATATTGAACTAATTATTTCTAAAGTAATTGCAGAATATACATTTTTAATATTCTATTGAAAATAAGCATCAGGTTTTAGAGTTGTAGTGAAATTTCAGTCCAGTTTGGAAAAATTCCATGTTTTCTGGAATCCAAATGACAATTATGATTCTCACAGAATACTCTTGGTTGGGGGGGGGCGAATTATGTGATGATTATATATTTCAATACATTCAGTATCTCAATTTTCTTCCTGTAGATTCACAAATTGTAATTTTTTTAAAATGGGAAAAATCACAGTACATGAATGCTGAAATTTCAGTTCTGTAAAGTGTATTGCTCATTTTTTTTCCTTTTGTATTTATTAAACGAGATATATATTTGCTATAGTATACAGCACCTCTCATAATGAATGATTCACATAATGAGCAAAATGAAGTGTAAAAAAAAAAACACTTCCTTAATGTGCCATGGTTCACAGAATGAGTGACATGGATGCACAGAAATGAGAGATGTCATGATGTCACATGCAAGATCCTGCCTGCATCTTGGATAGGAGGTGTGGCTGAACAGCATTGTCGAATGCAACTCCAAGGGGTCTGAGCAAGTGCAGATGGGGCATGTAATAAAAGAAATTGAAATCATGGGAAACTACTGCATTGTATGTTGAAAAGGCAGTAGTTGTGCATGCTGCAAATTTATATAATGATAATGCTGTGTGTCATTTTCACCAAATTTTGAAGTGTAGGCAAAAATGTATGTCTTTAAACAACTTTCTTATGAAGAAGGATGTGTTATAAATAATAAACTGCATTATTATAAATTTATAAATTTGATTGAAATTATTTTTCAACACATTATCCTATTTTATATAGATGCTTATAAAAAAATATTTCAGTTAATGGAGGGTTTGCATTACAAGTAAGATTCAAAAACAAACTATACTCGTTAAATGAGGTTCCACTGCATTTTTTGATTCTGTTGTCTTCTCTGCTGTATATTATTTGAAATGCATATTGTGCATGCTGTTTTACTCACCATAATATTTCCTATATTTTAGGAAGACGTAACTCTGAGATGTAACAACGTTTCGCCTCATTTGACAGCAACTCTTATCGACCAGATTTTGGTTTATCTCCCAGACGGAAACAGAGAACAGAAATTAGCTATGTCACTGAAAGATGCTTTAGAGGACTTAATTAAAATAACTGAAGTCACTTCTTGATAGCTATAGAAATTTTGCTCTTCAGAATCAAAATAATAATTTGATATGATAACCAAAAAACAGTTTATTTATATCCAGTGTTGTCTTTGATATGTATGATATGTAGGCCAATATTTTCTCTGCATTCCTTAATTTAATGTTTTAGTTTAATTAATGTTTTCTATATAGCATTTGGACATAATTTGTAGGGGTACTTGCATATTAATGCAGCCACCTTGGCACAATTTGTCAGTTTTTTACAGATAGAAAGGCCAAAGTTACATATTGTGTGCAAGTCGATGGTTTTTGAGACTTCTCTTAAAAAAATTTTCCTAAGTATCAATATTTCTCCTAAGTTGGTGAGTATTGTCATCATATGGAAAGGAAATATTCTTTAGCAATTTAGGGCTTTTAATTATCAAATAAGAATTATAGGAGGCATTTAAAAAATAAAGCACTTATGCTCTTCATCAAATCTTTCTATAATTTTTTAGGCTATTTTTCTCCCTGAGTACATGACGATCTGTTTTTGCTTAAAAAATATTTTAAAATTTTAAAGACTTGACATCTCTTGAACTTTGATGACATCAGCCATTTACCAAACACATCTCCTTGTCATTCCTTTTAGAGATTTTGTGTGCAAAATTCTGTATTATAGCACTAATTTTACCACAGCTTCGTACATTGCTGGCAAATTTTAAAAGAACATATTTTAAAATTAAGTTTAAAGTGGAAAATACTGTAGTTTGTTTAAAAAGGCCTTTAGAATACAACAAAAAGAACATGTATGAAAAATCAGTGTTATTTGATTGAAGGATTGTTATGAGCATGTTTAACTGAAGAATGATTTTGCTCGGGGTTACTAGAGTGTAGCACATTCTGAAAATCTGGTAACTTCTACTAAGGTGGTTGCAATAACACTTAATTACCTTTCTATGTGATATTAGCTGAGGTATGTTAATATGTGTCATTTCAAATTCCTTTTGTAATTGGGGTTTATTTTCTAAAATTAGAAGTGCCAGAGTTCAGGCCACTACAAAGGAATGAAAGAATGAGTATATAAAATAGTAAATTAAAACCAAATATATATATATAAAGCAGAAAGCAAATTAATTTAGTTTAATTAATGACAAATAGTTAGGTAATAAATTAAAATACCCAGACTCTTATTATTTTGGGGCTCTGGCTGAAATTGCAATTTTACTCAAAGACTGAGAAATCAAATCATTGGTTGTACTAAGAATGGTTCAGTACTAACTACTAAGAATGGTGTACTAAGAATGGTTCATGACATAATTTAGGATGTATTATTGCAAATATGTTATCATAATCTAACACAATGTATAGTCTCAAACTGGCATCCTGCATGTGGCCCATGAAGCAATTTTACATGACACATGAATACAATGCCCATAAATTAATTAGCATTGTTATGATATTGATTATTATCACAAGAATTTGAGGAAAAGTTTAATATTGTAATGATTTGAATGCAATTTTACATTATTTTCATTACTATTAAAAACAAACATAAATAACGCCCCAAAAATATTTAAATGGAGGTAATTAATTTACTATGTAATATAAATCTTGTTAGAGATTTGATTAAATCTTTTTTCATACTTTTCAGATCCGTACCCTGAGGTACGAATTTTAGCTATAAGAATAAACTTTGTTTGGGAATACATTTATTTTTGAATAGGTTTTTTTTTCCTCCCCCATATGAAAGTCTTAAAAAAAGTTTCTAGAATTTTTCTCCAAGGTCGAAACTTTATCAAAATGAGAACGCCTTAAGATGCTGTAACTGAAAGTTGTAGTAAGAAATAAAAAGTTTATAATTATTTACATGCATATATCTATCTATATATTTTTTCTGTATATATCAAAGAAAAATTTAATAAATAAAAGAATGGTAATGAGTTGTCATTATTTATTCTCAAGTTTTGTTCCTTTAAAAAGATTTCATGATTTATTTATTTTAAGTAAGTTGTTTAATGATTTATTTTACACAATAGAATTATTTGAAATAAATATCTGTCTAAAAGTTTAATGATTAGCTATCTATACATTTGAATTATGAAGTGTAATTAACAAATTTCTTGCATATCCCAAGCTTTAAATTTTATGCAAAAAAAAATAAATTTGAATTTTTTCCTTTGTGTCACATTATTCATATAATTTATGTATTTCGTGATAAATATTTAGTAAATTAAATTTAAACTTCAGTTAAAATTTTGTTAATGGTTTTTTAAAAAAATTCAGCCAATGTGCTATTTCAGTTTGAGACACTGATCTAAAATTGGTTCTAATTATACTGTTCCTTAATCTTTAGATTTTTAAATTATAAATCTTTCTGATATATGCAATTGCTGCAAAACTTTATTTTTTTTTATTATGTTTCATTTTAACACAGCATTTCTTTTTCTTTTCTTTCTTTCTTTCTTTTTTTTTTTTTTTTTTTTTTTTTTTTTTTTTTTTTTTTTTTCATTTCAGACTTTTCTTTTAATGCGAATTTTATTATATGTTATAATAAAGAGTAATGTTAAATTATTGGAAAAAGTTATTCTGCCATTATTGCTATTGCTGTGTCCAAATACATATTTTTCACTTTTATGATAGCATTTGTCACAATGGAAAATGTTTATTTTATTCCATAGTAAATCAAAAATAATTTTTTTAATTTTTGTCTTTAATTTATTCTTGCTTTTCAAAAGGAATGATTGATATGACAAATAATTAAAATGCAGTTGAATTTATGGTATGCTAATTAGTAAGGTAGGGAAAAATGAATATTTATGTTTCTGGAAAGTAGAGATAGCTTTTAAAATAGAATTTGGATGTTTTTATAGGTATATATTTATGCATTCATTGAAGCTCAGAAATGCTATATAAATGAAGCATATCATGTCAAGGAAGTGTTTTATAGTGTGAGATGTGCATTTATTGTTGTTTAGCTCAGCAGTTTCAAATTGTTTGTGGACTGAATACTCAATCTGAAAGCAGCTAACGGGCCAGAAAAGTTTTTTAAAAAATTAAACTACTTTTTATCAAAACAAAAATAAATAAAGAAAAAGAAATGAATTTAAAATATTTTCAAGAAAGCTTTACTAATGCCGAATTCCAGATACATGAAAATTCCGGATAGCTGGGTATGTAAAAAATGGAATTCTCCTTAGAAAAGCCAAATTGATAGGAAAAATTTCCATTCTAAAATTATAAAAACAGTCAGCTTATATGTTACTAACTTGAATATCAACAGCCTACAATTCAAATCATATAAGGCCTTGGGAGGGGGCACTTTTCGGTCATAAGAGGCAATGTATTTTGGTTGTTATGAAAGTTGGCAGAGATGTCACCAATTATTGTGGTAGAAATTTAAGTGAAGAGAAATATTTTGGTTAGATAAGAAAAACATACAAATTATGATATAGCACATGAAAAAAACTTAAATCCCGTATCATAATATTTTAGTTACACCATCATTGTTTATGCGTTTTCAAAGTCGTGTATCATTGCTTGTTTTCATTCCTGGATCCTGTGACTTTGAAAAGATATTCCACTTTATGTAATCCCAAATATTATTAATTTTTGAAAATGCAAGGAAAAAATAGAGCTTACATATTTCTTTACAAAAATTAAACTGGTTTATCAAGAATTAATAAAGTTTACATTTAAGCCAAAGCAAGCTTCGTATGATTGTCTTAGGACATAATTCTTATCCATTATTGGCACTAAATCACACTGTTTGGTAACAATGTATACATGTTGATAGTATTATGAGCTCTATAACGACATTACAAATCTCTCATTTACTAAATTTTTTGGAGAAAAATTTGCTTTTAAGTTCTAAAATATTCTGGTTACTTGAGCTTTCTGACTAGCTGAATGTCAAATAATTGGCCTTTTACTTTACTTTATAATTCAAATATATTGATAGCTAAATAATAAATTTTAGACTGACTTCTGTTTTAATCAGTCCAACTTGTTAAATTAATCATACAATTCCAGCATGTTAAACAACCAAATTGGAAAACCAGAAATTTCAGAGTACTGAAGTACCACCAACTGTTAGCTTACAAGTTCAAGACTCTACCAATGTGGTAAATTCAACTTCATTACTCATGCAAGCATACAGTGATAAAGACAAAGCCCTAATCTATTCTTTCTATCTTTATTTTCCTTCAATAACAGTCATGCATAAGCTTGGTCCATCTCTCTTAAGTCTCTAAAAATATAAGCACTATGTTTGTAAAAAATATGTAATTAAAATCCATGTTTGTAAAAAATATGTAATTAAAATATATTCACAGGCTGCATAAAATTGCTTCGGGGGATGCATGTGGCCACAGGCCATGAATTTCAGACCACTGGTTTAGCTTACAAAAGTATTAAATGCCTACATCTGAAGCTACAAATATGTTTTTTGAGTATATCCTATTAGTAACATGTAAACTTTGAAAGAGTTTGTATGGACAACTATTGTTCAATGATATTTTGCATTTTTCCCTGCTTTGTTCCTTATTTTTTTATTCTGTATTTTAATAACTGCAGAATTTCTGCTGAAGTAACAAAATTTTTAGTATTTGTTTCAAAAAAAAAAAAACTGCAAATTGCATAATTATTAAGGCCTTTTGAAATTATAAATAATTTTTGAAATAATTACTTTAACCCTGTATCTGCTCAATTTTTTTTATTACATATTTCAAACCTACACTTATTTGAGATTTAAAATATGTAACACATTTTTTGTAACCAAAATTTATTTAATATGAATTTCGTTCATAAGGGCAGGCTTTGATAAAAGTCAGTTTTAAGAGTAAACATATGAAGAGAATCATATAATAAATATATATATATATAAATAAATCTTGATTAAATTATGATTTACTTTATAAAATACAAATATAAAGTATTTATGCTAATGAAACTATTCCATGTTTACAGAAATTATACTGTAAATTTAGTTTAGAAAATTTCAAAACATGGCTTCAGGTAAAGTTCTGCTTCCCATTCTTTGCACGAGATTCAAGTTCGTGAATTATTTTGCAGTTTTTTGGCAGCAACAAACAGCACAGTGTCTATGAGGCTCATTTTTATGGAATTAGGAGGTGTAGGACTTCCATAATGATAAGCTGTCAATCTTGAAGGGTTTAGGGTAGAACTAGGTCATCTAAATTTACTACATGTATCTATGCCCCATCCCAAAAAAATTAAGCAATAGTAATACAATGTGTTGACCAAATCATGACAGAAAATCTAAGTATTGTAGAATATGCATTATCATTGATTAAATAGGAGGAAACGGGATGTAGTTTTGAATAAAGAGAAAAACTGCATACCTACAAAAATTGTAAGATGGGCAAATTTTGATACTTTCATGTTGCCCGTGGAAGTCATGGTATAAGCAGTTGGAAGGTTTTTATATGTACCAATCATAACTAATTCCATATTCCTATTCATGTTACTAATATAATTATTTACAATGATATAAAATATTAGAATATTAGATTATTAAGATAAAATATATATTAATAAAAAATATTATTTACATGAGTTTTCATACTTTTACTATAGAATATTTTATTGCAAAATCATTTTATTTACAAATTTTAAATATAAAAAAAATTGTGCAGCAGTCATTTGTTACTGAATGCAGTTTAACAAATTCATGTTCGATTTTCACAAACAGCCTAATTGTATTTACAAATAATGTTTATACAAAGGAAGCTTATCATGTAAAACCATAGAGTGTTTTATAATGTAAGATACAGATGTCGATTGAAAATGAATATTTTTAAAATTTAACCTTGTTTTGGCAAATGTTTACCTATTTTCATGCTCTGTTAAAGATCATGGAGTTAAAAAAAATATTATTGTTTAATTTACGAAAGTATTAAATGTTCACACACAAAATCAAGAATATGTTGGAAACTATATCCTTACATGCATTAGAAACTATCATTGGAACATATTTTTTTAAAATTTCTGTTAAGTAAATTTAATAATTGCAGAATTTCTGAAGATAAAACAAATTTATAACATTTGCTTGAAATTAAATTTTTCTAACTGTGCCTTTCATGACCTTATAAGCAACTTATAAGGAGGTAGCTACTTTTATTTACAAATGACCTGACAGCGGTCCCCCTTCTAAAGAGAATTATCCCCAAATGGTGGAGTATTTGAAATCTCATTTTGCAGGGATGATTTGTTGAATGAAGTCTGTATCAAGTATAAAATTTAGTGTTCTTTGTGATCAATTGGGAACTTATTTATGAGTATTGGAAACATTAGGGTAACAATCGAAAATTATGCATCCATGTTTTA
>KK121657.1:103169-168014 GCA_000611955.2 Stegodyphus mimosarum | reverse complement strand
AGCACAGACTAAATAGAGAAGCAGACACCCATTCTGCACATTTGATTAAAGAAAAGCTATTAGAAAACTTGATATTATTCATGTTAATTGTATAAAAATTATCATGTCATTATTTTAACTGATGTTCATATATATATGTATATTACATTTATATTTCATTTTATATTCATCTACAAATGGGCTTCAAACTAATGCTGGTTAATAATTCTCACTAAATTTTAAACAAAGTTGTTATCATTATATAGTATTTTATTGTTTTTATGAATAATCAGTTGATAGCCATCAATCACTGTACAAACACTTTTTTCAAGTGCCCAAGGTAGGAGAAATGTTTCATTAAAAGTTTTTAAGTATTGTAAAAAATGAATGTTTTAATAATGTAACATATTGCTGTGATAATCATATAGATATTAAAAATCTACATGCCAAAAATAATGTTTCCAACTATTTATGTTAGCAATAATTAGTATGTTAGATCTCTAGAAAGTACCAAAAAATGTTTTCTGTAAATGTAAGGTATGTTTGGTGGCTATATACTTGTACAGTAATGTAAATTTACTTGTATTTGGTTCCATATGCAGTTTAGGATCATTTAACTGTATTATAGGTATTGTAATTAATGTTATATTGATTTAGGAGTTATGTTTTCCACTTTTATTAAATTTTATAACCTAAATTTTTTCTGTAATAATAAAAAAAGGGCGATAATTGCAATTTGTATTTGCTCATATGTATATTGTATTTTCTGTTACATTTTTCTTTGTAGAAATGCTTAAATTTTTATGTAATCATTGAAATCTGCATATTTTTAATAATATTTCAATTAATTGATATGAAGGAATGGCTTCCCCCCTCTCTGAAATGTTATTCATGTTAAGTTATTTTGATCCGTTGGTGCAGTTTATTTGGATTCATAAAATTCTGAGTTCTTGTTACTGAAATTTACAGTTTAGTAGTACTTATGTTATTTTTGATTTCATAGTTTTTCATAATTATGCAATCATTTAAATGTTAATTATTTCATTTCTTGTAAATTAATGTTTTGTATAATTGTTGCAATTTGGTGTTTGTGGGAATTAAAGCCCTTTAGTATTAACAGAAAATGTAATGAAAGATACAGATAATAATTTAATTTTATTGCACGCTTATGTCATATATAAAACTCGGAGGTAGTAATGATTTTATGTAATCTACAATCTCAAAGATAATACCGATTCTAGTGCATGTGCACTAATTTACATTATGGATTACTGTCATTGCATGCATAATAATAAATACAGTAACACCCCACTCAACACAGGGGATACATTCCTATAAGTTCCAGTACTAAACAAAACAGCATTAAATGAGGTCATCTTGACATGTAAATAATGGGTATGAGTGACTAAGAAAACTTATCAGTTTTGTTTTGTAACATTTTTGTTACTTTTTATTGCATTAATTATAGGCTTATTCATTGCTAATATCGATCTTTATTCACAAAAAAATTCATGAAAGTTTTAAAAAGTTTATGTGAAGAAGTTATGTTTGTGATTAGGAAGGTTCTTCATCATATGACATTCTTTGTTCTTTTGTGCAGAAGCCATCCAATGTCATTTGCCTTTTCTTATTTCATTTAGTAATTAGTTGTCGATAGCAAGACACTTCATCTTGCCTCTGAATTTCTATCAAAATTTAAATGATTTTATATAAACTGATTCATAATTTCTGTTGTAATGGCTAAACTTTATATGTATATTTATATAGAGAGAGAAACTCCATTGAAGCCTCCTTTTGCTCTAATTTCATCATCTACATGAACTTTTTGTTCTACTAATTAAGATTGTCGTTGGAAAGACTTTCACCTGCTGTAACTTGCAGTAACTGTAATATCTAGCACAGTTTTATTACCTAACCCTGTTTTATTAGCTATCTTGACAATTTCATTGACATCCACAATGGATTCTTTTGTGTCAACATCCCTTCTTAGGCTGCAACTATACATTCTTCCATATTCCTTTCAAACATTACTCACCTCCTCCTATTAAAGACATATTTTCTACAGCATCCATGATATCCTAGTTCTTCCAAAAACCTCTCATGGATTGTTTGTTTATTCTGTCCATCAGTTTTATCAATCAATTGCTAGAATGTCTGGACAAACTAACTTAGCAAGCACGTTATGCGATTTCAGGGAATCCCCGTATTACTGTATAATACTGAAACAGCATTAAATGGGTCTTATTGTATAATTTGAATCAGATGAAGGTATTAGTTTCATACTGATGTGTGTATTGCACAGCATATGTTTGATAAATTTTATTATGCATCTTTGTATGGCAGCATTTGATATATTTGATTTTTCATTTTTGATGCAGACATTAATTTCAATTTTCTGATTGATAAATATGCTTTTAGTCATATAAATATGTCAGATTTGTAGATATGAGAATGACTGGTCTATGGGATTCTCATTATTTGATTTATGTAACACAAGTGCATGATAAATTCCAGTTCTCTAGTGAGAAGCTTCAGTGTTCTAAAATGAAGGAACTAAATCAAACTATCAAATAATAATAATAAAAAAAATGGAAGGTATCGATTGACAGGTAGAGGTGCCGCCGTAATTGTATATCATTTTGAGATATTTTAATATACAACATAATAATTATTATATTGCAGGATTTTTTAAGATTTTATACTTCTTGTGTGGCTATTAACACTGTGTCTTATAAAAGCAGAATCCTAATTACATTAGGGCCCACCAGCAGCTAGTGGTAAAATCACTGTATATTGGTAGTTCTGACCTGGTTTCAATTCCAGGCGATCTTTGGAACAAACACTGATGAAAATTCTACATTTGGTAGATTGTCAATTTTAAGTCTATTAGTCTACTAAATAATTCATTTCTAGCGTACGTGCCATCATTCCGAGCCGAGCGTATAGGACGCACTTCAGTTTCCTACTCTCTCGTACAGTTCTGACCCAGTCCCGCAGGCGGTCAGCGACTTTACATTGCCCTGCTGAGAACTTTACTGATTCTTAGTGTGATTCCCTCTGGGTCTCACAACTAGCCATGTCCTGTTTTAGGACACCATTAACTGATGATGACAGAAGTGATCTGTCGGAGTCCGAACAATCTACGTTATCCCTACCAACCACCTCAAGACGTGACGAATTCCTAAAGGATCCACGACTCAAGAGAAAAGGTAAAGGAAAACAGAAGATAGCTGACACGGAGAAAAACAGACAACAACGACTATGAAGCTGAAGACCGAGAAAGCACATTACGGAAATTAATCCTGGAACCTGAAAATGAATTTGAGAACAGACACGTTAGACTCATGAAAAAAGATGCCGCAGCTAAGACAGAGGAAGAGAAAAAAGCGATTATCATGGAATTTGCCACGGAAACGGCTGAACTTGCAAGGAAAAAACAGTGCACGGACCAAGAAGTTAATAATCAAAATACCGAAGGACCTTGGGTTACACAAAGAAAAATCACAAAAGCACCCGAAAGCCCAGAACCTATGGAAATTCCACAAGAAAACCGATTTCAGCTACTACAAAAGATAGCCGAACAGAACCCAGAAGGAGGAGCAAAAGCAGATACCCCTCCCCCGCCTATTGTATTCCCCAGCGAAGAAACTGATTGGATGGTTTTAGATGGCATATTTACGCAAAACTGTTCAGAACCCCACGAAGGCTAAATGAGAACAAAATCTATTTTTGTATTTACGAAAAATCTCAAGGGCTACAGCAAAATGAATCTATTGAGTCTGACTCCAAATTATAATATAACAATCCTTATAATTATAATTCCGTTTCATCAAAAAACGTTTATCCACTTTTTAAATCGAAAATAATCTTTATTTCGTTTTTAGAAAATGCAGAACACTTCTTTAGAACAATAACAACAATAATCTACTGTTGCCATTCCAAGAACAACAAAAATTGAATAATCTTTTTGTTGCCATTCTCAAAACAACAAAAAATTAATAAAACAATATTAATCAGTATTTAAAGTTTCTGTATAAGTTCAAGCCACAACAGTACTCTCTTCCCAGTAACTAAGTTACGGTACAGCATATTATTACCTTTAAAACACACTTTTTACAAAAAAAATATTATTGATGCATGTCAATGCTAATCCCGAAATCGCACAGGGGGTTTTATTGTCCGTCCTGTACGCGATTGTTTTGCAGGACACTTGTTAATTTTAGGAGGTAAGTCTGGTGGAGGTTTGACAGGTTGTCTTATTGACGTTGTTGTTTGCTTCGTGGTAATGTCTGGTGTTTGCAAGAAATACGCAGGCTTTAATCTATCAATACACACTGTAACATCTTTGCAATTGATTTTTACTGTAAAATATTTTTCTTTTCTGTCAACCACTTGAAAAGGACCATCGTAAAGGGGTTCTAATTGCTTTTTAACTCTATCTTTGCGAATAAACACATGTGATGTTGTTTTCAAGTCTTTAGGGACGAATATTTTTTGGACATATTTATCGGATACTGTTCTTGGTCCAATTTTTTCCATAATTTCTTTTAGCTGCTTGACAAAAATATCAGGTGGTGTAGGAGTTGTGCTATCGTGGAAAAATTCTCCAGGTAATCGTATATTTTGTCCAGACACCATTTAAGCAATGGTATATGTAGAGTCTTCTTGCATAGCTGTGCGTAAGCCAAGAAGAACAGTTAGAAGTGTTTCACTCCAGGCCAAGCTATTGTGTGCCATAAGTGCGGTCTTGAGAGATCTATGGAGGCGCTCTACCTTCCCATTTGCTTGGGGGTGGTAAGCCGTTGTATGTTGCAATTTTATTCCACACATTTTTGATCGGTTGTTGAACAACTCTGAACTAAACTGCGTTCCACGATCTGTAACTAGGCGACATGGCGTCCCAAATCTTGAAATCCAATTAGAATAAAATGCTTTAGCAACTGTGTCTGCTGAAATGTTGTTAAGTGAAATCATTTCTATCCAGTTAGAGTACCGGTCAATGCAAGTGAGACAGTAAATATTCCCATTTGATGGTGGCGGGGGTCAAATGATATCAATATGCACGTCACAAAATCTTTCTTAAGGCAGTTGAAAATCACCGAAACTTGATTTTGTGTGTCGATTAATTTTACTTTTTTGGCAAGCCATGCAAGATTGAGTCCGAAGTTGTACATCTTTATGGATACTTGGTCAAATAAATTTAGATGTTAAGAGCTTTACAGATGACCTAATACCAGGATGAGTTACGTTATGCATTTCATGAAATATTTTCTTGCGATAACTGTCAGGGATATATGTTCTAATATTATTCGTTGAAGTTTCACACCACAAAGACTTCCCAGAAGGTAGCGGATACTGCTTGAAGTTCAGGGAAATTGCTGTTGTCTTCAAATTTTGCAATTCTTTATCCGTAATTTGTTCATCGGGATTTCGTCATAGTCGATCAAAGAAATTTCTTCAATTCTCGATAAAATATCTGCAACGATGTTGTCTCGACCTTCTATGTGCTGTATATCAGTTGAAAATTTAGAGATGTATTGCAAATGGGCTTTTGTTTAAATGCAAAAATTATGGGTTTATGGTCTGTGAATATTTTAAATGTTCTTCCTTCCAGCAAAAATTTGAAGTGTTTGATGGAGAGGTAAATTCCTAGTAACTCTCTATCGTAAGTACTGTAATGCTTTTGTGCTTCGTTTAATTTTTTGGAATAAAATGCGATAGGCTTCCATCCGTTATCTTCAAATTGTTGAAGTACCGCTCCAATCGCCGAGTCTGAAGCGTCTGTATATAATGACAGAGGTAGTTCATGATTCGAGAATGATAAGAGCGTTGTATTGACTAAATCATCTTTGCATTGCTGAAATTGTTTCTTAGCTTCATCTGTCCACTGGATTTTCCGTTTATCTTTTTTCCGGGCTCCCTTAAGGTAGTCATGTAGGAGAGATTGGTTTTTTGATGCATTTTTTAAATATCGCCGATAAAAATTAATAAGGCCTAAGAATGTTCTGAGTTCATGAATGGTTGTTGGGAGTTTGTAATTAACAATAGTTTGGTCTTTTCAGGTAAAGGTCGTGATCCTTGAGGAGTAATTAAGTAACCTAAGAATTCTATTTCTTGTGTGCCAAAGATGGATTTGGAAACGTTAATGCGGAGTCCATAGGCATTTAATCGTTCAAACACTAGCTTCAAATGGATTCTATGTTGTTCTTCATTAGCAGATGCTATCAGAATGTCATCTAAATATGGAAAAGCGAAATTTAGACCAGAAAGAACTGTATTTATAAATCTTTGAAACATTGCTGGTGCATTCTTCAAACCAAAACTCATAACATTAAATTCATACAGTCCAAAAGGAGTGATAATAGCAGTTTTGCATCTGTCTTCTTCGGCAATCGGCACTTGATAGTAGGCTTTAAATAAATCTATTTTGGAATAAATATTAGTACCTTTTAAAATATGATGGAAGTCCTCTATCCTAGGAATAGGATATCTATCAGGAACTGTTCTATCGTTTAGCTGTCTATAATCTCCGCATGGGCGAACAGTACCATCTTTTTTTAGCACCACACGCAGAGGACTTGCCCATTGAGAACTCGAGGGTCCTATTATGTTATTATCCAATATGAATTGGAACTCTTGCTTAACTACTGCAAGCTTTCGAGGATCCAATTGTCTTGCTTTAGAATGCACAGGTTAACCATGTGTTATGATATGATGTTGAACATTATGTTTTAAACCTGATAAGAATAAATTTGGTTTGCATAGGTCTGGGTATTGTTTTAGAAGAGTATTAAATTTTGTTGAATGGGTTACTGTAACGATATCACTATTTTCACTGATGGAAGCAACTTCACCAGTTACCTTTAACTGAGTTAATCCATCAATCAGTTTTTTGCCATGTAAATCAGTTATTAATTTAAATTTATCAAGGAAATCAGCTCCTAAAATTCCTTTATTAATTTTGGCCACTATAAATGGAAGTTGGAATTCACGCCTAAGTCCCAAATCTAGTGTTAACTTTTTTATACCATATGCTTCGATTTCGGTACCATTCGCAGCATACAACTTGAAATCCGCAGATTGTTTGTCTTGTGCTGATGCAGGTAAAATGCTAACATCGGCACCGCTATCCACTAAGAAACGCGCTTTCGATTTTCTTATCTCTGACAAATTGGCGACATTCTGGAACATTATCGGCAGTAGAGCTTGCCGCCTCTCCTACTGCGCATTGTCGTTTCCCTGATTGGATGATCTATCAGTTGACCAACTGCACGGCTGAGTACATTTATCCTGATGACATTTGTTACCGAAACGGAAATGATAAAAACAATATTTTCCTTTAGGATTAAATCTTTTCCTAGAAGTACTGCGAGATCGTCTGCGAGATGGAGAGTTGTTCTTAAATCGTGGTCTCGATATGTGATGAACAGTCATTTCGGCAATTCGCTGTTCAAGGGATTGAATTTTCATTAACAGTTCTGCATTCGAGCAATTACCAGCTGTTGATACACCAGAAATCTCTTTAGAAGGCGTCGTATCTGAAATTTTATCAGCCATGATCGTCAGCTAGGGTAATTCTTCATCATTAACAAGTATTATATTACGCATAGAATCCGGCAATTTTTCTAACCATAACGTTTTAATTAAATTTTCGGACACATCCGATGTTGCAACAGATTTTCATTTTTGTAATAATTGACTGGGTTTCAAGTTGCCTAAATCGATTCCTGTAAGAAGTTTTTTAATTCTAGTACTTTCGCTTTCTTTAAATAAATCAAGAAGCCTTGTTTTGGATTCTGTATATTTAGTAGCGGAATTACTTGTTACGATATCCCAGATGTTCTCAACATATTTCGGTTCTAACTGTGATACTATATAGTTAAATTTTGTTTCTTCAGAAACAATTCCATTTATCTTAAACTGAGCCTCAACTTGAAAAAACCATATTTCTGGGCGATCCAACCAAAATGGAGGCATTTTGACACTTACCTTACACAGTTCGTGTGCAGGATCTTCCACAGTTTTATCGTTTTCAGACATATTCACTTTAAAATCAAAACTCCAAGTCACCAGTTATTGGGTCTGACTCCAAATTATAATATAACAATCCTTATAATTATAATTCCGTTTCATCAAAAAACGTTCATCTACTTTTTAAATCGAAAATAATCTTTATTTCGTTTTTAGAAAATTCAGAACAACTCTTTAGAACGATAACAACAATAATCTACTGTTGCCATTCCAAGAACAACAAAAATTGAATAATCTTTTTGTTGCCATTCTCAAAACAACAAAAAATAAATAAAACAATATTAATCAGTATTTAAAGTTTCTGTATAAGTTCAAGCCACAACAAATGAAATTTTAATAGCCTAGAACATCCCTTTCCGCTCCTATCAATACGAATGCGAAAAACCGATAAGAGCAATCCTAAAGAACATCCCTGCCTCATTTACGAAAGAAACAATCTACCAAGACCTTATTCGTAGACCACAGCCGCTCTCCGTAGGAAATATCCCATCACCAAAGTGAAGCAATTCTCCAGAAACCAAAAAGGCCAAGCCACGAAATTACCAATTTACCTCCTAGAACTAAAACGGAACAGCGAAGGAAAACAGATCTTCCAACTAAACAACATGTTTAGCTACAATGCGGTTATAGAAAAATTCAATCCAAAAAGACTGCCAGTGCAGTGCTACCGCTGCCAGCAATACGGACATTCTCAGTCCTGCTGTAATAACCCAATTCGTTGTGTGAAATGTGGCAACTAACACCAAAGCAATCAATGTGCGACGAAGCCAGACGACAAGCCCACATGCATTTTTTGCGGACAAAATCATGTAAGCAGCTGTAGAGAATATAGTGCCTACAAGAAGAAATTCGAAAAGAAAAATACTCAGCCACAACCTAAAGCCGCCGCTTTTACCGAAGAAAATTTCCCAAGCCCCAAGAATACTCCAGTCCAGAGAACCGCTCCTCAAATATCGTATAGCGAAAAACTTAAAGGCAAATTAACCCTCCCCCAACATGATGATATTAAAGATGCAATAGCCTGGCGTAGTGACGAAAAAGTTAAATCCTTCTTTACCTCCTTAATCTCATTAATTGGAAAAATCAAAAATGAAAAAAATTCAGCAGAAAAACTCCAAACTGAGTTCCAGGCAGCGATGTTACTTATAAAATTTGCAGAAGCCGAGAACTAAAATTCAGAAGAAACACGTGACCTCCAACTACCAAAAGAATATGTATCGTACGTTCTTCGCTCCAAGGCAGTTAGGAGCAAGAATGAATACTGTTGTCTCCAACCCGATCCCTGTCGGTTTAAGCCCATCTCCGCAACCTTTCTTCCACAGCCGCTCTTTTCAGTGGACTTTCCCAGGCGGCAAAGATCAAAAAGATCTGGTTGGGATTTGAGACTGTAGACCAATAGTATCGCACAGAGCGACTAGCAGAAATAATATCTCCACCCACCTCAAATTAATTTGTCTCTTCATTTCAGATTTGCAGTTGTTAGGCTGACATTTCGTATCAGCGTTGTCTGTGGATGCGAAGGCTGATGGAACGCTATGTTATTTTTTCCACGTGCTACACACTGGATGTGGCTTCTAGCCGAGGCTCCTCTTTTCCATGTGTTTCGCACCTGAGCCTTCTAACGTACTAGAAATTTGTGGAACTTTTTGAAGATTTGAAGCTAAAAAAAAGCTGGATTTGTATACCGATGATATTTTTGAAGTAACATTAATCTGAAAAAAAATTGCAAGATCCAAAATATCAAATAGCAAATGGCACATAATTTTAAAAAGGGCTGATTGTAAATGAAGGAATAGTTTTAAAATAATTTCGTATATGCGTTCAGGTCCTGCAACTTTAAAAGAATTTTTAATGTCAGTTAAATGAAGAAATGAACCAAATAGGTGTTTGGTTGAATTTATAAGAAATGAATTGTTTATATATTTTAATTTGGAAGAAAGTTGTTCAGAATTTGTTGAAAAAATAAAAAGTTCTCTCAAGTCTGCCAAAAATCAGAGCAAATATAATTTTAAAAATTAAGTTTAGTTTTAAAAGTTTAAATATTTTTCAAAGCTTTTCTATATTTTTGAATTTGCATTTTTTAATTGAATTCTAATTACTATTCTAATGATGCATCTTTTAATGAGTCAATGCATTATTACCTAAATTTTTAAATCAAAATTTTTCATTTGTTTTTGAAGCTTTAAAAAATTGTTCATATGAACATTAATTCGAAACTGTATAGCAATAATTATAACTGTATAGAATAATTATGAGAAAGGAATTAATATAAACATATTTTGTCGTTTACTGCAGTATTCTTTATTGTAACTCAGTAGAGTTAGCAACCCTTTGTGTTATAAGGTATTTCTCCCGCCTTCTTTGCATGCCTTCATAGTAAGGTCAGCACACTCGGCGCGAAAGGTCCGAGGTTCGAGTCCCAGCGAGGGCATTTGCTTATTTTCCATGTCTCCTGTTTCGAAATAACCTAGTGATTCTACACTGATGCCTGAACTAAAAAAGGTGGTGGACGATGTTTCTTCACCACCAGGATTTGGCTATTGGGTCTTCTAATCCAGTCGAGTCCAGGCTATTGGGTTCAGTCGGCCTTTAAAAGGGGGAGTATATAAGGTAGTTGTTCCATCTTCTTAGCATTCTTCGTGGTATAATGGTCAGCACACTTGACACGTATTCGAGAGGTGCGAGTCCCGGCGAGGGCTTTGCTCATTTTTCATGTCTCTTGATACAAAAATCCTAATGTCTGTACGGTGTAAACTGAACAATATTTTAAAATTATTTGAGATTCGGGCATACATTGTAACAACAAAAGTCCTTACGTAGCCTTTATTTTCACACCATTAGTCATAGGCAAACTTCCAGTTATAAAATGTTTTTCAAATAATGCAAATCTTCATGTTTGTGATATTTTAAAGTTAAATCAGTTTTATAAAAATCAGATGTGGGTAAAAGATAACTTCTGTCTACGGCTTATTAAATAAGACATTTTTTTTTGTTGTACTTCATTTAAACTTCTTACTTCGAATTATTCTAGCTTAATTGACCGATCCATCAAGGCAAGTTGGAAATGGCATCAAAAAGTGAAAATTTTGAAATTAAATATCCCGATGTTTGCCGTACGGGAGTATAGGAAGGGAAGAGGCATTCAAAGTTAGATTTCGTTACTTGCCCAAAATTAATTTTCTTAAAATTTGACATTGCCAAAACATGAATATTTTCGTCACTTTTCTAATTGGAAGTATTGCGAAAATAAAGCCTTAAGAACTTTTAAGCTAGGTAAGGAGGCGTATCTATATATACATCTTTAGTAATACCGAATGCAGTATAAAAAGATGTACAACTAGATGTTATAGCAGTCCCATATACAAAATTTCAAGGTTTTACGGCTAATAGTTTTTAATCATGTGAGATATATACATACATACAAATATCATGAAAAAATCCATTTTATAATCTATTTTGAGAAAAAAAGAGCCTTTTATTCTGTCGGTACATACAGATATCATGAAAAAAAAATAGAATGAATTTATGAAAGTTCAAAATGAATATTTCCGTTGAAATGTGATACCCAAAATTTCTCGTAATTACAATAGCTCCTTCACTTCTCACAAGGAATTAACAATTACAAAATCTGACCTTTATAGGGTCCCCTGGTCCCTATACATATATATTTTTTAAAAAAATATTATACTCATTACAAAAAATAAAATATTGACTCCCCTACGACAAAAAAAGATGAAGATAATTAATTTCAAAATTTGCGATTTTTGATGTCATATTCAACTTGCCTTTAGTTGTCAGTTAATAGATAAAATAATACGAGGTTGATTTTTTATTTAATTTCAAAATTTGCGACTTTTGATGTCATCTTCACTTGTCTTTAGTTGTCAGTTAATAGATAAAATAATACGAAGTTGATTTTTTATTTAATTTCAAAATTTGAGATTTTTGATGTCATCTTCAACTTGCCTTTAGTTGTCAGTTAATAGATAAAGTAATACGAAGTTAATTTTTTGCATGTATTTAATTTTAAAATTTGCGATTTTTTGAGTCATTTTCAACTTGCAGTTTGTTGTCAGTTAATAGATAAAATAATTCCAGGTTGATTTTTGATACGCTATTCATTGATATTTTTAATGATTTTCTAGTGTGCAATATTCTTTCAATTTAATTTTTTTTAAATAATTGGTATATGGAAAGAACTTCTAAACAATTAATTTGTAAGTTTTCGTACATTATAAATATATTGTTACTATTTTCTATTGTTTTCTATTTTGTTACTCTAGATTTTAGGAAATTTTTTTTAAACTAGTAAGATTTTTAATTTATATAAATAATGTTATGTGTTGGGTACTTACGAATACCGAAGCCTGCTTTATAATTTAGCACAAATTTTATAACATTCTATGATAATATTCCCTTTTAGAAAAAAACATTATGTCGATTAATGCTTTTTACAATTATCTGAATGGAAATGCTCTTCACTTAACATCAAACATCATTTTATGAACTGATATTTTAGTTTTATTTACGTAGAAATGCAAACTTTTTTACTGTTCAGTATGTATACGGCATATGATTTCCAACTTTAAACTGAAATATCTCCATCAGTTTTTGTCGAATGGGAGTTACAATTTTTGTATTTTAATTTTTTATTATGAATACAACATTTTCCTAAATATAGGGACCGGGGAATGTACAAAAAGTTAGGATTTTGTGTTATTTAAATTTTGAAATGCCAAATTGTGAATATCTGCGTCACTTAAAAGATTGGTACACATTTATTGTCCCGTGAACCATTAAAATTCACTAGAGTTTAGCATAGCATTTCTCAGTATTCACTAGAGTTTAACACAGTATTTTTCAAAGTTCTGTAACTTTGCCCCGGTGGTCCTTGATAATTTTGAAAAAAGACAAAAAATATCAAGTTATTAGCTGAAATTCTCAGAGTTTGGAAATTACATACGGCAATAGTGCACTCTTCATCCAAAGCTGACATTTTGTGAAATTTATCGGTTACCCTGTAAGATTCTAACTAAAGTTATTTTGAGGGCTAGATCTTTAACTTGAACAGTGAAGCTAATATTCGCTAAGTTCAACTTGTGTCAGTAACAACACACAAGAAGGGTGAAAAGACCCTTTGATTCAACTCAAGAACAATATCGGAAAACTTGCGTAAACAAATTTTAATGATTCTTGATCGTAACAATAATGACTTCGCTTGTAGTAAAACTAAAACTATATAGCAACTTTTGCACATGATGTAAGATCAAGCTGACTTTCAAATTAGGAAGGGAAGAAATTCACTTATCTTTTTCTCTTTGGAAGTCCGCCATTTTCTTTCCTACGAATTCACCAAATGTCAGATATCTGTACAACTGCTGAACTCTGAGCTTCCTTTTGTGGTCGACTCTCTTAGTGTGGTTGGGTATCCTTCCACTTCGTTCCTTGATCGGCGAACTTTTCGACCTCCCTCCGATGTTGCGGGCACTAGAAATCTGGGCCCCTCTTCTGGCCTTACGGAATTCTGGTCGCCGTCTTTGACTGGCTGGCTTTCCTTTGGACCTTTTTCCGGAATTCCTCTTTAATTTCTACGGCGTCATCTGTTATGGAGCCGTCAAATAACCCTAATAATAAAGAAGTCAAATAAGCTGGCCGCTTGTGCTTTCAACTTCTGCGGGCAGAAACGTCGATGACCCTTGGAGTCGAAGCTTGATTTTTTGCCGGTTTCCTCGATTCGGGCCGAACTTTCCAGACTGTTTCCTCTTTCGTTGATTTCTTAATGCTGACTTTGGCTGTTTTCCCCTTTCTAGCAGGTCGCATCCATCTTTGTTTTCTTTGCTGTGCAGTTAAAGTTGTTCTTTTGTTCTCCGTGGCTTAACCTCCTGAAGTTCCTGCAGCACTCGTACTGGGCTCATTTCCAGTTTTCTGCAAAATATTTTTAGGAATTTTAACGTCATTTCGATCGTTATGCGGCTTAACTGGTCCATATTTGCGACACATTTTGGGGCCATTTTTGTCTTTAAGATAAAGCGTAGTTTGCCAAATTTTTTCAAATATGAATGGGATTTCAAACTTTTGTGCAGATTTACGAATTCTGTATTCTTGTGCTCACGAAAATGCGTGCTTTATTTTAAGTATTTTATCCTTGACCTTAAACTTCCCCCTGCCTTCTTTTCTAATCATGATAGTATTGTTGCGTGCGTACGGGTTCGTAATGGACTGAATGCGCATGTCGATAGAAAGTTAATAAAATTTATTCTTTTCGCAAGAAATAAAAAAAAATGCTGAAATATTTCCTCAGAGATATTCGTATAATATCATAATATCTCACAGTTATATTTTTAAACTACTGGAATATAAACAGAACTCAAATTCAAAATACATAAAAACTAATTCGATCTCACAGCTAATTCACAACAATCAATAACAGCACTAAGTAAACAACAGCTCCCTTAAAACAACTACTCAGCTGAAATGTTTTAATCCGTCTTTTATCAGCTTTTTAATTAAGCACGAGAATATTCTCGTAAAATTTTATTTCCTCCATTTTTCGGGATAGCAAAACAGTACAATTACGAGATATGTATTTACTAAATATTAAATTCACGCGCTCATGTATTTTTACTTTTCCGGCGTAGTTCCTCTTAAATTTCGTCACGTGCTGCATTGCACGGGAAAATAAAACAATTTTAATTAC
This sequence comes from Stegodyphus mimosarum, assembly GCA_000611955.2. Classification (NCBI taxonomy): domain Eukaryota; kingdom Metazoa; phylum Arthropoda; class Arachnida; order Araneae; family Eresidae; genus Stegodyphus; species Stegodyphus mimosarum. Next base: position 153,307 of record KK121657.1, on the reverse strand, counting down.
AATTCTACATAAATACAAAATCCGTAACAGTATTTTTACTTTCCTCTTGCCACATCCGAGCTTTTTAATATCTCGTTAATAATCTTTTGAATATCTTGCATTTTGAAATCCGCCTCTCTGTTGTACAAAAAATAGCTTATCCAAGGCAGTTAATACTTTTCTCCCGAGAAATAGTTCAGCTCAGCAGGCGTTTTACCAGTAGTACCATGTTTTGCTGTTCTAAGCGAAAAAGCTAGTTCATTGACTCAGTCATCCCAGCGACTATGGTAATTTTTCACGTAATTTCGAGTCATTTTGACTATATTTTTATATACTCGTTCGGCTATATTAGACTGCGGAGGATCCACGACCGTCTTTAAATTCTGTATGCCAAGCCCTGCGCATAAGTTTAAAAAAAATATCTTACGAATTACTTCTCATTATCTGAAATTACTTTTAGTGGGGCCCCATATTTTGATATGTAATTCTTAAATATTTAAGAATTCCCCATATTTAAGAATGAATCAGAAACAATTTTTACGGAGCAGTTTTGAGAGGAACTATCTCTACCCACTTAGAAAAATGGTCTACGATAACCAGCAGTTATCTATTTTTATTTATTTGGCTTCATGGGTATGGGCTGAAAAAAGTCGATTCCGACCAAATCATTAGAGAAAGTGGTCATAATACTATTTTTATGTTCTCGGATGGTTTATAATTAATATCATTAATTAGCTGACACATATGGCATGACCTGACATACGCACTTATAAATTTCTGCAACTGCAGAAAATATACCACATAGCGGACTCTTTGAACCATCTTTCTAATGCCAAGCTGTCCTGAAAAAAACGAATCATGCAATTCCTGCAAAATACTTAGACGTGAACTAGCTGGGATAATGACACGAGAGAAAAATGTGTTTATAAGACGTGAACTAGCTGGGATAACTGGTCTTACTCATAATTTTCATTAGTTGCTGTGGTACAGAATAATAATTTATCGATAAGTTCGTAGTGCGCCGCTCTATTTCTAATTGCTTTAGTGTCCATATGTTCAAAATTTTCATGGTCTTCGAGAAAAACAAATTCGGGTGTACTTTCAATACAGAAATAACTTTATCTTGTGAATCAGTTATCTTTGTGTGCACATAGCGCATTTCACTGTGTTTCCCTCTTCATCTACCTTTATTCTAGATGATGCATCAGCAACAGCATTTTCTTTTCCCGGAGTATTCTTACTAATTAAATTAAACTTTTGCAGTTTAAGAGCCCATCTTATGAGTCTTGAGAATAAGTTCTTTCTTTAATATAATCGACCGGCGGCAGCATGGTTTAAGTATACTGTTACTGACCCCTTTCCAAAATATATTCGACAGCCAGTCTTTCTCTGTTAACATTCAAATACCCAAAACTGTAACAAGTGAATATCCACTGAAAAGTTGATTTATAACAAGCAATTCAACTTTTATGTGGCTAAAAAGTGATCTGTTTCTTTTAACTGCCGTTGGAAAAGTTGGCCCAAATTTGGTCTGATCTCTAGTTTTTTTCATTTTCGAAACCGGTAAGGCTTGAACAATTTTTCTGAAGTCATATATAAACGATCTGTAATATCAACACTGCCGAGAAACTAATCAAATTTCTTTGCAGTGCTTGGAAGCGGATAATTTTTAATGGCTCCTATTTTTGAATTCTCAGTTTCAATACCTTTTTAGGAAATTTTATACCTTAGGTAACGAAGTTCTTTTTGCGGCGAATTTACACTTCCAGGCGTTTTGAGGAAAGCTTCGCTTAAGAACGAAAATATTTCATATAGATGCTGAATATGTTGATCAGTTGTTTCACTATACAGGGTATTTCAGAGATCATGGGACAAACTTGGAGGGGTGGTGAAGCGTACTAAAACATGCATTTTTTTTAATAGGAATGTAGGGTCTAAAGTGACGGGTTAAGGCAGGAACGAAAAAAAAAACGCCACGAGAGGAAAATGTGTTTATATACAAAATCAACGCAAAGTGCTTCTTTGTAGCAATACAGTATTCACAATAAATGTTCAAAATTGCGACCACCAGCAGTAATACATGCTTGGTAACTTCGCAGAAGGGATTGATGAACATTTTGAAAAACGACAGGCATTTCGCGCGCGCTTGCAGCCGCAATGGATAATCGTGCAACGAGGTTCTCCAGTGAGTCAACGAGAGTCTCGTAAATGATGCTCTTCAGCTGGCCCCATAAAGAAAAGTCCAAGCTGGATAAATCTGGCGAACGGGGTGACCATCGAACGGGTCCACCACGGTCAATCCATCGGTCCGGAAATGTCCCAACCGAGTAATTGCGGACCCGCACGTGGTTATGGGCTGATGCATCATCACACTGGAACCACATGCGATCACAAAGGTAACACATGTCAGCTTTTACCCTATACGTAAACTCACCCATCACGCTCGACATCAGAGTTGCGAATGATCCTCTGAGGAATCGGATCGTGGTTTGTCCGGCTCACTACCGCCCTCTACTGCTGCATTGCCAGCCAATCACACCTGTAGTTCCTATTACTGTTAGTGTTTCCTTTTTTGAACATTTATTGTGAATACTGTATTGATGCAAAGAAGCACTTTGTATTGATTTTGTACATAAACACATTTTCTTGTCATGTCGTTTTTTTTTGCGTTCATGCCTGAGCCCGTCACTTTAGACCCTACATTCCTATACAAAAAAAATGCATGTTTTAGTACGCTCCACCACCACTCCAAGTTTGTCCCATGATCTCTGAAACACCCCGTATATCAAAATACTCTTCCCTTGCACGGGTCTTAGAACAATGTTCAGTGCCCGTTGGAATGTGGTCGGAGTTCCGCATAGTCCAAATGACATACTTAAATTGGCATATATGCCTGATTTAGTGAGAAAACCGTTTTCTGGACTTCTTCGGGCTTTAAGCCGATTTGAAAATAGCCGGAAGTTAAATTCAAACTTGTCATGCACTTTGTGAACTTAAGTTTTCGTATACTTACTTCTATAACTGGGTGCGGCTATACCGGGTATTTAATAAGACTATTGAGTTGAGGATAATCGACAACAAATCGCCATGCTTTATGACCCGAAAGTGGAAGTTTATTTTCTAACGGCATAACACTACAGGACTCGCATATGGACTATTTGTGGCGACTGTAATTTAATTTTCTAATATCTCTTTAATATTGTTGCTTGCGTACGGGTTCGTAATACACTCTATTCCAAAAGTTAAGCACGGAGAGGAAAATGCTAATTTCTGGAAGCCAATCAGAATTGAAGAGGACGCAGTTCGCTGCAGAGCTAGATGGAAGTATGCAAATATGCTAGGTAACGGCCAACCGCGCTTTCATGTCAAGAAATATGCAAAAAAGGCAGTTTTATAAGAAGCCAGCTTTATGAAGGGTTACAGAAGTTGATTGTAAGTGCTGATAGAAGGTGTTTAAAACTTTCGTACAATTTGTTTTCAAGACATACATGTTTCTATGACTTCCAGAAGACAAATGGAAGATTCTGAGCGCTGGCGTGCTGTGGGGCGCATTCAAGCAGGATAGTCGATCACAGATGTTGCACTTTTCTTCGGCGTTCATCATTCTGTAATTTCACGTTTATGGAAACAATTCCAAACCACACAGACAGTTGTCCGAAGGCCCGTAGTCGGTCGCTTAAGGGTTACACCTCCCGCGGAAGATCGATAGATTGCTATTGTAGCCAAGCGGAATTGCAGAGCGACCTCCACACGTGTGAAATCTATGGTTACAGCGTCCATTGGTAAGGCGATATCTGCAGCTACTGTACGCCGAAGATTACATATGAGTAGACTGTACGCCCGGGTACCTCGAGTTTGTGTTCCTCTATCCGTCCAATCAAGAGGGGAACGATTACAGTGGTGCCGGGAACATGGCAATTGGAATGTGTCTGACTAGTGCAATATCATGTTTACTGATGAGTCAAGATTTGCTCTGCAGCCAGATGACAAGCGTATAAGGATATGGCGTGAACAACGAACACGTAATCTGTCCAAAAACATCACCAAACATCACGCATTCCGAGGCGGAAGCATTATGGTCTGGGCAGGGATTTCATTGGGATACCGCATCGACCTGCACATCTTTAAACGGGGTTCTTTGACGGCTGTCGGGTATCGAGATGAAGTTCTAGAACCCATTGTGAGATTGTACGGTGCAGCATTTGGCCCTACTTTTGTTTTGATGGACGATAACGCACGTCCCCATAGAGCTAACGTCGTCGATGACTACCTGGAGAGTGAAGGGATTGCGCGTATGGCGTGGCCAGCATATTCGCCCGCCATTGATCCCATTGAAAATCTTTGGGATGCTCTCAGCCTTGCTGTATTTTCACGTTTCCCACCTCCGGCCACTGTTATTGAGCTGGAAACTGCTCTACAAGAAGAACAGCGATTGCTTAATTCTGCAGTGGTTGACCACCTAATTGAAAGCATAGTCATAAGTTGTAAACTTTGTATACAGATGGGGAGGATCACATACCTCATTAATGTCCTTTTTTTCATTTTATGCTGTTTATTTTCACTTTATACATAATTCTGTTTAAGTCTTCAGTATGTCATTATCTGACAACTTACAAAAATTTAATATTGTTTTCTTTTCTGTATATAATTATTGATTTTGTTTTATGCATAAATTTATATGCTACTTTCCTGCCGAATTTTGTGTCAATCAAAGCAGTATTTTTTGATTTTTGTGCATTTTACATCTTCGTGCTTAACTTTTGGAAGTGAGTGTAGATTAAGTGCATAAGTCCGATGATAGGTTAATAATTTTTTTTATCAAAAGAAATACTTCAGAACTCTGAAATTTTCTACAGAAATATTCGTACAAGTGTTCATAGTATCACACAGTATAATCAGTAGTTACTAAGAACAGTTCAAATTACTAAGAACGTTCAATACAACGCAGTGCACCGTGCATCTAAGCAGAAAGGTAACTCGGATATCTCAGTTCACACGAAGCAACTCGCAACAACACTAACTAAGCAACTGGGGAGGGGGGAAGAGCAGATGCTCTCTCTTCGGCATTAAATAGTTTTCAACCGACCGCGAGATATCTATAGTATATTCTGCTTCTCGAAATTACCGGAAAGCAATACGAGGATGGAATTACACTTACAGCTAACGTAGTGATCAATTACATTTATTCAGTTTCAGTACAAATTACCGAGATACCTACTTCCCCTAAATTAAAATCATGTGCCCCTATATTCAGAGATTTCTGGCATAGCTTCCTCTTAAAATTTCTCTCGCGCTACATTACACAGAATAATACAATAATTTTAATTACAATTCTAGTACTAACATTACCTATCTAAATATGAAATTTGTAACATTGCCCCATCCCAAGGACTGCACATCCTGGGCAGTACAATTCGTGGATAGGACTTACTACTTACTTACTACTAAAGCATCAAAGCAAAAATAAACATTACAATACAATAACAAATAACATAAACAATAATTTCAATAAGCAACTTAAAAATATTAAATACTAAATCAATCGATGAGTGCACAAATTTAGAAATCAATAGAGCCATGGTCTTACACTATTTACATTATATACCCTACGTAATAAGGTCAGATTAAGGAGTTAACCTGTCTTAATGAACGACTTTAGGCTTAGAATCTGATGACTTACAGATCCGAACTATGACGTCGTTCAACTTTTTAGGACTCTCTAAGGACCATCCCAAAGTGACTGTAGATTAGAAAAGAGTCCTTCCCGTCGAATCGGATTTCACAACCACACGTTGTCTCTTTCTTTGAATAAATATCCCTTAGCTCCTGTTAAATCCCTTTGAAGTGAGATGGCGCTATCATTGCTACTAATTACGAAAGAATGTTATTAGCTTGAAGGAGTCTTCAATGGCGAAGCGTAGTGAGTGTGGTTGCCAGAGTGTCTTCCACAAATGAGTAAAATAAAGATGATGAAATATTATAGTTTAGTATGTTAATTAGCTAGTTTAATTTAGAGTTACAGTCCACTTCATAATCACCCGGAACATTTTTAGTGGTCCTGTAGAGCCGCAGCGATATCGGCTAAGTAAATAATCTAGTTATAGAACAGGGACTTTGCCATTTTGCTTCTGGAGAATTTGTGTTTTTTGCCATTTTGCTTCTGGAGAATTTGTGTTTTGGATTATAGTAGATGTTGAAAGAAAGGGGTAAGTAACCCTTGAAACTCAATTCATTATTAACTGTTGCATTTAGTAAACTCTGAATTAAGTTTGTGTGATAATTTGTTATATTGATAAGTGTAGCGAAAATGGCTACGAAATTGAAAGATGTTCTCGTTAAAAAGAGAACTCAAAAAACTATCTTATCGAAGTTGCAAAAGAAACTTTCTGAGCCAGATTTAAGTGTTAGTGACTTAGAATTGTTAAAAACTAAATTTAACAATTTGCAAAATGAATTTGATAATATTTTTGATTCCATTATTAATTTAAGTGATGAAGAAAATATGGAAAAAATAGTCAGTGAGCAAGATGAAATCAATAGTAGTATTATTGATAAAGAGTTTGAAATAAACAATAGATTGTCTAAAGTTGTTGAAGCGAATAAAGTGGAAAATACAGTAATTTCTGAAAATTCTGTTGTGCGTTTACCTAAGATTTCGTTACCGACATTTTCAGGAGAAATGAATTCTTGGCTTTCCTTTAAGGATATTTTCAAAGCGAGTATTGATCAGAATCCAAGTTTATCCGATGCTGTAAAATTGCAGTATTTAAAATCAGCACTGAAAGGAGATGCCTTTAAAATAATCCAAACGATAGCTATAACGGATGATAATTATAAGTTAGCATGGTATCTTCTTGAGGAAAGATACTCAAACCCTAGAGAACTAGTGTATGCACATCTCAAAAGATTTATGAGTATTCCCGTTATTCAAAACGAGTCAGCTTCCGCGATTCTAAATTTAATTGACGTTACAAGTGAAGTGGTAAGATCGCTAGAATGTCTAGAACAAAAGTTAGATGGGGTTTCGTCCACTATATTTGCATTTATTCTTAGCCAGAAACTTGATCAGAATACTAAATTATGGTGGGAAAGGAATTTAAAGAAAGAAAAAATACCGAAGATTACAGATTTATTAGAATTTTTAAAAGATCACACGAGGACATTAAACGCTTCCAGAATTCCAGTAATGCCTAAACGAAGTCAACCAAAAGTTTCTTCAATGGTTTCGTGTGTCAACGAGAAACATGTATGTGTTTGTAAACTGTGTAATGCGGAGCATAAATTATTTAAATGTCCTAAATTTCAAAAATTCGACTTAAAAGATAGAATCGAGTATGTCAAAAAGCACAATTTGTGTTTCTGCTGTTTCGGGAATCATGGAGTGAGAAACTGCCCTTCAAATTACTCTTGTAGGCTATGCAGAAAAAAGCATAATTCATTACTCTGTTACGAGCGAGAAAAAGTTTCGATTCCCCAAAATAAAAACAGTTGCGAAATCGCGTCTCCATCCGATCAAAAGTCAGACGCCAGTCAGTCTACGGAAAACACGAAACTCAACGTTCACGCCGTGCCATTCGTAAATAAGGATAACGAGTGTTTTATGACAGCTACTAATGTAAATAAAAAATGTAAAGCAGTTAATAGAGTCCTATTATCGACAGCGATTGTTTATATTAAGGGAAATGAAGGAGAAATATTTCCAGCCAGAACTTTGCTCGACAGTGGAAGTATGATCCATCTTTGTTCATCGGAATTATCTGAAAAGCTTCATTTGCAAAAGGAAAATGTAAACATATCAGTAGGATGTTTATCTGGGATTTCAACAACGGTGAAATCAAAAATAAGTGCGGTTATTTTAAATAGAGAAAAAACGTATAGTCGTAAACTAGATTTTTTCGTAGTTCCAAAAATTACTCATTTGATGCCTTCTAGACAGATTAATTTCTGTAATATTGCGATTCCACAAGGAGTTACATTAGCTGATCCAGACTTTGACAAACCGGGTAAAATTCAGTTACTTCTTGGATCTGAAATATTTTTCGATTTGATAATTTCTGGGCAAATCTATGTACCAAATACTAATTTAGTGTTACAAAATACTAATCTATGTACCAAATACTAATTTAGTGATTTGGGTATTTGGTGAGCGGGAGCATTGAAGATTTACCACATGAGAAGCAATTAATGCATTGTGGGTTAATTTATGACAATGTCGAAGCACAGTTGAAGAAGTTTTTTGACTTATAATCAATTGGTATTAGAGATGATCCCAATTCATACGATGAAGATAAAGCATTAGAGATATTCAATAAAACTGTTAGCTTCAAAGATGGTCGGTATGTTGTCAGCCTGCCCTGGAAGAAAGATTGGGAGCATTTAGGGGACAATTTTGGTGTCGCAGAGAAAAGAATAAAGATTCTGATGAGGAAAATGCAGCATGATGAGGAAAATGCAGCCTTATACTTAAAATACAGAGAAACTTTAGAAGAATACCTAAATCAAGGGATAATAGAAAGAGTATTAGACACTACAAAGCCAGTAAACAAGCCAGTTTTTTATATGCCACACCAGGCGGTTTACAGAGAAGAAAGCATTAGTACAAAAATGCGTATCGTGTTTGATGCGAGCTCACATGAAATAGGTAGTCTCTCCCTAAATGATTGTTTGTGGCCTGGTATTAATTTGAATCAAAATATATTTCATTTGCTGATATATTTTAGACTTAATAGAGTCGCAATCTTAGGAGATATCGAAAAGGCCTTTTTACAGATCGTTTTAACTGAAAAAGATCGAGATGCAGTTAGATTTTTATTCGTTAAGAATATTGGTACACCGTTGCAGAATATTGAGCATCAGTTAGAAGTGTATAGATTTAAGCGTGTACTCTTTGGTGTTAATTCCAGTCCCTTTTTGTTGGCGGCAACTATAAAGCTGCATATACAAAAGTATAGAAATGTGTATCCTGATACTTTTCAGATTCTTGATACATGTATGTATGTTGATGATCTTGTTACGGGAGCAGATGATGTATCAGAAGCCATAAAAATATCAAGGGAAGCAAAGGAAATTATGCGTGGAGCTGGAATGAATCTACGCAAATGGGTAACGAATGATAATCATTTAGTTAAGAACTGGGAAGAAGAACATTTTGACATTCATCCTCTAAGCTCAAATGGAAAGATACTCAAAGTATTAGGAATTCAGTGGGACATCCAGGAAGATAGCCTGAGTATAGAGACTTCTTGTTTGACTGAAATTTCAAGAAGAAAGAAGAGTACTAAACGTTTCATTCTCCAAACAGCTGGAAAAATATATGATCTCCTCGGACTCATCACACTATTTACTGTTAGAATAAAACTTTTACTACAAAAGCTATGGCTACGTAAACTACCATAGGATGCTGAGCTTCTTTCTGATCTGAATGACGAGTGGTCGCAATGGTGTAGCGAGCTTTCAGAATTAAGTAACATTAGTGTTCCAAGATTTGTTTTGGATTCATGTGATAAAAATACAGAAATCCATGTGTTTTGTGACGCAAGCCAAAGGTCGTACGATGCAGCCGTTTATGCAAAGGTACAGAATAGAGGGCAAATTTCTGTGAATTTGTTGGCCTCCAAGAACGAGTTTCACCTCTTCTAACACGTGGAGTTAGTGCCTCTTCTCTAGTGAACAATTCCAAGTGGTGGACTTGTGCAGAATTTTTGACAGAGCGACATCTTCCCTACAAGTGCTTACAACCATTAGTTCCAGAAGTTGAACACCTAACACCAAGTGAAAGGAAATCCTTTATGCACGAAAGCAGAAGTTCTAGTGACATTAATAACATTTCTGAGAGAACTATGTTAATTGACATGAACTCTAACGTTTTAGACGAACTCTTGAGTATTAGTAACGATTATTATAAAATTATTAATGTTCTTTCTTATATTTTTAGGTTTATTTATAATTGCAGGAATGGATCAAAAAGGGTAGGACCTCTTCAACTAGATGAGGTAAGAATAGCTGAGGAAAAGCTTATTAAGCATGAGCAGAGGGCTTTATCTTGTAATAAAGGTATAACAGGTATCATTGGGTCATTTATCATCTTTAAAAATTTACATCCCTTTGTTGATCATAAAGGAATAATTCGTGTTGGTGGCCGTCTTGAAAAAGCGTCTATACCATTTTCTCAGAAATACCCAGCAATTCTCCCAAGAAATTCTAAGCTAAGTATAATTTATTTTTCTAGTGTGCACAGACGATTATTGCATGTTGGTCCTCAAGGATTATTGAATGCGGTACGTCTAAACTTTTGGCCATTAGGTGGTAGAGATTTGGCCCGAAAATCAGTACACCTTTGTGTGACATGTTTTAAATGTAAACCAGTATTGTCTTCACAGATTATGGGTAATTTACCATACGAGAGAGTCAATAGATCACCCCCATTTAGTGTTTCAGGTTTGGATCTATGCGGTCCATTTTATGTAACTTACAAGCATCAGAGAAAGGGTGTGCTAAATAAAATTTATATTTGTGTGTGTATATGCTTTGTGACACGAGCTATTCATCTTGAGCCTTTGTCAGACTTGACTTCTAGTGCTTTAATTGCCACTCTTAAGCGTTTCATGGCAAGACGTGGCAAATGTACGAAAATATTCACTGATAATGCCCCTAATTTTGTGGGAGCTAATTCTATACTGAAGAAATTTTACAATGTAATTAATTTTCCCGACAAAACTTTGGCCTCATATTACACGTCCGAAGGAATAGATTGGAACTTTATTCCTCCCAAGTCCCCTCATTTTGGAGGGCTATGGGAAGCCGGTGTAAAGTCCGTAAAGCATCACTTAAAGAGAACGATAGGAAATTTGCGTTTTACGTATGAGGGGTTTGAAACAATAATTGTGCAAGTAGAGGGAATACTAAATTCCAGACCTATTACACCCATTTCCAATGATTCTGATTGTTATGAAGTTTTGACCCCAGGTCATTTTTTAATAGGGAGATCGATACATGCGATTCCGGAGCCAATGATAATAGATGTGAATGAAAATCGGTTAAGCCGGTGGCAGAGAACAACAAAAGTAGTTCAGATTATTTGGAAGAAATGGTCGAATGACTACTTGGGAACTCTGCAGCAGAGAAACAAGTGGATGATAGAGAAAGACAATATTTCTGTTGGTAGTATGGTACTGGTCAAAGAGGACTATCTGCCAATCTGCAAATGGATATTAGGTCGAGTTATAAAAGTCTATCATGGATCTGACAATAAAGTAAGAACTGTTAAAATCAAAACAAAATCAGGAGAATTAAAAAGAGCGATCACAAAGATCTCAGTGCTTCCTATAGAAAACTGAACTTATATTATTGCATATGTAAAAAGAAAAATTGTGTTTGTTCTAATATTGTAATAGCAGTAATTATACTCATATTATTATGTTGTTTATACCTATATTAATTTTGCTTTAGGAATGTTTGTATAATTTCTTGAAATTATGTAATTTCAAGCCGGGGGAGTGTTAAATCCCTTTGAAGTGAGATGGCGCTATCATTGCTACTAATTACGGAAGAATGTTATTAGCTTGAAGGAGTCTTCAATGGCGAAGCGTAGTGAGTGTGGTTGCCAGAGTGTTTTCCACAAATGAGTAAAATAAAGATGATGAAATATTATAGTTTAGTATGTTAATTAGCTAATTTAATTTAGAGTTACAGTCCACTTAATAATCACCCGGAACAGCTCCCGTGTCGTAGCATCTTCTCATCTTCCCCGCCGCCAAACTTAAGCGTTCTAGTGCAAAGTTGTGTATCACTTCAAACCTGACTGAAGATATTGAATGTACTCAACGACCGAAGAGCATCTGGTATGGGGGATAACTGGTAGTCTTATGGACAGCACTTCAATAGGCCAGCAAAAAAAAGAAGTACCTTCTTGTCTCAGCTCTATTGGTTTCTGGAAACCACCAAGTAGATGTTATTAAGAATAGTTCGATTAAATCTCTCTACCAGGCCATCTGACTGGGGACGTAAAGGTGTCGTTTGAGTTATGTCAATGACGAGTGTCTTGCAGAGTTTTTAATTACAGCCGAGGAAAAATTTCTTTCTTTATCGGAATTTCACTAAAGAAGCACTTCCAATTTGCAGATCCAGTGCTGTATCATTACCTGTACTACTGTGCCAGCCTCTTGATCAGGAAGAGGATACGCTTCAAGCAACTTAGTGAAGTAATCATTGCAAACTAGAATGTATTTGTTGCCACCAACACATTCGTGGTAAAGGTCCCAGAATGTAAAAGCCCATAAGTTCAAAAAGGCGTTCATAATTCTCGTTGTAATATTGTAGCTTCCCTCGACTGCGTTTCTTCGGTCCTTTCGGACCCGCACAGACATTGCAAGACTGGCACCCCTTTTGCACGTCATCCTTTGCATTACTGCAATAGAAGCGCTCTCGAACTCTTTGCAAAGTCTTCATTATTCCGAAAAAGGCTCCTGTAGGGCAGCTATGTAAGGACGTCCGGGATCTTGGAAGTATCAGCTGCCATCGAAAAGCCTTTGCATCATCCTATTCGAATTTCCGGTGTAAGACGCCGTTTCGAATGTGAAGTGCGTCCCAGAGAGACCGATATTGTTTTGACGTAGGACTATAGATCGGAATGTCGTACCAGGAAGGTATTTGAAGGCTCCATTAAGTGAATTATAGGTTTAATGTCGTCGTCCTCCAGCTGGTCTTTTCTGACTTCTTTGGGTGTTGATCAGGCGATGTTTATGCTCTAACTTCTGGTGCGACCGGATCAAGCAGCTTGTATTTCGCTTCGACTCTGTAACAATGCAGATAGCTTTCTGGGCAGGGTGTTCTAAACAGGGATTTGGCATTTCCATGTGATGATGGCATCGCATGATGGATAGTCATGTCATATTCCTGTAGTCTCCGTATCCACCTGGTTATTTGGCCTTCAGGATTCCTGAAATTTAAAAGTCAGATCAACGACGCATGATCCATGCGGCACAGGAATTTTCTGGCGTAGTTGTAATGGTGGAAATGTTCTACAGGTTTAATTATGGCGGGCAACGCTTTCCTGTTGACACAGTAATTCCTCTCCAGTTTAGATAGGCACTTGTTCCAGCAAGCCCCAACACGTTCGTGGCCGTTTATTTCTTCGGACAAAACAGCACCGATCCTTTCATTGTTCGCATCTGTGTCGAGAATAAATGGTCTGTGGAGCTGATTATACGTTAGAATTTGAGTAGATGTTAAAGCTTCCTTGAGGTTTTTAAATGTATCCTTGCATTCGTTTATCCACAAAAACTTTTGATTGCTCTCTGGCAGCTTTTGAAGGGGGTCTTACGATGGAAGAAACATCCTTCGCGAATCTCCTATAGTAGGTGCAAAGCCCAAAGTAATTTCTCAGCTGATGAACATGTTCGGGACGTTTCCAGTCTTTAACAATTTCAGAATTCGTACAAAAACCTTCGGCAGAGATGGCATGTCCGAGCTATGCAAGTTTCCTGTCTGAATAATTCGCATTTGGCTTGGCTTAACTTTAGACTGGCTTCTTTCAGTTTTTGAAGCACCTTTCTAAGATTTTCTAAATGTTGCTCACACTTTTCCCGAAGATGATGATGTCGTAAAGATATATGAGACAGGCTTCGTAGGAAGGACATCTCAACACAATCTCCATGAGGCGTTCGAATGTTGCTGGCGTATTATATAGACCAGACGGCATCATCTTGAACTGCCAAATTACTTGTCCGGTAGTAAATTGCGTCTTTTCCCAGTAATCAGGATGCATCTCTTCTTACCAATACCGACTCTTTAAATCCAGTGTCGAAAACCACTTTCTTCCAGAACAGAAAAAGTGCCCAGAATGTCTTCAATTCTAGAAAGAGGGTTGCTGTCATTCTTGGTATCCTCGTTCAACCGGCGGTATTCAAAGCAAAATCTAGTTGAACCGTCTTTCTGATCAGGACGATGGGATATGCCCACGGGCTGGCTGAAGGCTTGATGACATCACTTTCTTGCATGTCCTTTAGAAGTTTTCCTATTTCTTCCTGTTTAGCAATCGGTAGACGTCTTGGATCTTGCTTAATTTGCGGGTGATCCCCGGTGTTGATTCTATGCTGTGTCAAACTGGTTCCCCCGGGGGTTCACTCAGGAGAATTCCTTGGAAGTACTGGCTAGGATCTGTACTTAGGCAGTCTCAACCACAAGGGTGTATAAGTTGACTTCACAAGACTAGGGTCCGAATTTATTATTAGGTTGGTTCAGGCTTGGCAGGGACCGTATTGGTACTGTCGTGTCTGTTCCTCTGTCTGTGGTGGAGGTATATTGTTAGATTTTGTTGGTCGTCCGAAGGGAAGTGCCCCCATTGGTGGAGTAGGGTGATGCCCCATGACGTTGCATCTGTGACTTGGTGTGGCTCGTCGGCTTCGGCGGTTGGATCGCGGCCCCAAGAATTGCCTCCGGGGGCCAGGAAGATACTTTATGTAGGGCGATCCCTGAGAACGCCAGGTAATAGAGTCTTAGTTTTCCGGTGTAACTGTGTCAAACTGGTTCGACCCACGTAAGAAGACGAGCGAGAGAAAATATATTGAATTTCGTGACTGGCAACTTTGGCAGCATCGCCGAATCGCTTGATTCTTCACTCATCGCTTGATTCTTCATTCTGGAATAACTCCGATGTAAGTCACAGATTTTCGAGCGTTATTGCTCGTTTAACTCTGGACACTGGAGTACATGCTGAAACCACTTCACCTTTCTTAATAACTCTCACCTTCTCAGTTATATTGGCAACCCTCACCGGAATAACCGTCCTCGATAGGTCGACGAGTGCTGAGGCTTCTACACTCATGTCCATAAATTACGGATAATTCGGAGTCACGCGGAAATTGAACTCTAAAATGAATATATCACCTGTAAAATCACTACACACATCTTTAAGAATCATATGCAAATTTCAGGAAGTAACCAGATGACACCGATGGTACGTCACAATGACGAGAGTGTCAGAGAGTGATATATAAGGAATACAGGCAAAAAAGTAAAATTGTTCGCAGGCGCTTTATAAGCATTTCAGTGCAATAACCGAATAGTTATGACACAAAGGACGCATTTGGATGATTTTTTACGTGGTAGAATTATCGGCCGTCTGGAATGTGGGCGTACCCAACTGATAGTATCAGATGAACTTGGAATTGCCCAGTGTCATCTCCAGGCTTTGGCAACAATTCCAAGATGATGGTAATGTGAGTACACGTTACAGCACAGGTCGCCCCAGAGTTACATCGCCGAATGAGGACCGGTATTTGGCAGTTACTGCAAAAGAAACAGGCGGAGCACAGCCTCAGACCTGTCTCGTCAGCTCTCTTCAGCCACTGGTACGACATTTCAAGGCATACCTGTCAGATGTGTTCCACTTACTGCAACTCACTGTCGCCTGCGGTTAGCCTGGAGTAGAGAGCATGCATTGTGGATACCGCAACAGTGGGCTTGTGTGATGTTTTCCGACGAGTCCAGGTTTAGCTTGCAGTCTGATTCTCGCCGGACTTTCATATGGAGAGCTCCAGGTACCCGTTACCACCAAGAAAACAGCATTGAACGACACCGTTACGGTGGTGCAGGAGTGCTCGTTTGGGGTGGAATTATTCTGGTGTTCCAGAACTGGCCTGCATGTTCAAATTGGAACCATGACAAGCCAAATCGATCGGGACGTCATTCTGGAACAACATGTACGTTTGTTTCGGGGCGCCATGGGCGCACAATTTGTGTTTATGGAGGACAACGCCCGTCCTCACCGTGCAAACATCGTAAGCGAATGCCTTCAATCGGAGGATATCACCCGTATGGACTGGCCAGCATTCTCACCGGACTTGAATCCAGTAGAGCACGTGTGGGACATGCTTGGCCGACGATCTACAGCCCGTCAACCTCCTCCTACATGTCTACCGGAACTTCGGAGAGCATTGCTTTTTGAGTAGTGTAATATCCCCCCAAGATCAGATCGATAATTTGATACTCAGCATGCCGCGGCGTTGTACGGACTGTATTGCATCGTCTGGGAGACACACAATGTATTAACAATCATACCAACCGTGTAATATTGTTTTTTTGTAAATAGGTTTTTTTTGTAATTTGCTCCAGGGAGAAAAAGTCGCTAATTTTTTTAATAATATCAAACATATAGCATGTTTTTTTGCTCTTTACCTTTTGTTTAATAAATAAGCTTTACAAATAAGTCAAATTTGTTTTGTTTCTAACTCTTGCTTTGCCTGATTTTGCATTATCCTTAATTTATGGACATGAGTGTAGTACTGATGCAGTACTTTGGATATTCCATCACTCCGTATCGAAAATTTCTGTTTTCGGTTGTAAATCAAGGAAGTAGAAATTCTGTTCTTGCTGGTTTTGTGATATCGTCTTGAGTTACGATTTTATGGACAGATTTGACTCCTTCATCATTAATTCCGATAGGGCTACGTCCTCAGAGGTAGAATGCATTTCGTTATTTTTAAAATCCTTAAAAAATTGTATTTCCTTAGAAAGCCCAATCTGAGCATGCAAGGATCTGTAATATCTGCCAGATATGCCATTGTGATGGTAGGCGACACTTCCAAACGTGATATTAACGTTTATTTTTCCATCAGTGTCGATTTTATCACCGGACACAGTCTGGAATGTAACGCAGGGCGGTGTTTAGATGAGTTTACCTTTGAGTTGTTGAGCCAAATCTTTTCGAATGATGGTAACATTGGCTTCTGTATCGATATTCATATTGCAAGTAACTGCAATGATATGTTCCATGATGAAAAGTCCAATACTCTCCCCACTCTCTTCAGAAGTCGGAAGCATTTTAAACTGGGGTCTTTTATCATCTGGCAAGCTCCGCCTCTCGAGATGGCCACTAATTATCTTCTCTCCTTCTTGATAGGCGCGTCTTAACTTCCGTGCCCTAGGGTGTCCTACAGTTCTTTCGCATGTGGCGTTCAATACCACATGCGAAGGAAGAACACTTTACGGTTGGTTTCATGTCACTTCTAATCCGTCTTAAGCAACTGACGTGTTTGGTTGGATCATTTAGGCAAGAATCCATTTGATCCACTGCCTCTTCGACTTGAGCAACTCTGATTGGGTGACGGTCTCTACGAGTTGCTTGCTGTGCTGCCTCGAATTTGATGGCGTACACCAGAGCGCTTCTTAAATCCTTGATACCCACCATTCGTAGAACCTTCTGTATTTGAAGATCCCAGATGCTATCGATGAAGTACTGCAGGGACAGGATTTACTTTATTTCTATCGGGCATTCCGAAAAGGCGAGGTAAGATAGCTTTGAACATCCTTGGCGGGCTCCTAGAGTGTTTCCGTAGGCTTCTGTTGACAAGATTTTGATTGAAATCTGCTGTAATCGTTCAAACATTTTTCCCCAAAGCGCAGCTCCAACGCGTCGAATAGAGTTTCGATGTCTAGCCTTTGGTTTTCCGGTAGAGTCTGAAGGATATCCGCTCTGTCTGCTCTAAGAGAAGCGGTGAGATGACAAGGAGGGCGAATGAATCGTTTGGGAATCCCATCCATTCCCTTCTGCTACTACAGAAAACTGTGTCTTATATACCTGCCAGGAGATCTTAGGGGGATAGCTTCAGAGAGGGAAGAGCAGGCATGGGTAAAAATTTAAAACTATCAGAATTGCTCCCTATAGTCACTACGAATTTCTTTAACGTGGCAGCTATAGTGACGACAGCAGACATCCTGTCATTAATTTGTTATTCCGCAGCTGAAACTCTCTCTTCTTGCTCTTTGACAGAAGAAACTTTTTCTTCAATTTCTCCAACTTTATTTTCAACCGCATCTACTCTGTCATCCATAGCCTTGTTTTCTATTATGCAGGTAATTTCTCATTTCATCTCTTATTGATCTGCTTCAATATTATCTTGACCAGCTTCCATCTTTTCTTTGACGGAATCTTGGCCAGCTTTCATTTCTTCATTAACAGCTTTCCTCTCTTATCTAACGGAATCTTGGCCGCCTTTCATCTCTTCTTTCACCGATTTGACTGCCCTATACACTTTTTCTCGGAATGCAGCAAAGGCAGACACGAGCTGTCTTAATTGTTCTTCCATCGCCCTTGTTATTGGCATTTAAATCCCACTTCTGACACCAACAAGTGTTGCGTACGTACGGGTTCGTAATAGATTGAATGGACAAGTCTAATAATAGTTTAATAAGAAAGTATTTTATCAAAAGATTCCTTTTAAAACTCTGGAATTTTCCACAGAAATATGCGTACAAGTTTTCACATTATCACATAGTATAATCAGTTGTTACACTTTAAATTACCAAGAACGTTAAATACATCGCAATGCACAGCGCATCTAAAGATAAAAACTAGGATATCTCAGTTCACCCGGGACGAAACAATTAGCAACCACACTAACTTAAGCAATTGCTCCCTCTTCGACCTTAAATAGTTTTCAACCGGCCGCGAGATATCTGTAGTATTTTCTGCTTCTCGAAATTACTGGAAAGCAATAAGAGGATGCAATTACGGTTAAAGTTACTATAGTGGGGTCAATTACATTTACATTCAGTTTCAGTACAAATTACTGAGATACCCATTTGCTCAATGTTGAATGCTCCTGCCTCTGTATTCTTACTTTTTCGGCATAGCATTCTCTTAAAATTTGTCTCGCGCTACATTACGCAGAAAAATACGACAATTTTAGTTATAATCCTACTATAATTACCTTTCTAAATACGAAATTCGTAACAATATTGTTGTGTGTGTACGGATACGTAATAGATTGAATGTACAAAGATCGGATGATAGGTTAATAAATTTTATTTTATCAAAATAAACGTTCCAAAATTCTGGAATTTTTTGCTGAAATACTCGTACAGGTGTTCATAGTATCACAGAGTACAGTCAGTAGTTACGCTTTAAACTACTAAGAACGATAAAAACAACGCAATGCAAAATGCATCTAAAGAGAAACCTAACCCAGAAATATCTGCTATCTCACACTGAACTTACAACTCGTAACAATAACAACAACTGAGAGCATATGCTCTCTCCGACATTATATTGTTTTCCACCGGCGGTTAAGGTATTTCTGCTACTTTCTGCTTCTCGAAGTTACTGGAAAGCAATGTGAGCAAATACGGTTGCAGCTAATATAGTGATCAATTACATTTATTCAGTTGCAATACCTATTATGATGATAAAAAGACCTTACCGAAATGTCGCCAAGTTTGGGAACTTTCTCGACAAATTACCGAGATAACCATTTACTCATTGTGAAACAGATTTGCCCCTGTACTCTTTCATTGCCTGCTTAGCATCTCTCTCGATTTTCCATGTTCCATGAGCCGAAAAATACAACAATTTCACATATAGGTGCAATAAATTCACCTATCCATGTACAAAATTCGTAACATTGACCCGCTTCCTAAGGCCTACACATCCCAGGATATACAGTCCCTAGACAGGAAGCTATACTTAGAACTAAGAAAAATCTCTGTAACATTAAAACAATAGGAGCAAGGCCTTATATTATGTACATTATAGACACTACGGAGACTTCGTACTATGGCGATAGTAAGCGTCTAACGTGTCCTAACAAACGACTTTGTGTTTAGAATTCGGTGAATTACGGATCCGAACTGCGACGTCGTTCAGCCTCTTTAGTACTGTGTAAGGACCATCCCAAAGTATCTGCAGTTATTTCCAGAGTCCTTTCCGTCAAATCGGATTCTATAATACATCTTGTCACCTTCGTTGAATCTATATCCTGTAGCTCTGGTGTCGCATCGGGTCTTCCGTCGGCAAGCTGACTCGCTGCAGCGCCGGAATTGTGCATCGCTTCAAACCGAGCCTGGAAGTCTTGGATGTACTCCTCAGGCTATGAAGGCGCGTCCGAAGGACTACCAAACAAGGGATCGCAAGGCAAACGAAGATCCGGCACACACTACCGCAACCAGCTTCTTGATCAAGAATAGGATACGCTTCAGTCCGCTTAGTGAAGTAATCAGTGATAACCAGGATGTATTTGTTGCCATCAACAGCTTGTAGCAGACATCCCAGGATGTAAACTGCGATGCGTTCAAAAGGTACTCTTACGTTTTAACGTTGCAGCTTCCCTCGGCTGCATTTCTTCCGTCCTTTCCGACCCGCACAGGCATCGCAAGATTAGCACAACTTTTGCATGTCATCCCTTGCATGACCCTCAGTAAATGACCTCTAGAACTCTATGCAAAGTCTTCATTATTCCGAAGTCGCCTCCTAGAAGACTTCTATGTAGTTCTTTAACGATGTTACGGCATCCGGGCTCTTGGAAGTATCAGTTGCCATTGGAAGGCTTTTCACAATCCGATTCGAACTTCCGGTACGAGACGCCGTTTCGAATGCGGAGTGAGTCCCAGAGAGCGCACAGTTGTTTTGTCGTAGGACTATAAATAGAAATGTTCTGCCAGGTAGGTTTTCTGTTTGAAGACACCATTAAGTCAATTACGGTTTTAATAGCGCCTTCCTCCAGCTGGACTTCTTTATAACTCCATGGGTCTCGATTAGCGGATGTTGATGTTGTAACTTGTCCTGCGACCGGATTAAGCAGCTCATATTTCGCTTCGTCTGTGGAACAATAACAGCAGCTTTCTCGACAGGGTCTTCGAAACACGGCACTGGCGTTTCAACGTGATCACCCCTTTCAATACGGATAGTGACACCATATTCTTGTAGTCTCTGTATCCAACTGGCTATTTAGCCTTCAGGAGTTTTGAAGTTTGAAAGCCAGGTCAACGATGCATGATCCGTGCGGCACAGGAATTTTCTGGCGCGCATGTGATGATCCCTTTGATGACGGATACTTATACTCCTGGAGTTTCTGTATCGACCTGGCTGTTTGACTTTCATGATTCTTGAAATTTAAAGGCCGGGTCAACGAAGCATGATCCGTTCGGAGCAGGAATTTTCTGCCGTAATTGTTACGTTATTTAAAAATACAAAATATCAAATTAATAAATGGAATTTACTTTGTACTTACGTTCAATCTGACTGCCAGGTAGATCTTCAGAAATCCAATAATGTGAAGCTATTAGAACAAACTTTATTACAGTCTACTTACAAAACATATACATCACCAAAGATTTGTTGCAGTTTTTCATTTGTTTTTACATGAGACCATTATTTTCCGTTACTCAGTTCTCAACTGTTTTTATTTCAAAAACATCTACATTGCTCGAGCGCTGTTAGTCACCACCCTCTGTCAGCTCGTGGTTTCGTAACAATCTCCCCATCTTGAGTACGATGGAATTGTGCTCAACATCACAGAAGAAGTCTCTTTTAGCTCTGTATTATTCGCCCACTCCTGAAAATAACTGGTGGAGATTTCAGGTCTGCTTTCACTCTTCCATTCGGAATACACTGCAAAACCGTCATTTCTTTTTCTTGCTCACCCATTTCTAAAGGATAAATATTCTGCACGGGTCTTACTATGTCACCGTTCCTTCTTTTTACTTGAACGACACGAACACGTCCATCCTTCCCTGAATACAGTTTAATTAATCTTCCTAGCTGCCCATCAATCCGTTTGCTGTTTTCGTTTCCCAACGAAAACTATTTCTCCTAATTTTATTTGTTCCTTGATTTTACCCGCTTTCTTAGAATTTTTAAGTTGTCCTAAGTATTCAGCTCTGAATCTTTTTCTTAAATCTTCTCTGAGTTTCTGACGATATTGCCAACGTGCTGTATTCCTTTAATGTGATCAAATTCAATCGTAGAACCTTCTACATTTTCCCTTAAAAACATATTTCAATTTAAAGGTATTAAATCCAAAAGCGTGTGCGATGTCGCAGGTTCAACTCTGATTCATGTAAGACTCCTCAAGCGCCACTACCTGAAGATAGAATAAGACATGCCTTAATTTTTGAGACTATTGGTGTTGATCTGACGGGTTCATTGATTTTAAAAGGAGGTCAGAATACGTGGATTGTCACTTTTAGTTGCGCGATATATAGAGCAATTTCACTTAGAGCTGGTCTTATCTCTGTGAACCGAAAGTTTCCTGCAAGCCTTCAGGCGGTTCATCGCTCGAATGGGTAGACCTGTCACTGTATATTCCGACAACGGAACCAATTTTGTTGGATGAAATAATTTGTTCAAGACCATCGATTGGAATTCTATCTTAGAAAGTGCAACAGTTAGAAAAATTGAATGGAAATTTATTCCCCCTTATTCGCCATGGTGGGGAGGGTGGTGGGAAAGATTAATTGGAGTACTAAAGAGAATTCTTCGAAAGGTATTTGGCGAATCTCTAAATTACGAAGAACTGTTGATAAACATTTGTGACTGCGAGAGCATTATGAACAACCTTCCTCTTACTTATTTGTCAGAAGACGTAAACGACTTGAGAGCTCTCACCCCAGCAATGTTTCTAACAGAAATTCCAGAGACTGGAGTTCCTGAATTAGATCTTTTGGATTCCAAATCCATCCATAAGAGATACCTTTACAGAGCTAGATTGAGAAACGACTTCCGAAAAGGTTTTCGAGCAGAATATTTAGGGCAGCTAAAAAAAGCTCAAAATTCATCAGTGAACCATCGTCTGTGAAAGTTAGCGATCTTGTCATCGTGTCCAACAATGAAAAAAAGATAAACTGACCCTTAGCTAGAATCCTGGAATTTTTTCCATCTCACGACGGACGCATTAGACTAGTGAAACTGAAAACTGCACAAGGGCTGATTATAAGACCTACAAAGAACCTCATACCTCTTGAACTCAACTTTACACCTGAGTCGGACATTAAAGTGAGGTACAGAACACGACATACGACGAAATCTCAAAAGACTTGAACTATAGGTCAGTTGAGGTCCATCCTCTGCTGATACTGGACCTCAAGGTGGGAGTGTCACGTTTGTTTACTAATAACTCAGCTCTCATAGATGCCCTGTGGCGGAAGAGACAAAAAGTAGTTAGATGAACGTGTATAAGTATCGAGTATAAGCATCGAGTATAAGTTGAATCGATAGACTGTCTACGTATATATTTGAAACATAATGCTTGTATTAATTGTAACCTGTAAATATTATGTGAATATCTTTCACATGTTAATTAAAATTTCTTAAAAAATTCATAGTAGTGTTCGGCAGTGATTAAAATTTCAGCATAGACTAAAGGATATCGAAAGCAAGACGAGCAGTTTCAGGGCAGCCCTTTAGAAGGTAAATGAATTTTCACTTATATATTTAGTGATCTAAAGTTTTAATACCGGAAAGTTGATAAAATTTTAACAATCGGGATTCTTCACATGTTTTATTATGGAGAACAAAATTAAATGCGCACGCGGAAAGCATAAAAAAATTCTTTAAAAAAATTGGTTGCTGGCTTTAAGGCCCGGATTTTAGACCATTCCGGATATTGGACGTCCGGATCACGGACTTTGTACTGTATTCGTATTACAGTATCTAATAAAGTTTATTTTTACTTCCCTGTAACTTAAATTTCGCCCATTCTTTCATGTTGCACCTGTACTCCTTAGACATCAAATCATTCATAAATAATTAGAGAAGTCAACTATGCAGCCAACTGAGCTAAATCTTAGACTGAATGTAAGTTCTTGTTAACTTCGCCGCGATTGGTCGGTTTCTGTATTAGATGCAATAGTTGGAAGGGAAATGTTCGGTGTGACCTCTGCAGATATTTTACGAGAGTTTGTCTTTACTACTAACATAGAAACAATCACTGTGTGAACGAATCCATTATGAAATTTAGGAAACCTTGTTCTCTGAAAACATAGAGAAAGGAGAAAATGTCACGAATACAGAGGCTGTTCGCACATTTTTTAGACGATGTATATTGTATTCACAAAACTAAATTACATAAAATTCTTGTGTTTTAAATGTTCTATTTGACATCCCTTATTCTGAACTATCTTTCGGCACCGCAATTTCCAGGATAATAATGCCTTTTGAAGTGTCAGAAGAGGTATTCTATCCCATTCTCCCATTCCTCCCGAACAGCTTTCCAGAGTCCTGTTGGGGTTTGGGGACAACGTTTGGATAATGCAGTTTTTAAAAGTCCGAAAGCACAAAAATCCATAGGTGACACATCGGGAGACTTAGTAGGGATACTAGTGAAGGGTTATGGCCTTGATACCAGTTTTTTGTTCCATTTCTTTTAGGAAATGTACAGGGGATTTTGATGTGTGACTGCTAGCTTTGTCCTGATGGAGTCTCACAGATTGATGGCACTGTGGGTAAAGCGATGGTATTTCATTCAGAAAAATTGGCGATAAAATATGTTCCTGGTAGTTTTTGGAGTTAATCTTGACATTTTTTTGCATTCTCTTTATTTTTAACTTGCCATTATAAGAAAAACTAGCAACAATCATGAATCCCTTAGAAAACCTTTCTTTCGATTCTTTGAACCATGTACTTAAATTTTTTTCTCCCCTTTTATGATAATAAATGGCTCTTTTTTTGTTACAATCATTTAAATACACCCATGCTTCATCTATTGAGACAGTTGTTTTCCATTTGTCTGTGGATAAGTGTTTCTCATATAGAGTTCTGCAGCGTGTCCTGCGTTGAACGATATGCTTTGGAAGAAGACGATGCACATTGAGTTTTTTCGCTTTCTTAAGATTTAAATCAACGTTTATCATTTTGTTTACAGTGGACACCGAGCATTTTAATGATTTTGCAACTGTCCTTTGACTAGGGGGATTTTCTTTTAACATTAAACAACGTACCTTTGCAATAGTCGAAGTTGTACGTTTTTTCCTTGGATACTTGTTTGGAATTTTTGTCCCACTTGAGGCTCCAAACTGACGTTTTTTTTTCCTTTCTTGTTGATGATATTACCCATCGACGCTTTAGATATCACAAAACCGTGACTCTCACATCGTTTTTGGATAACGGAGTATGCATATTTCTCTTCGGAAAGAGCGTAAATGTAGCCTTCGAACCACTGCTTTGTTAAATTCGCCATTTTGAATAAAAACAAAACTTTCAAGCCACAGACGATAATTTTGACTTTTAAAAACATAGTACAATTGCAATTACTTCTTTTGCAGCAAATGATTTTTTATCACCGCTTACCAAAATCGTCTTAAAAAATGTGCGAACAGCCTCTGTATTTTTCAAATTTTCAGAACCTGGCACAAAAGCTACAGGGAAAATACGCGACAGCGTAGGGTACTTTATATCATATGATTATTAAACTCCTTCCCCTGAATCTTTACCAAGCTTTAGAAGAAAAATACGGAAAAAAGGGAGGTTTTATATTTGAGTAAATACTGTAGTTTCTTTGGCATGGATTTAACAAGATTTCTTTTGACTAATTTTGTCCAGTCAATTTTTAGTGATACCATGTAGATAAAATGTTGACTGTAGCATTATATACACTGTGTCTATAGAAGTCCTTAAATATTATTTTTGCAACTGTTAGTCATAGACATCTTCCAATTACCAAAAATTTTAAATATCAGAGATATTCATGTTCTTTACTCTCAAATTTTATTTTTAATCAATTTCGTAACAATTACGCAATCTAACATTTTATGCAGTTTATCGGTACCCATAGTTATATTTAGTTAACGTTTATACTCGTTCTAAAATATAAAACACTAAAAATTTAATGTGAAGCGTTTAAATTTTAATGATCGAATATGCGTTTAAATTAACATGGGAATGTTATATATCTTCTGTCTATTTAAAAAGGGAAAAATATGTAATTTTATATAAATATTGAATGCTTTTATTTAGATATATTATGAATTCAGTGCCTTTTTATTTAAATCAATTAGATTCAAAAGTTAAAAAATAATGTTCTTAAGAACTGCATCTATTGCCTTTAAACAGTTTAGTTCAGTGGTATTCAAACTAAAGTCGGGATCTCACTTGGGGTCGCGAAAATTTATAGTGAGATCGCAAGGTGAATAAAAATCGTAAAAAATCTGAATTGATAGCATATAATTCAGCGTTAATTTTCTGATTGGAACGAAAATGGCGAAACTGCTTTCTGGACTCGTTCGCATTTTTATGGGGTCGCCCTGCCGTAAAGTTTTAATAGCATCTGGTTTACTTTTTTAATTAATAACAGACATATTTAATGCCAAAGAATAGTATCTTATGTTTTACGAAAGGCAGCAGATTCGAATGAAAAGTAAAACAACGTGAAATTACCTTTCGAGACTAACAACCTTTTAGGGCTTAAAAAAATTGTCCGAGATTTATAATTTTAAAATCTGGAAAATTTGTCCAGTTGCTAAATGCATGTGCTTAACTACACCTTAAAGCATACACAGGAGAAATGCCTTTAATACTTTGCATGCTAATACTCAGAGCTTAAATTGCGGTACTTCTCAATTTTTTAGACAAATCTAATTCTAGCCGGAGCCTTAAATAAAAGGACTTCGGCACTTCTTTTATGTAACTGAACCACAATTTCAGCAGTAAGTTATTTTGATCTTAGAAATTTTATTTTAATAATACGTAAGCCTTAAATATCGATTCTAATTTCTGAATACATTCCTATTTTTTCCTGCGAAACGTGAAAGTCCCGAAAAAGAGAACGTGCAGACGTCTTGCATTCAGATACAGGACATGGACAGGACATAACGTTTGTTGTCAGCCTGCGTATCAGTCCTCGGATTTAGGGGTAATTTTTTTCCCGTTTCGCATTTTCCTTCAAAACTAGAATTATATCGGCAGAGGATTGTTGTATAAAAGTGTTAGATTCTTCTTTCTCTGTTTTCACATATAACATCTCCATTACAATTGCTTTCCGTACTCTCATACTGTTCTTAGCAATCTCTCTGGCGACGCTTTAACGATTTTGCCTTCTTTCATTAATGGACTGGAAAACGAATTTGCTCTTGTCATCCCTTGAAATACTATTGTATACTGTGTACTCAGTTCTTAAATTTAGCCCGAACTCTGTTGCATAATTTCCTAGTTTTAAATGAAACGGAGGTTCAAATAAGACGAAGTCCGGTATTTTATTTCATTTCTTAACTCCTTATCACTAATTTAAGAATTTATTAAAGTTTCATTTATCATTTTACATTTCAATTAATTTAAATTTTATTAATTATTTTATTTACTTAATTATTTTTGGTTCCTGTTCTCTGACGGCTTTTCTCGAGTCTCCGGCAGTTCTAATTTGAGAAGTTAAGCTATGCGGACATTCTAGGCAATCTTTCAGTGGAAATCTTGTATGATTTGTTTCAGTGTTTCTAGTGCTGTTAGAATCGATAACAAAAATAAGAAATATCGCATTTTCCGTCTAGCTTTTTAGGGCTATGCAATGTTTTGAAATATATCCCATTCCTCTATTGTACATAGCCCCCTCCCCCTTTGATGGTTAGTTGATTAGAAAAATTGTATTTCCCTTGTTATTTTTATTTTTATTTTTAGTCTGCGCGTTCAGTTTATATTTGCATTTTTGTTTTAGCTTTTCATCCATTTTAGTTTCCTTTGTATTTATTACTTAAAACATATTTTGAGCAGATTTCTTCGTTAAGCTACCAGGATGTGGTAGGCATTTTCACTTGAGAAACGTTCCAAACATGTACTTTTACTTTACTACTGGTATTTACGTTAGCTCATTCTAGGTTTATCTACTGCCGATGAGTTCAATCTTACGAAATTCGAGTCTTTTTTTCTCCTTCATTCTTCAGGTATTCCTCTTTATAACTGTGGTCAGGACTAATTTGTGTGAGATTTATCTCGGGTTTTGCAAGGGAATTGAGCCAAACATCGACTCAGTTAACTTCAGATGACCGTCAGATAGTGCACTGTTAATATTACAATGTATTCTTATTGGGATATAGGTTTTATTTAAAGAAATAATATTCTGATAGTTGCCTGTAGTTTACCCATGACTAATTTTCATTTGTCATGTTCTTACTGTAACCTCGTTCTTCGGAAATGAAATGAATAAATTTGCTGCTTTAAAATTATTAAATATGTTTATGTTGATTAAGCAATTACTATGATTGAAGCCTTTATTGTTAACTTCTTTCCGTAGTCCTCACCGGAATGCAAATTAGTTATTGTCGAGAATTTAAGATGAGGGCTTTGAATTTTAGATTAGAACTTCTGGCAACAACGTTTTGCTCTTACGTACTCCGCCTAAGTTATATAACGTCTTTCTGGGCGTTTTAAAATACGCGCCGTTAAATATCTGAGCCAACTCGAAGAGTCTATTCCCGACTAAGTTACCTACATATGAGATGTAACTTTCTATTATGGGAATTTAAATACCCGCAAGTAGCGGAATTTCGTCTGTCGCGCAAGCTGTTTTTCTGTTCACTCAAGGCTTAAATTAAAAGGTTGTTTTAATTTCTTTAGACAGTGATTTATTTCAGATGGAGCGATAACTCGCTGTTAGTCTAGTAGTATCTACAGAACTTTGGCACAAACTTTTAGATACATTAGAACTCTAAGAAATAGAATATTTTCCTCGTTTTCGAAAATGATTCATTTGCATGCGTTACATGTTTTGTATTTCTCCGTAAAAGAAATGTCACAAAATGTGTTGGGACAAAAATAATACAGAAATGAAAATATTTTTATAATCCATTTAATCGAAAGAGAATCACTGCAATGTACAAATGAAATTCAATTTCGCAATTTTACAACGCTATGGAGGCAGATAAATATTTATAAAATATTTTGAAATGAGAACACTTTTTGTCTTTTTATGTCGACAATGTTTTTTCATGTCAGATATAAGAAATTCGTCCAGTTTGTTACTGCGAGAGAGTCAGTCATTTCGCGAGAATCAGGAAGTCGTAATGATCCCAAATTTAAAAATATATATGCATGTATAGATAATTAAGTAGCTAAAATGTGTTGTAAATGAGTGACTATCTCAGATATTGCAGCCGCTTATCAAAGTTCATACATCAATTTCAATATCACAAAAATGTATGATCTTGCTAATGACTTCACCGTCCTACAAAACTCATATTTGTTTTCCTTTACCTCCAAAGATAAATGTGTTTCGCCTCTGAAACTGGGCTTAGAAATGTTTCTTCCACCATTTCACCAGCTGTCAAGGCCTATTTAGAAAACTGCTTAATTGTCAGACTCAAGAATGTTGAATATCGTGTCTCCATACCCAGCAGCAAAAATTCTTTTCTGTTCTCTAGTCTCTTACCTGAAAATTAACAGAGACGATCCCCTAAAGGCATGCTTTCAAATCAGCTGTAGTTCCGTTGCAGTGCTAGCTGAAAGAAGACAGAAGTGCATTCCTATTTTCCGTCTTTTTAAGTGAACTTTTTATTTTGTAATCCTGATGCAAACCCGCTGTGGAGAAAGTGTGACAAATTTGACGAAGCGACGAGTGTCTTTCGAGGTAACAATCCAGGCCACATTTAACCACGGAAAACTTCATCTTTTGGATTCTTCATACATCAGGCCCTTATAAGGTAGTCTCTAAGGATCTGAAGAGCAGGGAAAATTTCTTCTGCTGATAGCCAGAATTCCAACAAAGCATTAAAGCCGTTACTGACTCGTGAAGACACTTTTTAAATCAAGGAGTTAGTTTCGAGGCAAACAGTGAAGTGGTTAAAGGAAATCGGTGATGGCTAATTTCTTCTGCCTACAGTTTTCATTGATGTCATAAACTGGCTTCGGATTGGGTGTGAATTGAGCTCTTCTCTGCTCTTGAAAGGTATCAAACGGGTAAACTTCGTCATTGTGCGAAACATTACCATTGAGTTTTCCGTAAGTTAGGACTTGGCCCATTCTGGAATTCTCTCTCTCCGCAGAGGTTTCTCGATTCAGGTTCTGAATGTGACTAAAATTGTCCTCGCATTTCTCACGATATTTGGCAAAATCATCGAAATTTATATCGTTTTGTTGTGGTTGGGTCCATTTCGAATCCGATTTTGGCAAATTGCTGAACTCTCTTCTAGGGATTTTGCTTCCGCCAACATCCTGCTCTTTCTTGCCCCTGTTGGCGCTCACCTTTCGCTTGACTTGGTACTCACCTGGTTTATCATTTCTGTTTTTGCTCTCTTTTCTGATTAAATTACTTTTACGAGGGGAACGGTGCATGTCAAAAGCATCTTTCCGACCATCTCTCCGAATGGCATTTCCGTTTAATTCATCTTTAATCCCGTTCGGAGGTTGAACGTGAAAAGGAGTTGCATTTACCCACAAGCCTTCGTTTTTGACGTCACTGTTCTTCTTAATTTGGCTGTCTCTTCTGTGTAGGCCGTATCTTTGTTCAAAGCTACCGAATTCTTTCCGACCGCTGTCTTTGCGTTCAACATTCACTTGACAAGAACTGTCTTTTCTGTCCCTCTTACCACTCTCTTTCCGTTCCACGTTTACAGACTTGCCAATTTCTTTACTGTCGACTTTACGTTGCCAAAGGCCGTCTTTGTTGTCTGAATATACCTCCCTGCCACTGTCTTTTCGCTCAACATTGAACTTCCGTTCTCGGTTGTATAGCCTATCCTTTTCTCTGCTTTCTTTCCGATCCAACTTGGCTCTTTTATCGTGCTCTTGAGCTGCGGAGCCTCTTCTGCTCAGTCCATCATGCTTCGACTGGCTTGCATCAGTATTATTTTCTCGAATCCTGCGGTTCTGGCTCTCGCGACGAAGCAGACTGCAGCGTATTTCATCGCTGATCTCATTTTTGGTAAATCTGTTGTCGAGGTTCAAGTCGTTTTTATTGGGCACATTCTTCATTTCGATTTCGATTTTGGGTGGAATCGATTTAACGTTGCTACTGCCCAAATCACCACCAAAATATGTGCTCTCAGAAGTGTCCTTGCTCCAGCATGCGTCAGTCTGTTTATCGTTCCGAGATTTACTTTCTTTTCTTTTGATGTCACACTTATTACTTCTGTTATCAGCACTCTCCTTTCGGCGCAGTTCTTTGGTATGCAGTTCCGGCAACTCTTCCTTTTTACGAACCAAACTTTCTTTGCGTTTTACTTTCTTTAATTGACCATAAACAGAATCCACTTCTGCTTGAAAAACGAGATGAGTGTTCTTTTTGAGTCTTCCACTTTCTCTTCGTTCACTACCTCTTCTTTCCAACTTACTGTTTTCTGCGACCGATCCTGGCTTAGATCTATCCTTGTAATCTTCACACTGAGCGAAAATATTTTCTTTGGTACCAAATAGATTCTCGTAGTGGCCTCCGTTAAGTCTTAACTCACATTTGTACAAGTCACTGCTGTAATCACCACCTATGGTACTCTCGACAGCTTGTGACTGCACATGATTTGTGCAGTTGCCATCTAAATCAAGTCCTACGCTATCTTCATGAGCCATCGCATTAAGAGGCTGATAGATGTTTTCAATTTTTCGGCTGGAATTTGTGAAATTACCACCTAGATTTTCATTTGTGTTACACGTAGGTTTATCGTACCTGTTCTCAAGCAAATTTTCAGTATTCCCATAATCGTCATCTTTCGAATCATATTGCACATTAGGCCCGTAAAAGTTCACCTTTACCCCACAGTCGTCCCGAACTATTTTCCCGTAAGCATTTTCTAGTAATACACCGCTTTCTTTGGCAAAAATATTTAAGTTATAATCTTCATTAAATATCGGACTATTTAGGTCAGACAATTCTTCATCGATTGTCCCTACATGGTTGTCTCTTGTATTTGACATAGCAGGATCAGGTTTTGCTATGTAGGTTATATTGTCTATCCAGCCCATTTTATTGTCTCTTAGATGAGAATTTTTATTCTCGTTTCTATCGCTGTTCTCATCGAGCTTCTTCCAAGCAGAAATCCATGGAATTTTCCTCATGCG
The DNA here is from genome assembly GCA_000611955.2 of Stegodyphus mimosarum. NCBI lineage: Eukaryota > Metazoa > Arthropoda > Arachnida > Araneae > Eresidae > Stegodyphus > Stegodyphus mimosarum. The sequence goes on along the minus strand of KK121657.1, from coordinate 121,581 downwards.
AGGATGTAAAATTCCGGGATAGTTCTTTGTTGGAGTGACAGCAGCAGTTGCGTGAGTTGATGGTTTGCGAATGTTCCAGAACGGATCAGATGGTTTGCGACACAGGAATCCGGACCAAACCGGATTAGTAGACTGGGCACCACTACCAAAACCACTGTCACCGTTGACGTTGTTCTCTGACTTGGATGGGCTGATCATTAATTGATCCAGGTCCCGTTCTACGTTCAGCCTGTACAGCGACATGGTAGATTCGCTCTTGACCGGCAAGATGAAAGTCGTTTCAAGATCGTTGCCCATGGAGCTACCACGATGAATGAGATCGAGATCGTTCATGGAATAGGATGTTGTTTTTTGGCAACGTGACATGGTGCCAAACTTGTTCTTGACATCTCGTGGCGGAGTCTTTTCTGTTTCAGGTGACGACGGATCGGTGCTAACATTTCCAGGTATCCACTCGTTCGAAGGCAAGGTAAAGATGTTGGGATCCTTCTTGTCTTCGTCTTCATTCTGATGGTTCATGAAATCGAAGAGATCTTGACCTCTTTCGTACGGAATACTTTTACGTATCTCTTCTGTTTTCTCTACGTTTTCTGAAATGAAAGAATGAAAATTTCAGGCTTTATGCAAAGTTACTAAATACGAATTACTGATCAGAGCTAAATCATAGCATATCATCATACAGATTTTCAGTCTATTATAGAAATCTGGAGGCAGAAAAGTTTGTTCGATTTGTTCATTACATTCTGAATTACAAACTCGTTTCTAAACTAAAATCTTTATTCCACTTGTGGACGCGAAACGTATATTTCTCTCAGAAGTATAACGGAACACCTGCCCGAAGTATATTATATAAAAGCTGACCTCTTTGATTGACTAACTCATGGAAAATTAAGTTTCCAGCACAATATTTTCCTCAAAGTTGCGATAGAATCCTGTCGTTCTAGTTCCTTTTTCTATTTCACGTCCGTAGAGGGGATATGACTGTAAGCAAACATTACATTTTTGCTTTTTATAAGCTTTTATTTAGTTCCCACATGCTGTTTTACTATGAGGTGAATTTTTTCATCGACTTTTAACCTACTATCTAATTAAGATAAGGAGTTCAAATTTTGCACACGTACTGTTGGTAGATGATAATGCTATGTAGCAAAGCGATTTTTTCAAAATTTGATCTAGTTTTTTTTATTTAACGTTTAATTGATTTTTTTTGCACGTATCTTCGTTTGACGAACAAGCTAAGCATATTAGAAGTTTACTGTTTGCATCAACGAATATAGGTGAAAAAATATCTTTCAGTGAAACTTGTATGAAAATTATAATTTAATTTCTGAATTTTTGACATTTAGGATTTTAAAATTTCAAAATCTAAAAATATACCCGATATAAAAATTTTGAACATTACGAACTACAAACGGTCTTCGAATTAAAATCGCGAACCAAGCTTTCATTCAGTGTAGTAGCACAAAAGGACGGTCCATCTAGGACGGCATACTTTTAGGAAAGTGGCATTTTTTGAGTGAAATAATATTTCCTACGGGTTAGTCAGTGGATCGTCGAGGCAGATGAAGAATAATTAGATTGTAAATTGCGATACGGAATTAAACTGAGATGAAAAAGAATTTTTATTCTAGATAAAGTATTCAAAGAAATCACCACGAGACTTCAACAGTTACATTCTTTTGCTATACCTTTTTTATTTCATCGAAACTCTGGATAGCAAATTACGAATATCAACTAAATTATGATCATGGTCATGTTCATAACGAAGAATTTCTCGTTGAGAAAGAAATATTTCAGAGTTTTATTTCCGTTCTTGCTATGGAAAACGAAGCAGGAACGTGGAAGGGCTTCCTTTTCAATTTTTGCAGTTTATTCTAAAATTCGATCTCTAAAACAAATATTGTCAAATTACTAAATATTGTCATATTACTGCGAACTTTCTTCAAGATTGCATTAAGTGTTGCTGGTTGTAAGAAGCGTTTTCTAAAAAAATCATATAAGAACTGTTTGGGAACTATAAATGTATATTTTACATGTAAGGAATCTTTCACTAATGTCTACATAACAGCAAGAGCAATGAAATAAACAGTAAAGTAATGAATAATAAATTCATCAAAAAACAAGCAAATAACAAAATACTTTTAATATGTTGGAATAAAAGTTTTCCTTCCAAAATAAACCTAGAGTTTTAATTTATTTCCCTACGTGTCTTTTTTGTAGTTATTTATTTGTATATAAAGAGGGAAGGCAAATTCAGAGACCGCACCGAGTGGCAAAAGTTCTAGCGATGCCACTGTTTATCGGAGCTAAATCATATCATTTTCGCGCTACTATAGAAATCTGAAGGGAGGAATTTTGCGAATTTATGAAGAACCCAAATTGTTTAATGCACATGGAATTAAAAACGCTGTTCTAGACTTATACCTACGGACGCGAAATGCATTCCTCTCAGAAGTATAATAAAAAGACTTCACACAAGTGTACTACAGTAAGCGCCCCTTAATATGACCATATTTGCCCACGGCTACTAATACCATTATGAGGAACATATCCTTCGAAAACAGAATTTAACGAATTCATTATAACGAGAAACATATACACAGAGTGTTTAACCATATGAATGATTTCGTGGTCGTTTAATTAATGTTTAATATGTAAAGAATATTTTCTTTTTTAATGCTCGATGTTATCTTCTTTGTAGACTATTAAGTCTGCACTGCGATTTACATGCTGGAAGCGCTTTTCATAAATTCCCAGCGTAATTGATTTCCATCTCTCTTCCACTATTTTCCAGTTCATCTATCGTGGCGAGTTTTAGCTTAGAAAGAGGTCCTTTTGGGAGACCAAAGGCATAACAGTCCACAGGTGAAACGTCAGGGGACTTCGCAGAAATACGTTGAAAAGGTTTGTATGCAATACTTGTATTAGTCTTCATTTTTTCGAGGAATGTATTGGTACTTTTCAGACTATGACTTACTGCTCTGTCTTGATGAAGTTTCACGCTTTGAAAGTCAATGGGATAAAAAAACTGAATTTCTTCTGTAAATATCGGAAGTAAACCTTTTTCTTCGTAGTACTCTTGCTAGTTTTTTTTTTAAGTTGTAAATCATGGTCTATTATTTTATTTTATTTTGCAGCAGATGTAGTTAAAGACTTTGCAATCGATTACGGCGTCGGCGGATTTTCTCTTATTACCAATAATTTAAATTTTGAAGCAGTAGAAACACTACGTACACTGCGAAAAAGAAAAAAAAGACAATTCTGTACCTTTCGTTCTACGGGGCCGATTGACGAAATTAGTCTCGAAAGCGCGACTTAAATTACATATTAACTTTATGCATAGCATTGTTCTAATAGAGGTATTTTGACACAAAATCGGACTTTTTCTGAAATGACATACCAATGTTTTCTATATTTCGATTCTACGACTCAAATTATGCCTAAATATTAAATTTTGTAAAATTTGGTGCGAAATTTACGAAGAAATTTAAAAATTTACCTTAAGGCATATTTTTCCAGTTTGCGCCAAGAATAATTTACTTAGCGAACTCAATTTAATGCAACATATTTTCCTTTCATTTTTTTTCAATGTATACGAGCGGAAAAAAGGTCACGTTCATTACTCTCAAATAATTTTAATTGCGTAAACCACATTTGGTGTTATTACCGCTTGTAACGAATATGCCAAATTTCAGAACGCGCCAATATGTAAATTCATGTGTATCTTAGGAAATTTTGAATAAAAAACTCTAATTTTTTGCAGACGTGTCTAGAAATACCCCTGCTTTAAGATGATGATAAAAATTTTATGGGTTACAACCCAAAACGTTTTTCAAAAAATATATAAAATATATTTAAAAATGCAAATTTAAAAAATAAACCATAAAAATGTTGGGAATTATATTTGGACTATGCCTAAATTTATTTCGAATTCTGGAAAAAGGAATCAAGTAAATTTAATAAAAAAGAGATATTAATAAATATATATCGAATTCAATTAACATTGAGGAGCTAAAATTTTGTAATTTTTTAAACTACTGGTTCGATTTTTACAAAACTTGGTACTTTAGCATAATCTGAGCCATAGAATCGAAATATGGAAAAAAATTGGCATGTCATTTCAGAAAAAGTCGGATTTTGTGTTAAAATACCTATATGAGAACAATGCTATACATAAATCTAATACATATCCTACGTCGCGCTTTCGAGACATGAAAAACGCAATTTGAATTTCATCAATCAGCCCAGTAGAACGGGAGAACTCCCCCCCCTTTTTATGGCGCAGTGTACCTTTTCGGGTATTCTTTTGAAGTTTTCTTTCCATATAGAAATAATGATGGATAGTTTTGTCCTTTCCAATCAATAATGTTACTTATTCTGCACTTAAAAATGTGAATACCTTGCATTTCACAACGTTTTTGAGTTATAAATTGAAATGTTTCTGTTCGAAAATCGCATAAATCCTTCAATCCAGAGCTTGTTTACATGCGACATTTCGAAAGAAGAAGAAATTTAAAAGTAGCAGATGAAAATTTCGCATTTTAAAAAATAACTGCCAGAAATGCTTATTTCAAAACCTTTTTTTAATTCTTCTTTGAAATGGTTCTAAAAATGTATAAACACCTTCTGTAAATAGATACTTTCACAGCATTTAAATTGGGAAAATACAAAAGTTCGTTTATGAACTGTTCCTATTGTCTTTCATACAGAAATTTATTTATAAACTATCCATAACTGGAAATTACCTGACCGATGTTGTATTCCTTATTGGAAGAGAACGTGTCGGTATAAAATTTCATATTAGGACAAAAAGCAACTTTAGTGTGAAGTAGAGGTTTTCAAGGAACTTTTTATTTTCTTCTGAAGAAATATTAACTCCTGAAGAAGCACGTTCTCTGCCCAATCGCCCTCAAAACTGATAAAATTATTCAAAATCTACGCCATTCAAACCCCAGTGTCTTTTGTTGCTTGATTTTAAATGGTTGACTGAAATTGATACTAAGCTGTTTGACGACTTAATCCCTTACTTGGCGACATTTTTCTATGACTTGGCAATTTTTATAATTTATTTCTTCTCTATACTGGTACTTTTTGTAACTTATTTCACTTTATTTAGAGATATCACGTCAATTAAAAAATCATTGTATAATAGTTTGGTTATAGCAACCCAATTGGTCATCCCAACTAGAGAAGTATTTTTCATGGTTTTTGTATATAGTAAATGAGTGGGATTTCGGCAATTCGATAACAACATCCAAATGATAACATTAATCATGAACACATTTTAAGCGGCGTCAACTGCAACAGAAGCAGAACCTTCTTTTTATTGTTTGACTTACAAGAAACAGAGTTTTTTACTTACGGAAAACAGTTTCCCAAACAATGTTTTCCTCAAAGTTGCGGATAGAATGCGTCGTTTAAACTACCTCTTTCTCGGAAAAGTTTCTTTTTTCATTTCTGTATTTCTCGTCTGTAGGTCTGATAAGGCAGCAATAAGCAATTGTAAACAAGCATTATATATATATATTAATACCACCGTATTTTGGAACATCAAACATTGGAGGGTTTTATATGCAAGTAAAATGAGTTGCTATTAATTTCAAAGAAAGCACTTTTTTAAAGAGTTAATTTAATTTAATGTTATAAATTCAATGAGGTAAAAACAAAATACGAACTTGATGCTAAAAAACTGGGAGGGAGGGTACTGTAAAATAGTGCACATAAAAAATATACATATACATCCAGTCTTTTTCATGCAGGTATAATAAAACTAAATGCTTATCTTTTTACTTCCGTGTTCCAAAGGAAATATTGCAATCGCGTAAAATTTCGTTTTTCAGATTTCGATTGAGCTATCCATTTTGACCGTTTCTGAATCCATTTTAACTACTTTTTTTCCACAAAGCGACAATGAGCTATTCCACTTTTGCGGCTAAATGGGCCCCTAACTGCCAACTTATAACCCTCATATGTTGAGAGTGGACAGTATGGGATAGATTAGCTGCCTTCACAGTGACTAGAATCATCGTCTAAACGGCGATCCGTGCGGGCTCGACGGTAGCACTGTTAGGTTACTGTCAAGTCTGTCTCAGCTATATGAGCGTTAGATGTTCTTTTTAGACATCTTCTGGAGGGTTTGAGATTTTAACCGTGTTATGGGCTGCTTGACGGTTGAGGTCTGTGTGCGTGTCTCTTTCTCTCTGGTGCATTTACGTACGGACAAAATAAAGAGCTCTTCATTTCAAAAACAGATCGTAAAGTGAATTCAAAATGAATTGTGCTTGACGTCTGTACGAATACAAGTACGTATTTACCTCGCATAACCCCGAAACGATTAGCCTTAGGACGTGGAAAGTTTGAATATGGGGCTGCTATAACATCTAGTTGTGAGCCTCCCTTTCTTATTGAATCCATAAAGTATATATATATATTATATATTTATACGTTTACGTACATACACATAAATATACTCTTACCCAGCTTAAAAGCCCTTACCAGGCTTTTATTTTCGTAATCGTTGGCCATAGTCATATACTTTCAGTTACAGAAGTGTTTTAAATGACGAAAATATGCCTGTTCTGGCAATGTCAAATTAAGAAAAAAAAAGACAAACAACGAATTCTAACTTTGAATGCGGTCTCACCGTTCCTATACTTACATTTGGGAAAGTTTTATCTCTTTGTGAAAAAATTAAATTATAAGAAGTTTAATTCCGTGATAAGTTTCAAAGAAGCGCAACAAAAAATGCCTATAATTTAATAAACGTACAAGGAAGTCGTGGGGTGTCCATATCATACTTTTGTTTTAAATTAATGATTTCCACTGCTTTTCGATTATGGATTTGAGCCCAAAGTACTGTCGTAATATTTGAGTAAGTAATCATCTGTGTCGGTAAGAGCAAATGAATTTTTTTTTACAACGAAGAGATTTTACGAAATTTTCGACGACAAACGGCCTTCAGGAACGAATTAAATTCATGAACTAAGATTTTACTGTACTTAATAGTAAGATGTGAGCTTGATGAAAAATCTCCGCCATGGTGGATCAATATGCAGGTTAAAAGTACATAGGAAAAGCATACTTTTTATTTCTTACAACTTTATTTATAGAAAGTATTTTAACTTTTTTTTATAAAGTATTTTAAGTATACAACTTTATTTGTATTATTATATCAAGACAAACCTTTGAAAGAGACATTTCTAGAAACGCCTGCATTGAAACTGTTTGTGTGAGGTGGACTCTGGGTGAGGGCGGGTTTCATCTTGACTTCGCCTCCACACGGCCTCGTGTCGTGGAACTCGAAGTCGTCGTTGGCGATAGTGGTGAACGACCCTCCATACAACTCTTCGTTAATTCGAATATCTTCGCTCAGGGCACTGTCGTCCGCAGATTTGCAGCTGAATGAGCTGAAAAGAAATTGAAACGCAACTGTTAGGCCGTAAAACTTAATTAGCTCCTCTAAAAATAAAAGTCTGTCTGAAAAACATTTATTAGCAATGTTTTAATGTGTGTAAGTCTGACATTTATATTTATAATGTATCAGTATAGGCATGCAATTATGTTATTACGACTTATTTCATTTGTTTGACAGTAACAGGAACACACGTCCAGAATTTTATCCCAGGATTGCTTTTGTACGGCAGTACGACTTCGCCCATTTCTGTCCCAGTTTTGAAGTTCTCACACTCCTCTTCTGCTACCATTAAACTACTGGAAAGCTCTTTCGGGTTGTCGTATGTAGAATGATTACATCAGAGCAGGAAATGGGAAAAACGTGCAACGCCCTCGCGAGATTCGAACTCCGGACCCGACGTGATTCCATTTACAACACGTGGTAAGGAGGGAGAAAATAACCTTACACGTATATTTTAAGTGCCCCTTTCCTATTTCAGATGCCACAAAATTATTACGCACTTTCAAGCATCCAAGACTTACCGGGATTTAAACACCAGCACTACTTGCGGGTACAACTGGAATGGACATCGGAAATTCATCATGATGTTTTCAGGTATAGCCCATCGCACTACGGAAGTACATCCCAGAGGGGGGGGTGGTCTGAGAGTCTGCCTCTCCGATTCCTCTACCACCAACTTCTTGAGAAGATTTACGGCTAGGAGTGTATTCTGAGCGCCTCCTTGCCGTACAGATACCATACGACCCATGTTTCTCGGGGATTCGAACCTGAGTCCATCAGTACGTCAGTCACGGCATTGCTAATTATACCGGCTGGGCGGCTGAACCCAAGACCAAGGTCACGGCAACTATCAGAGCGCCATACGCATTCTAGATGCAGCTAGGTTTTTTGACATCGGCATGCACTATATCAGCTCGCCAGCAGCTAAGTGGAGAAAAGTACTGAATGTTCGTATTTTTGACCTGGTTTCCAATCCCAAGGAATGGCTAGTTGCATCAGTGGGACGATGGGAAGGCATGGGGGCTGATGGTGTGAAAGCTGTAGTGAGTTTCGAACCACTACCGAAAGCACGAACTAAGATTCCGAGCGTGTATAATATACGAGGGCCGGTTGCAAGACAGCAGCTCGAAATCTTACGTGATTTTAAATGTAGGCGTTTGATATTCATGTTGGTAACACATAAAATAATTGTTTTTATAATTTTAAAGCGGAAACTTTTCCCAGTGATTTGGCTTTTCTAACTTGAATTCCGCTTTTTATATGCTCAACTATCAGGAATTTCCCGACCTTTCTGGATGATCGAGCTTTTACTGTATGCCGAAGGCTCTTCATATTTACCTTTAAACACTGCGTCTTTGGTAACCCGAAAACGCTAAAACTTCAGACGTAACGATCATATCCCAGGAAGAATGATGTAAACATCGGAGTACTCGGACTCTGTGTCCAACATCCATCTAAACTGATCTGAATTTCGAATTGTAAAATCGTCCGAAATAAATTTAAAATATAAGACAACTTATCAATAAGTAACGAAAGTTAAGGATATGAACGCAACATAGTATGTAAAAAGGGAGGACGAGTGCAGATACGAGTTCAGACATGGTGATATATCAGACTCTAAGAGTTCTTGAGTATTGTTGACATGAGGATATACAAGATATACACAAGCACATACGAATAATTGGGATAGTTACGGGATACAGTAATATACAAAATATAGAAACACAATGTCAATTGCGAGTGAATCACATATTATTGCTTAATATAGCCACTGGTCGTTTGGCATTATCTGGCGAGCTGGAACCGTAATTTGTAATTGGGATGATGGAATGGTTAGTTTCTCTGAGATGTTTATCAAAATTGTGCACTAGTTGGTGATAGACGGCCCCTAGCTGAGGAACACCCAGTTCTTCATGAATTTTGGCAGAACAAACAAAATTCATAAATGACTGACGGAGACGGACTGTCGAATTCTCCAACTTACTGTCAAAGATTTGGCGCAGGATACAGTTCTGGGTTCCTTGTAGTTGCTTTCTGTTGGTACGACATGAATATGCCATACAACGCTGGCATAACAAAGCATAAGACGTAATATGATTTTGTAAATGAGTATTTATTAACAACAGAGAGAACGCCGTTCCGAGCAATTACGGGGAAGAGTCTAGCTTTATTCACCTGAAACTTTTGGATGTGTGGGGTCCGTGTAAGATTTTGGAGAATCACTCAGATAGGGGGATTTCCTATCCCAGGGTAAGGTGGTTCCATGGAGACGAATACTTCCAGCAATTTTCTTTTCTCTTGTAAGTAGCATTGCAGTAAACTTGTCGACGTTTATCTCAGTTTTTCACCGTGTGAATGTAGTTTGGAGTTCTTAGTTTTGGTGTGTGAATGTAGTTTTGTAGGGCTTGTGTTGCTGGACGAAGAAAAGCATTTAGTGACTGTATCGCAGTGCAATCTGCATAGAACGCTAGTGTGGTGTTGGGCGTTTGTGGGACGTCGTTCCCATATAAACTGAAAAGCGTGGGTCCGAGACATAACGAACGATACTCACCTGAAATCATCCGAGAGGGTGGCATAGAAATTCTCTTCGTCTTCCTCGCGCCACATCTCCAGGGACGTGAGGTCGGCGCATGACAGCTTGCTGAGGGGTTCTGTTCCCAATATGCTGGCACTGAAACAAGATTTCGGCAACACCGAATCCCCGTTGTGCAGGCCAGGTAGCGTGTATTTGCCACTACTTTTTCGGGTACGACGCTTCTTTCCCGGGGTGCGGCGGTAGTTAGTGATGATCCCGATGGGAGTCACCGAGCCAAATGTACCTCTTTTACGGAAATGATCTTTGTCGAAATACATTTGGAAAGGACCGTCGTCGCCTGCAAACAAAAATAAAAACATTAGGAAAAGGTGAGATTTAAAGTAAAGTCAGCTATAGAGAATTTCAAATACGTTCTTGCCAACCATCAAATATACTACTTGGTAAGTCCTCATATTTTTCAGCCTTCCTATTTTAACATTCTTCGGAGTGGAAAAATAAGATAAATCAACTAGGCCCTCCCTGGAATTCGAAACTCGGATCTTATAATGGGCGGCGGGAAGTGTTAAACACTTACACCAGTGATCTCAAACTACCGAAGCAATTTTATGCAGCCTGCAAAGACATTACAATTACATGCTCATTACAAATATGGTGTTGCAAAGATCTTAATATTTTAGGTAGTCCGGATTTGTATTATTTTAATTAAAAACGAACCTAAATGATGTACCAGAGAATCTATAAATGGAGCTCATTAATTTAAAATGTGATATAAATTTTATTCAAAAATTTGAAGATACAGATTTGATTAACTTTTATTCGTAGTTGTCAAAAAATAAATACGCTCAATTACGATTTTTTCCTCTAAGAATAATCGCTTTGCTTCGGAATACATTAACATTTGACTATTCTTTCCCTCAGTTGAAAAGAAAAGAACCCGATTGACCGATGAGCATTTAGAATCCGTAATGCAGATAATTTCTAGTAATTTTTCTCCAATGTTATTTTCCATTATTTTGAAATAATACAAGGGTGAGATTATTATTCTGAAGTTTTGAAGTAAAATCCTGATCTTCAAATCGCGAAAACCCGTAATCGTATCTTCAAGTACGATGTATCAAAATGTTTGTTGCGACTTATCTCACTTGTGTGATAGCAACATCAGAACAAGCTCACGAAATAATTCCTCATGGCAAGGAGGGCAAGTTTACGCCTGTCGTTGGCAATAGCCTTGAGCGTCTTACAGATGACAGTGCGATTTTAGCTCAGTTCCTACCCCAATTTTGATGGAGAGCACTTCGGAATGTTGAGTCCGATCTCCCACTCCTATTCCCTTACCACCGAAATCTCGAGAGGACTTTCGGCTCGCTTCATATTTAGAGTGCACCCATGCCGAAAGGACACTACACATTTACAAACATCTTCTCTAGGATTCGAACCCGGCCCTTCGGCACCGCAGTCCCCTAACCATTATACCGTTTGGGGGCCTCAAAATGTTTAACTAATCAAAATACTCCATTTTGTACGCAACTTCAGTTTCATTTTAATGGCTCTTTAAAAATGCTTAGATACCTTTTGTAATTTGGTGTTTTGATACTTCAGTTTCTTTTCTTCCGTTCTTTAATTATTTTTCTATTTATATTTTGAATTTCAATTATCTAACATGTAAACATTTTCCTCGAGGAATATCAATCCGTTAGCAAATATAACAGATTTAAAACACAAGTTAATTATTAACTAGTGCTGCCGTCTCTACGGAACATTTGAAATGCAATATATTACGGTTAGATTGTCAGATATAAATAACACTAAAATACTTTTAAAACTATCAATAAGAGCGACGAAATCGATTTTATGCTAACTTAAACACATTAGTTTATTTTGATAGTATTTGCAGAACTTATAGTGGAACAAATGCCACTGATACTTCAAAGAAAGTTCCAAAAGTCTGGTGCTGCCATCTACTGACATGTTATGGTACGATGAGCAGAATGGTTTTAATAACACGTTGTAAATATTTGGTATCGGATTATTTGGAAGAATAAACCGGCATTTTCCGATGTATAGTTTTTAATAATCTAGTTTTTCTAAATATAAATTCGTATTTTAAAACACCGACTTGGATGATTTTTCAAAATATGTTCCTACTGGAATGTTTATATCACGTAAGGCAAAAATCTCAACTGGCGGCAAAGACATTTCAGTTATGTATATTTTTGGTAAAGATTTCAGGTCGGAGTTTACATTATTTTCAACTTCCATTAAAAAGAAACATGAATAATGCACCATAAAATCTATAAATGGAATTAATTAATTTACAGAGTGACATAACTCTTATTAAAAAATTTGAAGATACACATTGAATTAATTTTTATTCGCCCTTGTCAGAAAACAAATTAGCTCAGCTACGAATTTTTGCATTAAGAATAATCGTTTCCTTTGGGAATACATTGTATGGCTGCAGCGTTTGTTTGCAGTTAGGTAAATAACCTATTAACTAATGAGCAAACTGATGAGCATATACAATAAGTGATGAAAACAATTTTTTTTCAAGCTTGCAAACCTTAGAATCGAATTGATGGCGTTTTTGTCAGAATCGAAACGCCATTAAGTGTCAAGCTGTAGTAAGCGACAAAGAAGTTTACAAATTCACATACAAATAAAATATGTACTTTTATTTATGCATCAAAGAAAAATTTAATAAAAAAAAAAGAAAAGTTGCTATTATTTAATCTCAATATTTTTTCCACTTGATAAAGTTTCTCTGAAAACTTGGGAAGTTTTCATAATTTGTTTATTTTTAGTTTAAATTAAAGATCTGATAATTAATGAAACATGTTAGAATCATTTGAAAGAAATTTCAGTCTAATTTTAATATTTAACTGTCAATACATATGAACTGCAAAGTGTAACCAACAAAACATATAGGTGCCAAACTTCAGATTTCTAAAATCAATATAAATTAATTTTTTTTTCTTTGCGATATTATTATTATTGTTTACATATGTTTTGATAAATATTTAGTAAGCGACATTTAAAATATTTTCTATTATTTTAATAAAATTTTTCATTTTATTTTTTTAAAAAACGCGGCCCTTCAGCTCTTTTATATTATGGATTCGGCAGGCATGCAATTTGAGTTTGAGACCACTAATATAAGTGATAAAGTTGATAACTTATTATGTGGAACAGGTGTAGTAAAGGCCGGCCAGTAGGTCAAATGCGGCCGTACTAATTGCTTAATCCTACCCGTAATGAAATCCCGTGCAACGCCCTACTTCAACGCTTTCCGACCCGATAATTCAGCTGCATAATAGAACATCTATTGTTACACTGTATATAATATGAGCGAACAGTGTATAGTAGCGACCAACCTCAGCCTGATAATCCTACATTTACTGTAGAGCATATGCATCCACCGAAGAATGTAGTCCTGTCATTTCTAGCAGATTTAATTTAGAAATTGAACAATCGGACACTTTTTGAAATGATATACCAATTTTTTTTTTCATATTCCTATTCTACAACTCAAATTATACATAAATAACACATTTTATAAAGTTTGATGAGAAACTTTCGTAGAAATTCGAAATGTTTATCTTTTTGCACTTTTTTCAGTTCGCGCCAAGAAAAAATCGGTACACTTGGCGAAATTCTTAATTTATGATTACCTATTTCACTTCCCCTTTCACTGCGCATCACGGGAAAAAAATGTACAGTTTTTTCTTTCAAATATTTGCTTTATATTATATTTTTTAATTGCAGTTGTTAGTTTTAGATTATTGATCAAATTACGACGCATTTGAAAGCTGTATATATTGAAAGAGTAAATACAGTAAAACAGTTAACACGTCTTTCGATGGACCGTTCAAGAAAAGATATGTAAATGAGAAAGGATGTATAACCGACACTTTAATTTGGGATGAGCTGCATACATTGCGTTACACAGTTTTATCATTATGTCATTGCTTTACATGATTTTATCATCCTCCTTTTAGTTTCTTAAACTATTATTCATATTTTAGTCAAACATTTTATTTTAAAAGTAGGAAGAATCAAATAGCATAAGATTGAAAAAAATCGCAATTTTAAATTAAAAAAAAATACTGAATTTTGTTGCGCAGAAAATTATTTTTCATCTTAATGCCTTGTTTTTCTTCAGGCTTTCCTCAAATGTATTAAAAATCAACCAACTTTTTTGTTTATTGCGGTATACCACAAAAGTTTTCGAAACATCTTGGTATTTCTGACATTCGTATAATTAAAGGTATCGCTTCTCTTTTTTCAATATTTGGTCAGAGTAAAGTAGGGAAGCGATTTTCAGCATGATACTGAAGTCTTTAGAGGTTAGGCATTTTGAAGGCATGAGAGGAAACGAAAGATTGGTTTCATCAACAGGGGAAAAATCTTTAGATGATATCCATACAGGCGTTTGGATAAGCTCTTGAATCTTCAATTAATTCGATTGAGACATCTTGTATTCTCCGTTTCTGATATGATATGATGCTCTATGACATAATTTTAAATCCACGCAACCATTCAGTTAAAAAATTGTCGCCTTTCACGGAAGCACTTCCGCAAAGCGCCCGTTGGCGCTTCGGCAAAGAACCCGTTGGCGCCGTTGCAGTTATACTCGCCAAGCTCACCAACAGTTGATCGACGTCGACGATGAGCGGCGTACGGTTATTAAACACATGGAAGTAAGCCGCGTAAAGGTGATATTTAGTGCATCTAATCAAAATAAGTTAAATAATAAATGAAATAAATTCAGGTTAGCAAGAAAACAATATATAAAAGCATATGGATGTAAAATTAACCGATTAAACGTTATATACGAAAATAAATTTGTATTAAATTAAAATAAGCACGGAAAACAATATATTAAGCTTAACGGAAGTGAAATAATCATCTAATAATGAGATCTTTGTAATAATGAACTCTTTTCTTGACAAAGTTATCTATTTAATGGAAAAAATTAGTAAAATTCGGATCTGAATATCTTTCAATATTATAAAATTCCAAAATATTCCTGTTTTTAACAGTGCATTTTCTAAGGAAATTGTAAAAGCATAAAATCAAAAAGTACTTTTATAGTTAATATCTTCATTGTATAATTTCAAAGTACTTCTAAAACCATGAAAATTCATTATCAACACATAAATGAAATCAGCAAATATTCTCATTTTAAATAGAAACTGAATTGCAACTATCTGATTACATGAAAGTTTTTTAGTAATAAATTATATTCTTCTCATACTTATTTTTTTTTATTTTATAAATGTATTGCGCAAAAAATCAAAATATTCGTGTTTCCGATTATCATTCATCCCCTCTATCTCCGAAATCTATCTCCGAAAACTTCACTAATTATATGAAAATGTTTGTATCTATTCATTGTTAAAAATTCATAAGAATAACGTGAAATTCCGAAAAATAATAAGAAATATGTGAAGAAAAGTTAAAATCTGTAAATGCGGACAGCGAAGGTGGGTAATTGAACAAAAATCAACGTAAGAGCAATGGTTGCAACCTTCGAACAAACGAATCTGTTGAATCTGACGAGTTACCAGGTTTGAAGTATTATCGCCAATATTGGCGGTGTTTACATTTACCGGGCGCTTGGAAGAAAACCTCCTTTCACTTTTACTTAGATGATATTTCTTGCATTTTTTCCGTCCAAGTTATGGATTTCAAATTGTTCATTTTCTAATTTCTTTATTTCCTTCTAAATTTGCTTGTACATTTTTTCATTTACATTTGTTTTCAGTACTGAAGCAAAAATGTTACGATTTTTCGACTTTTATATTTCCATAAATTTTTTATTCTTATCAAATTATTTTAAAACTTCAGTTGCAGCTTCAGGGAGACGGCTTTTAATTTTCTAGACATTTTATCAGTAAATAAAGTTTAACCCAAAGCCTAAAAGACAAATATATGACTTAAAACGGTTTTACCAAATGAGAAAGAAAAAGCATTCCCAAACTTTCCGGTCAGCAGAAGACAGCGTTTATTCTGTCCGAGTGGCCCGATCCTTATATCGGATGCAAATAATCTAAATCATATTATTTTGACAATTTTTAGACCAATAAATTTCATACTAAATAGCATTATTTTTTTTACATAATCTGTAATAGTATGATGGAAAACTAGCTACTTGAAACATGTTTGCAAGAGGATTATTATAAAAAATTATGTTTCATACATTTACTAAAAGCGGGGATATTAAGCTCTTAAAGCTTAAATTATTGCGTTAAATTTTAATTTGAACCTATGCGTTATGAAATATGTACATCATGCACTAGATTTTTGCTTTTATGGAAAGAACAAAGTATCAGTTCAAATATAGTCAAGTTTCTATGAGCCAAAAATGAAGAAACTCCCCTTCCCGAAACAGAAAATACCGAAAATTCGACCTTGAATTAATTCCACTTTCGAAATGCGTGCTTCGATGTTCACCTTCATTCGAATTCCTATAGTACCCAACGACTATTTCGTCGAAAATTTCGACTTATCGAAGCTCGAGTAATATGGATCTTTTAGTGTATATTCACTGTATGGCAAATACGTTATCAGAGCGCGTTAAAAAATAGGTTATAGAGCTCTTACACTGATGCAACTTTCTGCCTTAATGCAAGTATGACAGGTAATGAGAGCGAAGGCTTATAGAGGGCTGTTTCTGACACGGCTCTAATAGCAGATGGCGTATTCCTTTTTGTCTCTTCCATGTCAAAAAAAAATTTTTTGAGAGGTAATCTTAGTCTGGGAGAGGAAAACAATCGCGATAATCAGACAAATCCCGAAAACTCATGGGATGAACTAAGTGCACATACCTATTTTGAGGACAGATTAGTTCTCCGATGTGGTTATTGATATCGGTAGGGAGAATTATTATTGTGCAGTAGAACGTTTTTCGACTGATTATGGTTAACATTAAATAGCATCTGCTTAATTCTCGTGTATTTAAGTCAGCTACTCAGCCAAACATTTAAAACTGCAGCATTGTTTTGGCACCTTATAAGGTATTTCTCCCGCCTTCTTCTCATGCCTGCGTGGTGTAATGGTCTCGAAGCGTATTTGAGAGGTCCGTGGTTCGAGTCCCGGTGAAGGCGCTGCTTTTTCACATCCCGTGCTTCCAAATAACCTAATGGTTATATAGTATCGCCCGAACTAAAAACGGTGTTGGATGATGATTCTCTACCACCAGGATTTGGCGACTGGGTTCCCTAATCCCCAGTCGCCCTTTAAAAGGGGGAGCATGGTATTTCTCCCGCCTTCTTCGCATGTCTTCGTAGTGCAGTGGTCAGCAAGCTCGACGCGTATTTAAGAGGTCCGTGGTTCGAGTTCCGGCGAAGGCGTTGCTCATTTTTCACATCTCCTGCTTCCAAATAACCTAATGTCTCTACAACCTCAGCTTATAAAATAAACCTCATGTCATTTAATTTAAACACCCGTTTAATCTTTCCAATTGAATAACGCGAGAAAATAATAGTTCCACTTAAGCTTAGATTCCAAAAACACCAATTGAATACTGTAATACTATGGTGTTGCATTCGTGCGGGTTCGTAATGGATTGAATGCGCACAGAATCGATGAGAGTTTGATAAAATAAACTTTTCCTAAAGAAACACTTTACAGTTCTAGAACTTTTCACAAAAGTACTCGTACAGCTCTTCTCAATGTGACAAAGCACAATCAATAGTTGCCATTTCAAACTACTTCGAATGTTAAATACAATGCAAAGCGCCTCTAAAGAGCGAACCTCGTACACAGATCTCTTAATACTCCGAGGTCTACTCTGAACTGAAAAACTCAGAACTGATGCTCTCTCTGTAATTATGTAGTTTTTATCCGGCCACTGAGAACTTTCCAGTATCTTCCAGTAAATTTCTGGAAAGCAAATAAAATACAGTTGCAGTTACTTAAAGGGTCGGATACAGTTACAGTTAGACATACATTTATGCCAATTATACAGGGACCGCACCCGAATTTCGCCAAATGTCGCAAAATTTGGTGACTTTTCGTGATTTGTTGCCAAACTTCGCGACAAAATTTAGTCGCCAAAATCATCGCCAACTTGGCAATATCTCGGCAATTTAACGAGATAACCATTTACCTCAATGTTAAATAGACTTGCCCCCGTAATCTTATTTCTCCAGCAGAGCTTCGTTTCTTCGAACTTTTCAATGTTGCATTATACAAAAGATACTACATTTTCACATGTAATTTCACTGAAATTATTTACATTTGTACAAAATTCGTAAAAATATGTAATAACCTTCATTTGCAGTTAAGCTTGGTAATTTAAAAGCTAACTCGTTAACAAAACTTCAACTCTATTTTTTGCGCAAGAGAATATAAAATATTTTAAATAGTAAATTAACGAATAATAAACCTGGATCCTAATTTAAGTTGTTCTACCATTGGCCGGGTGGTTAAATACTGCTGAATACTGGTAAGTGGCAAAT
>KK121657.1:70772-103146 GCA_000611955.2 Stegodyphus mimosarum | reverse complement strand
GATACCCGCCAGTGGTTGAATTGCCTGTACTCTCTTTCTAAATTTAGGTTATTCGTTACATTCGTTAGGTCATCATTACTTGTCAACCTAAACTCACTTTATTTGTA
Organism: Stegodyphus mimosarum; assembly: GCA_000611955.2. Classification (NCBI taxonomy): domain Eukaryota; kingdom Metazoa; phylum Arthropoda; class Arachnida; order Araneae; family Eresidae; genus Stegodyphus; species Stegodyphus mimosarum. Next base: position 103,039 of record KK121657.1, on the reverse strand, counting down.
CTTTTGTCTATGTTGACGAAAAGAGTAGAAGTGCAGATTTTAAAACTTTGATTGATGTAAAATTAGTAGTAAAAGATAACTAAAAAAATAAAGATAAAATAAAGATCACAGAGAAAGATAACTTTTTAAATTTTTGAAATTATTTTAGAAGAAATGTTTAATAAATTCTAATATACATAAAATGTAACAGAAATAATAATAATAACGTTAAATGAAATGTAAGAATAATCATAATTTGTTATATTACTAATGATTGGAATTTAGATTTTGACAAGACAGAATCTCACTTTTAAAATATGTGTTTATTCTAAATCTTATTTTACATAAAATTATATAAATTCTCGTATACTTTGGGAAATTTGGAAGGAAAAAACTAGTGTTTTGCGGGTACACCTAGAAATGCATCTACTTTAAGATGATGGTAAAAATTTTGTAGGTTATAACTAAAAAATATTTTTGAAAATTTTTTAAAAATTATTAAAAAATATAAATTTTAAAAATAAATGAAAATATCTGCGAATTTATTTGGACTGAACCTAAATTTCAAAATATGAAAGAATGAATCAAGTAAGTTTAATAAAAAAAAAAGAGTATCAGTAAATAAATATCAAATTCAGGGAACACTGAGGAGGTAAAATTTTGAGAGCGAATTTTTTAAAAACTACTCGTTCGTCTTTCACTAAATTTGACATTTTGGCATTCTTTGAGACGTTGAATCGAATTATGGAAAAAAAATGGGGGAATGTCACTTCAGAAAAAGTTCAATTTTGTGTCGAAACACCTATGTTAGAGAAATGCTACGTCGCGCTTTCCAGACACGAAAAACGCAAGTTAAATTTCGTTAATCGGCCCAGCAGAGCAGGAGATATAAAACTGCCCCCTTTTTTGTGTGTGCAGAGTGTATCTTGTGCTTTAGTTCAGTTGGTAGATTGCAAAAATTACGTAGTTGTGATTTGGGGCAAAACCTTTTGGGTATGTGTTATTCATTAGCTTTTCCGTTTTTAAGAGTAATTACGGCAAAATTACATTTCAGTCCCAAATTGTGTCTGAAAGTAAATAAGCAACTTTAAAAAGAAAAATCATTTCTTCGGAGATGAAAATGCAAATTTTGAATCCTTTATTAAAAAGGAGAAAATTCGTCTGAGGCTGCAAAAAATCTTACTTTAAATGAGGCAAAAGTGAGAACTATTTAATTTTTTTTTCTAAGTATTCGAAACTCATTCCTCTAGTTTGTATTAATATTATTTGTTTGGTATAAAACAGTAATTTCTAGGAACCTTTATAAGAGGGATACCTGTACAGCCAATTTCCTACTTACCTACGAGGGGTGACAAAGCCCCGCTTCTTCTCTGAAATGTTCTCCTGAGAGCGCTGCGGAGGGCATGATCTTTACAGAAGAGCAGCACAGGAACGAGCAAACCTTCCAGCAAACGGAGCCAGGCCAAAATTGCTTCGTGCCAGGGTGACCATAGGTAAGACGACCATGTGGCCATGCACATCAGTACCTGGAGAGAGACATAAGAATTGCTAATTTAAGTCTTATGCAACGCTACTCTAAGGAAGTTACAAGGAATCAAATATAGAAATCGTTATTATAAAATTATATAATTAATTATCAAAAATATACAATCATTTTAATTTACAAAATTCCATTAAGTAACTAGACAAATTAAATGATCAAACGATAAAATAAAAAAGTGGAAGAATAAATGTATATTTAGAAAGAGTCACATCTCAACTAAAGGCAGTTGAAACTGGTTATTTCGTCCTTTGCATAGAGAAAGGTCGGAGTCATTTTTATTTACTGATAAGACATTGTACAAAAACATTTGCTTCCAGATGGAGCAACGTTATAGCATTCAATTTTGTTATAAATCAGGTAAATCTGCTAATCTGAAATATTAAAGAGGATTTGAACAGTACATGGCGATGCATCGTTATCAAGAAAACGATTGTATGAGTGGTACAACCACTTTAAATGGGGGCGCGAAAGCATCGAAGATGAACTGAAGATAAAGCACCTTCCAATTTCAGATACTATGCAGTGTAGTTTACGAACAGCTAATTCTAACGCACATAAACAGTGTTTTCGATGACGCGAAGAAACGTTGAAAAAATTGTATAGACTGCTCTGGCGATTATTTTGAAGGAGATAAATTTATTTGAAGGTTAGTAATCTTTTTCTTATTAATCAGAAATTGACCGGTTCCTTTACGGACGCAATTTCTATAATTGTTATAAAGGTTGCAAACTATTGAAGGTGATTTTACAATCAATCCATTTATAAGGCATTGTTCCCACCATCTTAGCATGCCTTCGTGGTGTGGTGTTCTGCACGCTTTTATATACATTCAATGTACTGTTTTATTGTCATGTAAATTAATGAAAGTATCCGGATTTGCTTCCGATATCTTCACCTGTAAAAATTGTTACTGCTTGGAGTAAAAATTGTTACTGCTTGGAGTTATAAGCCTAACCTAATTTTATGATTTATTTTCAGCGAACTGCTTGGATGTTAGTTTTAAGATATTATGAGATAAATGAGATTTAAGACGTAAGTTACCTACTTCAGTTGTTATATATGGTTATTTTAGAACTAGCAATAACATCAACATCATGGCAGAGTTTCGCGTTTTCGCTTATTCGATTTATTAGAGAAATGGGAGATCTTGAAAATAGGGATAAACAGATTACCAGATAAACAGCACTACTGTGCATGATACCCTTTATTCTTACGTATTTTCTTCACTTTTTTTTTACTAATTTTATCGTCCGAAAACTGAGAGAGGAAAATGATGCAGGACTCGATTACAGTAAGAACGCAACAAATGAAAGCATAAACTATGTATGTGAGCTATCACGATACAATTTCCTTAGAAGAAACATAAATTTCAATAAGAATACATAGTCCCATAGGAACACTACATTATCTCCTTTTTTACCTCCCTGTCACTGAATTTTATTGTTATCTCCACTCCTTAGGCCTCGAATCACCCGTCAATAATAAGAGAAGATGAATGTGCAGCCGATTCGACGAAGTCGTAGGTCGAATGTTGGTTGCGTTTGCTTTGCGGCGATGAGTCGGTTCGCGTTTTAGGCGTATTAGGCATGCAGTTCAATGGTTAGAAGCGAAAGGTTAGGCGTGACCTTTGCAGGTAATTAGCAAGGATTTAGCAAGATAAAAACATTTACTACGCGGAGAAATCCGTTTCAAGTTTTAGAGAAGAGCATTCTCTGAACGCATCGAGAAAGGGGGGAATTACAGAAATATTTTTAAAATTTTAAGAACCTGTCGTTACAAAGCTAAGGGGGAGGAATATGGTATATACTGTTTTTATGAACTCTGATAGTCTCAACGTTTAAAATATAGCATGCGATTTTTCAAGAAAACATTCTATGAAAGTTTGACATATGTGGCCTTTTCCGAAATCTCTTTCACATTTTTGAGGAACACAAAGAGTACGTGCATAATGATTTTTTTTATCCCAATATGTCGACACCTTTTGGCCGCTTTCCAAAGACGCAGAAAACAAATCCCTAAATAAAACTATTTACCTCACGTTATTTCAGTTTACGGCGTTACGACTAATGTGAAAACCAGTTAAAAACTGAAGCAAATATTTGTTTCTAAAATCTCTGTAGACGTATGAGGAGTCGATTTTTATTCTGTCACTTGATCGAAACCATCGTTTCCTCATCCCCTATTCCAAGCAGCGCCTCCAATATGTTGTGTTTCGAAAGACCAACAGGGTGCTCGTGACCCCCAATCGAGATTTCTGCCGGGGCAGATTCGACATTTGGATCTCGGCCAGGGAACACTTTCGAACGAATCGGCGAAACCAATAACATTTATTCGTGGATGAACGAGAGAGACTGTAAAGGAAATCATTGGTCCACAAAATCCTTTAATTGGATTTGCAGGAGGGAAGAGAAACAACGGAAAAGGGGAGCAAGTATCGTCTGTCACGTTTCGCAGTGATTCGAATTAATGCACGGATTTGAAACTTTTCTAGAGTTACACTCAGAGAATAACTGGAAGCCGCGTCATTAACGGATATGTTTGTAGACTTAACTTACTGGAATATTACGTTACAATAATTGCCATAAACCAATTAAGTGCATATAAAAGGCATTAAAATTCAGAAAAGTACGCGTGATTGGTCGTTTAACTGAATTAGGCAAAATTGCCCGAGGATATAAGGTTTAAGTACGGACTGAGTCTTTCAACAGATGCAAATAAGTTAACATACACTAATGTTAAGGATAAAACACGCTTAGTTTTGTTAGAAAGATACGTTTTTCGTTGCAAGGTATGTTTTTTTAAAACTTTATTGATGCTCTTCATTATCCCTAAACCAAAAGATAAGAACAATCAGCACAAAATACACATAAATTACATACATATAGATTCTTCATTATATAATAAATACATGAAAATAACTAAAAAGCAATGCATTGAAAAAAAAAAGGGGGGGCGTTTATCTGGAATCTTTAAATTTACGAGCGATGCGCCGTGCGGCATCCGTTTAGAACTAGAGCTCACGGATGCTCGTGTTTTCGTTTTTAGTTCAAATACCTCGAAAAGCCTCTGAAATAAAGCACTGAAAAGAACTTACGTACTTCCTATTTAAATGTACAATACAATACGCTAAATGGCCTTCGCATGCAGTCTGCGAAAAGAGAAAAAATGCAGAACAGCAAAAAAAAGTGCGTGTCATTCAATAGAAACGACGAGACCTTGAGAAGTTCTCTCGCTACTGGAAAACAAACCAACACGTTCGCATTTCCTGCGCACATGTCCATTACGAGAAATGAAGTAATCCTGCATTTTCGGAAACAGAAGTTATGAAAATCGCGTATTAAAATTTTCATACTCTGCTGCTCTAAAAAGACAGAACGAATGTTCGAAATCTGTTCTCAACTTAAGAAACAACTGCTGATATTTACAGGTGACGCAAAAACGTGCTCCAAATCCGACATATCGAACTAGAATCCTCCGACGGAATCTCGCTTATCTAAGTTAATGCGATCAATGGCAACACTAACAAACCATTTCTATCGCCAGATCATTGCCTTTCGTTAAAATGTAAAATATCCTTAGGAATTTTGTATATATACAAGTATTTAAGTAATTTTAGTGGTACTGTAGTATCATTTGTATAACATGAAAAGTTTGAATGGCGAAACTCTGCCGGAAAAATAACATTACAGGGGCAAGTTTATTTTAACACTGAGGTAACATTGAAGCTATCTCGTTAAATTGGCGAGATATCGCCAAGTTGGCGATGTTTCGGCGACTTATTTTTGTTGCCAACTTTGGCGATATTTTGAGCCGGCCCCTGTATAACTGTAATTGAAATGACTGTAATATGTAACTTTAACCGTATCTGCCTTCCAGTAAATGGAACGTACTAGAGATTTCTTGGCGGCCGGTGGGAAACTATACAAGACCGGAGACAGCATCGGTTCTGTGTGCATCCAAATCCATTACGAAACCCTACGCACGTGAGAATATTTATCTTTCAATTTTAATAAAAAAATTCGGCTACTTAGAAATAAAGTGTTGCCATTGCCCGAAATAAAACACTTACCATTCACGCGCTAGCGTGTTCCCATTTAGTAAGCGTAAGACGTTTAATTTTCAAATTTAACCAATATGTTGTTGATTAACAACTAAGCGATTCAAATGCGAAACGTAGTTCTTCATCTGCATTATTAAGTAGTAGAATTCGTGAAATTACTCTAACTGGATCCATTAAAATAATTCTAAATATTTTTTTTTTCTTTTTATAACGATTATTTTAGGAGACTAGTTTCTACTAGTAAATAATGAGGAATCTGTCTGCGCGCTTTATGTTCCTGGCATTGTAGAAAAACGGCAAGATTTAGAGCCAATCGGTTTTGAACCAACAGAGTACTTCACTCGAACATGGACAACTGGTAGCCCGAATTGGTTTCTTATTTATTTCATATTTCGTGTGAACTTAAGTCATATTTCGATTAACAAAATTGTAGAGACGTTACGTTATTTTAAGAAGGAAGAAATATGAAAAATGTGCAATGACCTCGTTGAAACTCGAACCTGGACCTCTCGAATACGCGCCGAGTGCGCTACCGTTACACCACGAAGGCATGCAGAAAGGAGGGAGAAAATACCTTATATACTTCCCCTCTTAAAGGACAACTAGGAATTAGTGGACCCTGTCGCCAAATCCTGCTGGTGACGGATTATTGTCCACCACCTTCTTGTTCGTGCGCCACTGTACAGACATTAGATTATTTTTTCGATGTCACGAAACTGAACAAATGTGCACTGTCCTTGGCAGGACTCGAACCTGGACCTCTCGAATACACGCGGAGTGTGCTACCGTTACACCACGAAGGCATGCAGAAAGGAGGAAGTAAATACCTTATAAACGTAGCGAATTAATGAAATGGCACTAGTTAGACTCATACACGAAAACAGCTAAAGTTATTATATGTGTGTGTATACGTGTGCACGTATTTTTATAACTATTTTGAGCGGCTGGCCGCACAAAAAATAAAAGTAGTAGTAGGCTAGTAAAAATAAAATCAAATAAAAAAAAGAGTTCAGATTTTGTCAGTGTAATTTTGCGAACGATTTCATAGTATTAAGCATAATCATAAGCGTTCTGCTTAAATTTTGAGAAACGTCATCGATCGATCATCACGAAATTTCAAATGCGGCTATTCGATCAAAAAACTGCAAAATTCGTGGGCAAAAAAATTGAGACTAACCTCAAGTATTCAACGAAAAAGTTCACATTCGTGCCACTGTGGGAAAAATGTCGCACGACATGAAGAATAACATTTTCGGGGGAAGTGTTCATCAAACGATAAATCATTTTAACCGTGAAGCCTGTATCTCACATCGCGATAACTCTTAACACACGTCAATCAACAAAAATTCAGCAGCCAATCGCAGAACAGAAGCCACGATGTTCCGCCTGACTTGCTGCCAAACGGGATATTCTAAAAAACAATGTGCCACCGGAGCGTTGCCTATTGTGCAAAATAACTGCAACTTGCTGGAAGAAGTAGGCCATGTTTTATCGCAATGATTTAATCCTGAGATTTCGAATGTCTAAGTTTAGATTTAATTTCTAAGTTTAAAATGTTTTGCTTCTTTTCATCTCCCGGAGCTATGGCGATGAAAATCGCATTTCGCCAAATCAGATATGAAATAACAACATTTATGCGAATATAAATAAATAAGTGAAAAAGCATACAAAACCTCAGAAATATGAGATATTATTATTATTATTATTATTATTATTATTATTATTATTATTATTATTATTATTTGCAGATATTAACAAAACAGTAAAATAAAATGCAGGAATTAAAATGAATTATGATGAACTAGGAAGATTACGCAGTTGATTCCCATTATTTTAGTAATCTTCCACCAGTATGTATTATCAACAAATGCCCTCTAATTCATATAAAGCGCAGTTTTAAAACAAAATAAAAAAAGGGGGAGGAAAGAAAGAAAGAAACTACGAAATTTGAAAGAATTTAGATTTTAACGTCCCACCAGAGGTTAAGACTTTTACAATCTATCTGAGCTCGCTGTTTACCAATTTGCTCGTGGACTCGCTCCTGCTCACACAACAGTTTTTTGGATTTTATTAAACATCCCTTTCTCGGGTCTTACGTCACGTAAAATTCAATAGCAAAATCAAAAAAAAAAAAAATTTAAACATATCTTTAGAATTCCTGATACAATAGTTATGCGTCGCAATATAATTTATAGCCCAGGAGAGTTAAATCTTGATATTCACTTTGCGTTGAATCACCATCTAAAATAGAAAACTATAAAGAATAGAATACTATCCAAATACTAAAACAGAATACTATAAAAAAGAAAAAATACATATAATGCTTTTAATAAATTAAGTTAGCGTCATTTAATGGATCCAATTATTAGTTTATAAACAAGATTAAGAACTGCGTTTATAGCCTTTTAATCGCTTAGTTTCTTAACAAGCATATTAAATTTAAAAGAAAAATTAAACAGCCTATTGCTTCTCCAAATGTCAATAAAGACACGTAAATATTAAAAGATATTTTATATCGGATATTTTTAGAATTCCCAGTGAAGTGTTAAATGTTACTTACATTTTTTTTATTCGGTATATCATTTCCTTAAAATAATACATTTGGTGGTTACATTTTAAAAATGAGGCCTGAAATTAATAGCATTTCAGGTACATAAAAAGAAAATGAGATCTTTGATTTATTGCTGAGTTGAAGTTATTTGCTTACACTTTATGTGAAAAGCGATATACGTTATCGTCCAAAAAGCACTATTAAGGGTGAATTATTAACGTCACTGATAAAATTTTAATTCGACGCAAATGTTAGAATAAATTGTAACACTTTATGCGTTATAAAAGTAAGTTATAAGCATTAGAAGCCTATACTTATATTGGGCAAAAGTTACTCGTCGGTTACAAGTTAGCGGTCTTAACGATTTCTTTTTAAAATGATCGTCTAATTATCAATCGTGAAATATTATCAACATATCGGAAGAAAATACACTTAAGCAATTTGAAATAAATAAGAAAAAAAAATCTGAAATGTTTCAGATTTTAAATTACGTCCAAAGGGACGTTTATTTAACATTCTGTGTGTTACCTTTATTTGTTAAATACCATGTTCTTCGCACTTAAACCATAAAATTCAGTTCAACAGCAATATCGCAAAATAATTTTAAATTGAGCATATCTTTAGAAATTTCGGTACACGCTCTCACGCGCTGGAGATAAAAATGTTTTTCTGTACAACGTTGGTATTGCTGGCTTTGAAATCTTTGAGTTTGTTAATGAAAAATTCGTTAAAGTTTTAGAGAATATTGTTACGAATTTCACATTTATTTGGCTATTTATTTAGAACTGTAATTAAAATTAAAAAAAACACATGCATACATTTATGCAGATTTTTCATTTTTTAAAATTTAATGCAGAGCGATAACATTTAGTGGCAACAATTTGAAAAGTGATACGCCGTTTTTGTGTTTCCGACGCAAAATCGCAAAGCGAAAGTAATAGTCCTTCGGGACTAAATCCCTTTGGACTAATAAATCCAATAAAATTCTAATAAATAAATAAGAATTAGATAAATTCAACAATATATATATATATATATACATACGGCACATTACTGTGGTCAGCGCCATGTACGCAGCGAACTCTTTTCCCTTAGAAAAACATCAGAGAATTGCACAAACTTTCGGCACTGCGCACCGACTACGAACGTCATTACACAACAGCGGAGGAAGTAAATTACCGTAATAAATCACCATAAAATTACCATAAAAGAATACTTTAAAGGAGTTATATAATATTTTGCTGGATTTCAATGAAACAAAACGAAGAAACTTGAATCCAGAAATACTCCTTGGAAACTCCAGATTTTTTAGGAGCAAATTTTAATAAATAATTTAAAGTTTAAATTAATTATAAAATTTTCAATTCTGAGTGAGAGGTTAGGGGAAAAATTGTCTATTACATATGAACACTTTTAGGGTTAAAATTGCAAATTTTTATTAAAGATTTGCTGAAACTTCATTACTTATCTTACGTTAAGTATGAAACGTTAAGTATCTTACGTTAAGTATGAAATCTTCATACTTAAACTTGAAACTTCATTATTAAGGTTAATTACAACCAAATCTTTGAAACAACCTTGTATTTGGCGTACCTTTACTAAAGCACTCAATCGATTTCGAGGGCAACTACAGGTCCCTCCTCATCAGGAAAACAAAATATCTAGAAAAAATCTAGCTTTTTTCTTGATATTTTGTTCTCCTGATGAGGAGGGACCTGTAGCTGCCCTCGAAATCGATTGAGTGTTTTAGTAAAGGTACGCCAAATAAAAGGTTGTTTCAGCGATTTTGATTGTCACATTGACTTGTTTCTTTTCTATTCTAACCAAATCTTTGCTTGGGGAATTTTTTTTTTTACCTCAGGCAAACAGGTAAATATGTGTCTTTACCTACAGTCAAATTAACTGTATCTCTGCACTTTTCAGCTTAATCTGTGTACTTTTCTATATACTTTTATGCTTTTATATTCTGCTAAATCATACCATAATTCGTGAATTGTTTGTAATCATAATTTTATGTACTGAAAAAATTAATACGTGCTACAATTTATAATTTCTGAAGCACCCTTTTGAAAAACAGCAAATAAAGTATTGCAGTAATATTCAAGCATTTTTTAGCAATTGCATTTTTCTTTCTTTTAACGAAGCAAACTTGACAATAATTTTTTTAAAATCTCCTTGATTATTTAATTTATGCTCTATAGAGGAAACAATGATTTTTGATATGATTGAACTGAACTGTATCATCTTTAAAAGATCTGATTTTGCTTTAATGATCGGAATTACTGAAACAGTGTACGTAAGCTTTAAAATCAGATATTTCTCATGGAATATCTGGAGCATTTATATCGTCTGGATATATAAATGCTAAATTAGAAACTGGTCTTTTTAAAAATATCTACGCATTTCTTCTCTAGGCATACAGCCCTCATGTGCTCTGGCAAATTCAACCCAACCGAACTTTTAAAATATATAAATTAAAGGGTCGGCTAACGTTTAAAATACCTAAATTAAATTGTTCCAGCAATGCTCGAGTGGTTAAAAAGCCCTAAACGCTTGTAGTTAGACCCTTCATATTTAATTAACCTGTAATTTTGAATTTGAACGGGCAACATGCAAGGCTAATTTTCGTGGCTTTTTCCGTGTGTAACGTGAATACGAACCAGTTCCCCTTACAAATTGTGCTTTACGAAGGCATCCCTCATCTTAGGCAGATAGCCTTCGTGGCTTTGCCATATTCGAATAACCTATAGCCTATCTTAAATTAAATGACATTCATTTTTAACCAATTAGAAACTGAAAATCAAAAGCTATCTCGTAAAGCTGATATCTTCCATTTAATTATGAGACTGATTCTTAAGATGTCTTCTATGAAAATATAATTTTCTGAAAAATTAGTATTTTTATCAATTGAATTCCGACAGTCTGATTTCTTAGCCTTTCTTTTTTAACCCTTTAACTGCTAACTGCTCTAAGCTGAAGAGCTTCGCGTGAGTGGTGTGTGGCCGCAGGATGACATCAAATAAACGAAATTTAATTTTTTCTCGCTGCTAAGCAACGAACGAGGTATGACGGTTTCTGCGAGTGTTGCACATATATGACAGAAATAATTTCCGAAAATACACATAAGACTGGAGTAAACAGGCAAGGCCTTTGCCGAGCGCGCATTTTGCGTTCATAATCTTGCCGATGGCTTGCGCCGAACGCACATATGCGTTCATAGGTCACATCGATGATTTTTGCTGGATGCATATATGCTCTCATAGCAGTCAAAGGGTTAACTTCTCTTTCTATTCATTTTTAAAGCTAAATTTTCACATTTCTCAGCTCAACAGAAGCCGAAAGGTAAATACTGGTAGCTCGGTGCGGGATTCGAATTCCGCCGAACAAGCTGGTTGTACAGGCGTTTTCGTGGTTTCCCCCCTGTGTAACATGAACCAGTTTCCTTTAGAAATCCCTCTACCAAGGCATCGCTCCCCCTTAAGCAGATAGCCCTCGACTGCTTTGTATAGTCAAATAAACCAAACAAAATTTCACATTTCTAAAGAATATTTTCTCTCATTTTTCAAAGAGGAAAATATAATCTTTCTGTTATGTTTGTTTCTTTAATATACTGCGATAGATATACAAGGGGCTATTTGACTAAGGAAAGGAATTCCTCCATGGAGGACTTTCCAAGGGAAACAGGCCCGTATTCACGACTCACAAGGAGACAATATATTCATCGGCATTCGATAGCGTGAAAATTTCGTGTATATTTAAAATTTCTGAGTGAAAGGTTTTTTTTTTTCCTTGTCTTTTCTTTCAGCATTAAATTCCACGAAAACACGCATAAAATTTTAAGCTGATTGGCTTAAAGAGCTAGTCTCAAGCCATTGCAATGACTTTCATTCAATGCGTTATAGAAATTTGAACTTAGTATAAATATGAAGTACTTAGGTTTATATAAATTTTAACTCAATTTTGAGTTAAAATTTATATAAAATATGTTATAATGATTTTTTAAGAAAAGCCTGCGAGTTGCGCAATTGCTCAAGAGTATGCTAGTCCTTTTTTACTGACTTAAATTTGTTGTTTTAAAAAGGAGCTTCTCGATGTCTTTCAAAATTGTAAGTTAAATAACATAATTCAATTTTTTTTAAACTTATTTCTAAAATTTCGCAGCTAATTTAGCGATCCCTCCTAGCTGTTCATCTGAAGTAATTGCCTTACTTGCCTCATCCTTGTCCAGGTCCCAGTTACAATCAACCAGTAACACCTGCATGATACTGTACGTTACAGTAGTTACAATAACCCCTTTTACTGTTCGTAATTTGGGCACGCAAAACATCAAATGACACGCAATACAAAACGATTAAAAGGGGAAAATGTGAAGCCATAGTGTTTGTGAAATAGAAATTGTTGTTATACTTATAATAGACTAATACTATAATGGAAACTCTTAAGGTTTTAATTTCGAATCGAGCATTCATATTTATCTCCCAAATACTTTTTTGCGGAATATACCGTATTTTCCTAGCGTATATTTCTTCCTAGCTTTTAAGAACTAGCTTCTGAAAACTTTAATAATATTATCATAACTTTTTCTTCCGAGGGTTAATTTATTGATAAATTATACTTCTTCGATTATGTTTATCTACTGTATTCAGTTTGTATTGGAACATTTTGTATTAACATTTCATACATTATATTTTCCCTTACCCTGATTCCTTGAAACTTTGAGCAGATTCTTCGTCAAGTTACCTGGATGTCGCAGGTGTTCTCACGCTTAAGAAACTTTCCAAACACGTGATTTTTACCTTACTTCTTTTATTTACGTTCTAGTTCATTAAAGCTAATATATTACTGCTGATATATTCCGTCTTTCCTAATTCCGGTTTTTTTCTTCCCCCCGCCCTTATACTTCGTTCCTACGATATCTTTCTTGGGAACTGCGGTGGAAACTCATTCATGTGAGGTGCCCCTGGAGCTTTACAAGGCAATTCAGCCGACTCAACAACCGTCAGATATTGGTTCGATATCCGTCATATATTGTAATGTTAATATGACTATATATATTCTTTTTGGAATGCAGGTTTCTTTTAAAGAAATAATATCGCGATAGTTTATCCATAACTCTTTTTCATTTGTTATGTCCTTATTGTAAACGCATCGTTTGGAAATTAAATGATTCCCCCTTTCGATAAAATTACTTAAAAAAAAGGGGCGAATACGGGAAGAAATACGGTATATTCATCTATATCGTGCTCAAAAATGTGCTTGCCCGGCTTTTATTTTTGCCACTATTGGCCAGAGACATGTATTTTCAATTATAAAAATGTTTAAATCAAGCAAAGATTCACGTTTTGGCATTTATAAATTAAAATAAGAAATCGCTTTTGTAAAATTTATGAATAGTAATGTTTTATATGTTCATATACTTTTTTTACGCAACGAATCTGCTTGTCGGGAATAAAAAAGCGTTAAATCGGTCACTGTATGACTAACTTCTCATATGCATCAAGTTCCGTCACTCCAAATAATTAACTAATTAATGTTAAATTATAAATAAGTAACTCAACTTACTACTAATTAGATAGACTTATTAAAATCATGTAGTTTTTCTTTTTTATAAAAATTAACTGGACTAATAATTATTAATAACTAACTGATAATTATCTAAATAACAACTAATAACTATTAATAACTAAAGAATATTAATAACCAGCTAGACTTATCAAAATTATTACATATTTTTCATTTTTTATAAAAAATTACTGAACTAATATTAATGACTGATTAATGTTAGCTATTAATAATTAATTAGATGGATTCATTAAAATCATTATATATTTTTTTCTTTTTTATCAAAACTAATTAGGCGCTGCCTGGGCAAGTTAAAGGAACGTTTAAATATCTTTCAACCCTTTTTAACTAGAGCAATTCGATCTGCATTTATATAATTGGGAAACTTGGGAAGTTTCTGTTCTTATTCAGTAACGCATTCATTTAGCGACGAAAATCCAAAAGGATATTTATAACAAAATTACATTTTCAATTTTCCTGCTAGAACTGGTGACGTTGCATATCACGTGCTATCTCAGAGGAACTTTGCCACACCCATTTTATTAATTAATCGGAGTTCATGTTTCGTAAAGGTTATGGTCAAAGCGAACTTTCTAAAAATAAGACATTACCACAGTCGAAAATTCTGTGTAGCAAGCCGCCTTTCCTAAAGACCGATCAATTTCTAGAAGTAACACCGAACAGAGAAAACAAAAATTGTTCTTCAAAATATTCAGTTCTTTTTTAGAGGCGGAATGCTTGTCTTAATATTTACTGTGGCTCACATTCGCTTTTGGACATTTGTATTTTTGAAATTTGTACTAAACACTGAAACACAGAATTGAATATTTTTTTCTAATATATTTTTTTTCTCCATTTTAAGTCCATCTATGTAAAATAAATATCATCAAAATATTATGATAAAGTAATTTGTTCAAAAATTGTTAATCAGTAACACACATAATAATTCAGACACTTCAAATTTTTGTTAAAATATTTTAGTAGAGGACGTTTCTTGTCATAGATCTTAAATGAAAATTCATCGCAAGAATTATCATCTGCGTTTGGAAATTTTTACTAGTTTTATTGAAGTGAATATGGCAAGACGCTACAAACTAAGGGCCAGTTTATTTTATAAATTTAATAATTTTTCTAAAGATGGTAAATGTGTTCAAACTATCCAAAAAATGCTTGATGTAAAGCATTGAATGTAATGAAATGATGTAATGAAACTATGGAAAGAGCATGGAATTGTTGAAAATGCAGTGGAGTATGGAATACATCCAAGCTAACGCCAAAAAATCGCAGATTTATTCCACGAGAAATCAAACATCCAAAAAGTAGTAATATAAAATGTTTAACAGATTTAGAAGAACGATTTGCAACAAAAACTAAATCACAACAAAAGCTGAGTCATTTAGGGCACATGAATAAAATGAGCGATCATCAAGATGGAAATTGTTCGTCAACAAGAAAACAGGAAAATACGCTGACGTTCGCAAAATGCATAGTAAACAAAATTTTATCATATTGAAACGATGTTGTATTTGCATAAAAGTCAAAATTTAATAGATTTGGGTCCTCTATACGAATTAATATGTGGCACAATCAGAATTAACAACTGAAATCGAAAACAGTTACACATGGGGGTAGAGGCGTAATCATTTGGGAATTTTTGCTCCTAACAGAATTAAAAGTTTAGTGCTTATCAAAAATAATATATATAAATATTTGTAATGAAAACCTGAAAGCATCTGCAAGAAAACTTGGAACGCAAAACACATTCTAATTCTAATTATAATAATTATCACGATAACGATGCTAAACATACAGCCCTAAATGTTCGCTTGTGGCTATTACCGAATTCATCTAAACTTTTCCATTTTCTCTGGATTCAGATCCTATGTAACAAGTATAGACTGACTTGGGGGAGAGAGAATGACAGTTCCTCGAAAGCTCTACTAAAAGTAGTTCTTACGTAGGAGTGGAACAAACTGATCATTCTTGCACGAAAAAAGTAGTTAAATCCACGGCAAAGTGCATAAAAAAGTGTCATTTTAGCTATCCAATGAAATATTGAATGTTCCTTTATTATTATTATTTTCAGGATAAACTGCTTATTCAAAGTGTCCAAATACTCGTGCGAGTTCATTTTGAGAACGTTTTAAAAAATTATCATTATCATTATATACTGAAAACGCTCTAAATGTTTTTCAAAACAAGCAGGTTATACGGGATTTTCTCCCCTCCTTCCGGTATGCTTTCGTGGTGTAATGGTAACACACTCGGCGCGTATTCGAGAGGTCCAGGTTTGATTCCCGGCATGAGCATTGCGCATTTTTCACGTCTCCTGCTTCAAAATAACCTAACAACTCTACAGTAGAGCCCGAACTAGAAGGTGGTGGACAATAATTCGTCACCAGTAGGATTTGCGAATGGATCCCCTGATCCCCAGTTGCCGTTTAAAAGAGGGAGTAACAAGGTATTTTTTACCTCCGCCAGCATGGCTTCGTGGTGTAACGGTAGCTTCGTGGTGTAGTTGCGTATTCGAGAGATCCATGGCTCTAGTCCCGACAAGGACATTCCACATTTTTCACATCCTTTGTTTCAAAATAACCTAATGACTCTACAGAGTTTTAAAATAGATGATCAATAGTACAGTATGAAAGAATATTTAATAATTAATATTTACGTCTAAAACAGAAAAACACAAGTGCGCTAAAGATATTGTAAGTTTTGTTCAAAAGAAAAAAAAAATCATTGGTGGTTAGAAGCGGAATGCCTACCAAATGTACCAGATTCTAATTTATTGGTTAAAATGAATTAGTATTCGTGAAAGAACGTGTTTCTGGATAATGTGTTAGAACCTTGTTCTATTACTCTTCTCGCGTTCTTTTTTTCTTTCTTCTCCTTTCTCTTTTTTTTAATCTTTAAATCGTTCTGCAATCATATCCCTGTCATTAAATCGTTTTATGACTTATTGAGAAAGATTTGCCGTGATTTACGAGAAAGAAAATTGGAGTATACCGGCGGGGTGTGGGATAAAAAAGTTTTTAAACTAAAAGTGTTAAGATTTTAACTGTCTTCCGAAAGGACTCTTTTAGCCTCAGACGCCTGCACAACACAGGTCTGTATGCAAGACAACTAGTTGTTTGTACCCCCCTTGACCCGAGGACACAGAGGTGCCAGTTTACGTTGGGCAAGAGAACACGTCGCCTGGACCAGTCAATAATGGGCGTCTGTTCTCTTCACAGACGAGTCCAGATTTACACTGGAGAGTGATTCAGATCGTCAGCTGATCTGAAGGGAACAACGCACCAGATACAACCAATCCCACATAGTGGAAAGATATAGTTACAGAGATGGTGGAATAATGGTTTGGGTTGGGATCTCTCTCAGTGGTCACACTGACCCGCATGTGTTTCATGGATGACCTTTGACCGGTGTGAGATATCGAGATCAGGTCCTTGATCAATATAGTAGCCGCCCATATGCCGCTGCTAATGGTCCTGGATTTCTTGGATAGACTACAATTCGGAAACGCACCGAGCTCGAGTTGCTGAAGATTATCTTGAGGGTCACGGTATGGAGCGGATGGAATGGCCAACTCAATCCCCAGATCTGAATCCGATACAGCATCTTTGGGACTACCTTGAGAGACAGGTTTGTGTTTTAAGTCCTCCTCCAAGATCGTTAGAAGAGCCTGAACAAGATTACTCCCTGTCTGATCCTTGCTCCCCATTTCACTAACCGAGAGCTTAATTGACAGCATGGAATGTCGCTGCCGCCAATGTATTGCAGCTTGGGTATACGCATTCCTTATTAGAACCCATTTTTGTCATGTTACCACCACATTTCCCTCAAAAGACTGTGATGTACTGTTTCTCCAAGACTGGATTTCTCTGTGAAGAGTGCAATTTTTTGTTGTAATTCATGTTTGTGTTGAACTTTAGAAACATTCTATGTCGCATTCATTAAACAACTGTTTACTTTTGGAGGGCAATGTACTAGGCCAACGAGCTACCGAGCAGTAAAAGCACTGAACACTGATATTTCGGTCCGGGTCTCGAGTTCTTGCAAAAGGGCTGGCTGTTGGAACAGGCCAGTTTCCCTTAAAAAATTCCTCTATGGGGCATCGCTCCCTTTCCTTGCAGTGTCTAGTGACACAGTATAAATAAATAATAAATAACCACGATGCTAGAAGAATATGCATTTAGACGAATATAGGAACGTTCTACATTTTTTATAGACGATGTATTTCTGTATAGACGGCTTCACGATATATCTTCTATCTGAAAATTGAAAAAAAAAATTATAACGTTATTCTATAAAAGCACTCGATGTTTTTCAATAGATATATCGTGAATCTATCATATTTTTTTTAAATCCATCCATTTGAAAAATTAACAAATATATATATAGTATTCTTAAGAACGACATCTATTACTTTTCAGTAGCTTAATTGGTTAATCCATGACTGACAGATTTAATTGGTTAGGCTAGGTTATTTGAATACGGCAATTACACGAGGGCTATCTGCCTAACAGGAGGGTTTGATATGGTTTGGTTTATTTGTTTATGGGTACGCATTCCACGCTTATCTGGCTAAGGGAAGAGATGCTTTTATGGAACACTTTCTAAGGGAAACTGGCTCCTATACTCGTTACACATGGCAGAAACCGTTAAAAGCACCTTTGCAGCCATCCTGTTCGCCAGGACTGGAACCCCTAAATGAGTTGCTAATGTTCAGCGACTTTACCGCTTTGCTGCTGGCAAGTCACCTATAAGAAGTGATGCCTTCGGGTAGAGCTTTGTGAAGGAAACTGACTCGTATTCACGATACGCATGGGAAAAACAATGAAAATTAAACATACAGTCATCCTATTCGCCTGTGATTGAATCAAAATTAGGTCGAACTACCAGTATTCGGCAGTTTTAACCAGTCCCCACCGAACGGCCGAATTCAGTTCTAGAAATTATATTTTTCCGAATGGTAACAGACTCGAATAAAAATTGAAGCAACAGTAAATGAAAGCAAAATTGTGTTTCGAGACAAATAGCCCTTCTTTTGGGTGTTTCTAGACCCGCATTGTGAGGACCTCTCATATACATACATACCACATACTCTTCATCACTTAATAATAAGATTTCGAGGATGAAAAGGTAAATAAGCACAGTCTTCGCTACAGACATCAGAGTACGTAAGAAAATTCTGTGTTTGAATCGTACGCAAGCAGCACCGAATCTACAAAGAGCGTGTCGTTCGTTCTATGACGATGTTAAGTGTACACAGAACGTTCTTGTACAACCGTGGTCCTAGGACGTACATTTCGGCGTACAACACTGGTAACATTTCGAAATGTTCCCAACATGTGCTCTCAAGTGGTACGTATTACAATCTTGTTCTTAGGACACACAGCTCAACGTACAATACTGGTATATTTCGAAACGTTCCCATCAAGTGCGATCTTTAGGCCATACATTTCAACGTACAACACTGGTATTCTTCGCAACGTGATTCAGAACGTTCAGGAACATTCATATAACGTTCTAAGTTGTTCAACGTTATCCAAAAGTGTTTGCAGTACCGCTTTCTGGCATTCTGCTGTCCGTTACTGACATGATTTAACGTTAAAGGAACGTTCTGCTAGAACGCTACAGGAACATTTATAAAACGCTCTAAAAACGCGATACAAAAATGCTAGTAGTACCACTTTTTGGCGTCTGTTACTCAACTGCAACATACAGACATTGTTTAGATGGTCCTTCCACAAAAGTGTCGGCAGAACGCGCCAAAAACATTCCATTTGAATTTTCCATGACACATCACATGGAAGTATTACAAACACACGTATTTGACATGCCATTGTTCATTTTAGAATTGTAACATGTAGACGTGATTTAGAGTGCTTTGCTCGAACGTTAACGGCAGGTACGTCGTTGAACGTTCTTTAAACGTTCTTGTGCTACTTGGGCAGTGTCTACAGAAGACACAAGCATTCATTATTAAGCATAAACAACACTACGACACAGCAGTTCGTCTGTGTTTAAATTCACTTAATCTGCATTTAAAATTTCGATTTTATTGTCTGGATCTTCCAATGCTTAAATACAGTCAAAAGCAGCATATGAATATGGTTAGAGTTCTGCATTTACACAAATAAATCTACATTCATAGAATCATCCGACAGTTTCCCAAACGCTTTATATTTCTAAAATCTGACTGGAGAAAATTCCGCATAAATATTATCAATTACAGTGCCTCGTTGCTATGGCAACTTGTATGTGTACATGTACCTCTGTCTGCCCTTATAAATTTATATCGAAGGCTTTACAGCAGCAAAAGATGGACTAAAAATATAATATTAAATGCGTTTTACCCAAGGGCAGAAATCAGTTTTACGACTACAGCTTTATTCGCTTACGATCCTATTTGTGAGGAAATTTTCTTGGGATATTTTCCCGTGATGCCACGCTGTGACATAATCTGGAAGAAATCTTAATACAGGAAGAAAATTTATGGGAAAGATAAATATCTTCGGATCCCGTATTATTCAGACCTCCACCCAATTCAGACCACCACACCACTTCTTACTTCTCACTTGAAATCGACGGACAATATTTACAGAGCTGTTCGTATTTTTATCGGATTTCGATAAAAGGGAGCAGATTTATCTTTTCCTATTCAGCATTTCATCTTTCTCGGCACGTGACTTAGCTTAAGAGCTTCCAAAGAGAACAGAATTAAAAGTTGATTGAACTGAGAAGACGCAAAAGTACTGTAATATAAGAACTGTTTCTGTCAAGCTGTAAACTCAGTGAACGTAGCAAGACGAAAAAATAAGAATGGTTAATTTATGTTTTCGAATAAAATATTTAAAGCGGTGCTACTTAGTCTCGAAACTCATTTTTCTCCATGTTACTTCCACGTCCGAATCACTTTTCAAATTGTTGCTACCCAATGTGTTCGACATGTATTTTTTAACTAAATAATGAAGAATATATATGTATATATGCTACTCGCATTATAGGAAAACGACGGCACCTACAGCCACCGAAATTTTAATATACGCAGTCCTCCACCCGATTCATGGGTAGCTAGAGGACTAAAATTTTGAATTTCAAATTTGTTTTTGATTTCCTTTATATTTTGTGAAACTCTAACGAATTTTTGTTTGACAGACTTCAGATTTGAAACTGCGAAGTGGCTTCACCATTCGGGGAAAAATTATTTCCATTATCTTTCGGCAAAATGCAAGATATATATGTTTCAATTTTAATCTATAAATTCGGCTATTCGAAAGCAATGCGTTGCTACTGCCTCAAATGTAAGACTTAATATATCCACGCATTAGCTTGTTGTCATTCAGTAAAGCGTTAGATATTTACCTTTCAAATTTAATCTAGAAAGTTACTGAGTAACAAACTAAATGATTGAAAAGCCTTAAACGAAGTTCTTAATAATACGTTTTCTACTTTTTAATATGACTGATTTAAATAAAAATGTATTAAAATCGGGAGATTTCTAATTAGAAATTAAGTAGCATACGTCACTCACTATATAAGGTATTTCTCCCGCTTTCTTCGCATGCCTTCGTGGTGTAGTGGTCTGCATACTCGACGCGTAACCAAGAGGTCCGTGGTTCGATTCCCGGCGAAGGCGGTGCTCATTTTTTCATGTCTCCTGCTTCGAAATAACCTAATGTCTCTACAACTATAGGAAACAGACATTTTTTACCAATATGTTGATAAAATATATCTATTTCCTACAGTGGGTGACATATGCTGCAATCAAAAGCTCTCTAAAATTTGATACTAAATTTTAATATAAAACAATAACGATGATATCGTTTGTGAAATAACACTAATTGGACTCATTAAGGTTCTTATATACTTTTCTTTGAAAATTATTATATACTTTTTCTATTTTAAACGGCTAGCTTTCAAAGAAACAATACAGCGAAAGTAAACAAATGTTTGGCAACCCCTAACACTCTATGAGGAATTCTAAAGATACGCTGCTTCTAAATATCTTGATTTAAAAGGAGCCTATCTTATACGTTCAGATATTCAGAAAGTTTATTCCAAAACATTCCATTATTGCTAAATCCTCAAGTGACCTCTTGGAAAAAGCGCGCAAGTTAAAATTTGATGAGGAGGAAAGAAATTCTTTTAATGGATTGAAGTCATTGTAAGTTGAAAAGGCTTGTCATAGGGAATCTACGACCCCAGTTATGAGACTGCATTGCATACCGACGCTAGCTTGGAGGGCTATGGAGCAGTTTTAATGCAGAAGTCTCGAAACCCTACCTAGATTTTCCCCTACCTATTTCATGAATAAGACCACAGATGCTAAAAAGACGTACTCTATCTATGAATTTGAAGCTCTTGCAATCACAGAAGCATTTAAGAAATTCCGTGTGTAAGTATTGGCAATTCCTTTTAAAATTGTCACACGCTGTTCTGCATTTCAAAAGACTATCTCAAAAACATGATTTATCAACTCGTACTCCTCATTGGGCTTTATTGCTAGTTTATTCAGGCTTTATTACTCTTATTAAGGTTTTATTGTTCGTTGCTGAATTTAATTACATTGTAAGGAATCGCTCCGATACTAGGATGGCTCATGCCCCAAGTAAATCTCCAATAGTTTTTGTGTTTCAGTTACCTTACCAAAGCCGAAATCGGCCCAGGATAAGATAATGAAACGAAAATGACTGAAGAATTACTTAAAATTTCTAGTTAGCGGTTGTCCCTAAAAGTATGCAAACAGAAATCACGCGAAGTACCCATGAGAAAGCACATTCAGGAGTCAAATATACTGATAAAAAAATCGAAGAATATTATTTCCTTCTTAGACAGAAAATGGAAAATATCATAGCAAATTCCGTTCATTGTATTCTTGTGAATTATAAAAGAGGAAAAAGAGAAAGTTTTCTACATCCATTGCATAGAGATGATGTGTCGTTAAACACGTATCATTTAGATCACGTAGGACCTTTTACTCGTAAAAATTATTAGTAATCATTGATACATTTACTAAATTTGTATGAATTTATCCTACGAAGTGTACAGCAGCTGCTGAGGTTATAGCGATCCATAATATCTGCCGAAGTTGAAAATACAAAATCTATTTGGTAGTACTTCCCAAATAATCTCCGATAGAGGCACAACATTTGCCGATTATTGTTCTAAAGAAAACGTTAATTACTACTGGCCTGCAGGGAGCCAACGGACAAGTCGACCGTATCGATCAGGCTATCATGTGAGTTTTTTTAAAGTTGTCGTCAGAAAATCCGGCTCAGCGATACAAGCATGCAAAAGAATGCAGCAAGATATTAACATATCACGAAGTACAGGTAATACATACATACACCTTTACTCGACTTAAAAGTCCTTACCCGGCCTTTATTTTTGGAGTCGTTGGTCGTAGTCATATCTCGAATTACATTAGTGTTTTAAATGAAGAAATTAACCGGGATATTTAATTTAAAATTTGCAATTTTTGATGTCATTTTCAACTTTCCTTGAGATATCGGTCAATTAATTTAGAATAATTCGAGGAAATAAGTTTAAATGAAGTGCAGCAAAAACACAAAAGTGTTTTAAATGAAGAAAATATTCATGCTTTGGCAATGTCAAATTTAAAACAAAATTAACTTTCGGCAAATAACAAAATTAATTTATAATGCGGTCTCCCAGTTCCTATATTTATATTTGGGAAACTTTTATACTCGTTGTGAAAAAATAAAAATATAAGAAATTTGTCTACCGTACGACAAAAATTGACCGGGATATTTAATTTAAAAAATTTGCAATTTTTGATGTCATTTTCAACTTGCCTTCAAGGACCGGTAATTCATGTTGGAATAATTCGAGGTAATAAGTTTAAATGAAGTGCAGCAAAAAATGTGCATTATTTAATACGCAGTAGAAGGAAATCGTATGGAATCCGGACGAACGGGCTCGCTGCGTGGGCATTTTTGTGGTTTTCTCCATGTGTAACGTGTATACGAGCCAATTTCCCTTAGTCCTCTATGAAGGCGTCCCTCTCCTTAAGCAGATAGTCCTTAGTATGCTTTGCCATAATAAACTAAATCAAACCAAACCAAACCAAACCAAGGAAGTTATGTGGCGTCCACATCATATTTTTTTCTTCACGCATTCAAGAGCCGAAGCGCAAGTAACACCATGTACAAATTCTTGCCCTTAAAAAGCCTAGCTACAATCGACAGTGCAAAAGGTCTTAAGAACTCACAGCTATTTCAGGCAGCCGAAATATTCTAACACATTCGCTCTGTAATTATTCGGGATCCGCTGAAAACTTTCCGCTAAACTTACTGACATGTTGATTCATAAGAATACGATAAATTTACAGTCAGGTACCACTTGAAAGAAATAACAGTCCGGCTAGTCTGGCATGGCATCCTATCTAAGGTGCTGTAAATTCTGGGAACGAAATGTTGAAAGAAATATGCCAGTTACTAAGTGAGAATCTTGCTTTAAAATATGTCTCAGCAACCGGATATAACCCGAAGAAAAACCCTGAACTCCTAATAAAAATTCTCCGCGGCTAGTTTGACTTTTACCGGGGTAACAGAAACGATCCCAAAACCCGCTTATGCAACGGACAAAGTTGCCCCAGACAATATATTAAGTCCATCATTAACTAGAATCAAACTCATTATGAATTAATACACAGCCATTCCCACATTAAATTCATTATGCACTACGAATTAATACACAACAAAAATAGCTTATACTGCAAATGAATGGAAGCAGCAGACTAAATAATTCTGTTACAGAAGTCATGTACAGGTTTATATTGCGAACAATAAAAAAGTCGAAAGCCCGTGATAAATATTAAAAGATCATAGCTTATACATTTGAGAATGCAATTCAATTAATAGATTTCGGTATTTAGAATGCTTTTATAATTATTCGCAACTGTAAATGAATTCTGCAAATATAATTATTTAATCCATTATTCTTATTAACTATATGATAAGTTATTTCTCTTCTTTTAATGCATTCTTTATCATATCCATTTTTAATAAAAACTTATTCCATAAAAACTTTTTTTTAATTGTATTTTATTTTCTGTTTTTTAGGCTCAGTTATCGATGATGAAATTCCAGTCATTATTAAAACACAAGCAATAATTATAAGAAAATTATAAAATAAATAAAAATAACTCAACGTTATATGGAGAATGAAGAAATCGCATTGAATATTCAGTTTCGGAACTCGATTTTTCTAGATTTTTCTGGATGGCAACAGTAATTACGAGATATTTATTTATTAAGCATTAAATGCACGCGCTCTTTTATTTTTATTTTTTTTTTCCGACGTAGCTTTCTCTTCAAAAATCGTCTACATTGCACGGGGAAATATAAAGCAATTTTAATTGCAATTCTAAATAAATAGCCAAATAAATGTGAAATTCGTAACAATACTTATCTGAGTGTTTTATCCTTTCTTTTACTTCTGTCTTGTAGAAAATCAACAGTGGCGAATAAACAGTTTCCTTCTTTCGTTTGACTGAAGAGAATCTTTAGTTGATAGACGAGATGTTGCAGAGGAAAAGTGTAATAAAATTAATTAGGCAGGTAAGTGTTTATTGACACAGTGTATTCACAAAATTTGAATTCCGTAGCTTATCAGGAAGTAGGTTGAAAAATCGACGATAAAATTTCACTCCAGTGAAACACAAAATGTGAACTAAATATAAGCTTATATAGCGGCTCACATCTGTTTTCGGACATTTGTGTTATTTCGTTTCAATTCCAAATATCAGTTACTAAATATTAACAAATCACTTTTTTGTTTTTCACATATACTACTAATCATCTATTTTAAAACCTGCTTATTTTGAAAAATGTTTTTGTTAACAATAAAATTTATTGAAAAAATTCTGAAAATGAACTCACGTAACTATTCGGACACTTTGAATAAAGAGTTTATATTTAACAAAAATACAAAAATAATGGGACTTTCAGGATTTTGTTGGATATGTTTTAGCAAAAATTACACTTTTCACATACTTTTTCATGAATTCAACAAATGTGTTTCGTGATAGAATGTTCTATTTTGTACTGTTCCTCCGTAGGAACTACTTTTAATAGAACCTTCAAGAAATTTCATGTTTCCATATTTTTTCTCCTATTTACTTCATAGGATTTAAGTTCGAAGAATATAGAGAAGTTTTAAACAGTTGTATAATAACCAAAAGCGAACATTTAGGACCATATATTTAGGATCATTGTCCTTAGAAAAATTATATGTATTTTGCGTTCCAACTTTTCTCTCAACGCCTTCGGGTTTTCATTAAAAATATTTATGTATTTATTTATATCCGTATTACTTTCGATAAACATAGATTTCTTATTTCAAAGGCAGCGAAACATCCCCAAAATCATTATGCCTCCATCACCTTGCATAACAGTAGGGTTTTTCAAATTCAATTTTTAATTCAGACTTTGTCATTTATTAATTCGTCTATCGGTCTCAATTATATATTAATTTGACTCAACCAAAAATTTCATTGTTCCAATATGATGAAATTTTGTCTACCATGGATTTTAGGAACGCCAGGCGTATTTGCCTGTTCTTTTGTTGACGAAGAATTTCCTTCTTGCTGATAACTCATTATTTCCATGCGCTCTAATGATTCTTCTAAAAGCTTCAGGGCGAACTTTTATTGCAAATCGTTCTTCTAAATCTGCCGAGCGTTTTACAATACTAATATTTAGTTATTTTTTGATTTTTCGTAGGATAAATCTGCCATTCCTTGGTGTTAGCTTGCAATGCGTTCCAGATGTGAGGGGCACTTTCAACAGTTCCACGCAGTTTGCATTGCTTTTATTACATCAAAGGTAATTAAACCCTTCCCATAAAGGAGGTTCTTGATATTTGGAATACTCTCACCATTTTTAAAAAAGATGAATAAGTAATTTTCTAACAGAATTGGTTGTTGCCATGTTCATTTTAGATTTTTTTTAAATTAAAAATTTTTTTTAAGCCAAAGGGCGTTAGCTAAGAACGGCTCTTAATTTCGTTTTGGCATTTTGCGTCGATTCACTGTGAATGTCCGTATCACTTTTCAAACTGTTGCCACGAAATATTATCGCCCTATATTATATTTAAAGAAATTAAATAATGAAAAATCTGCATAAATGTATGCATGTTTCTAGTATTGTGATAAAACAACGGTAGCTAGAGGCATCAAAGTTTTAATAACTTACGTCTACACCCGAATATGGGCATCTGGAAGCACAAATTTGGAATTTAGAATTTGCTTCATTATTTATTTCATATTTTTAAAGCATTTATGAGTTTTTGATGAAGACACTCAACGATTTCAAACCGAGCAATGGCAACATTGTACGAAAAAAAAAAAACATTTTTATCTCCAGCTCGCGAGAGTGTGTATCGAAAATTCTAAAGATATGCTCTTGTGAATATTTGACGATATTGCTATTGAATTGAATTTTATGGTTTAAGCGCGAAGAACATTATATATTAAAAAATAAAGTTAACATAAAACGTTAAAAAAACGCCCCTTTAGGCCTAATATAAAATCTGAAAGCTTTCAAATTTTTTAATTTTTTTTTTCGGCTGTCACTTGCCTTGCTAACATTGACCACTCCCAAAACCGAAAATGGTGGCTAGTTTTATTCTGGAGGCACCTAATAGGCGGCCATCGTTACCTCCTGAAGTAAATATAATCTGGGGGTCGAGGAGGAGTCTTCATCGTCTTTTCAAATCTTATCGTCTTTTCAAATTATTTACACTTATATTACAAATACTATATACAACTATTCAAATTAAATATTCTGGAATATTCACATAATATGCACCGATATTATATGCCTGATTTCATAGACGACCATCCTTGCTGCCGTCTAAAGGCATTCTGAATAAGCTAATAGGGTTATAAGGTATATCTCCCACATTCTTAGCGTGCCTTCGTGGTGTAATGGTCAGCACACTGAGCCGGTATTTCAGAGGTCCGTAGTTCGATCCCCGGCGAAGGCAATGCATATTTTTCATCTCTCCTGCTTTCAAAAAATCCTAATGTCTCTACAGTGGCGCCCGAACTGAAAGGGCTGTGGATGATGACTCTCCACACCCAGGATTTGGCGACTAGGTCCCCTAAAACCCTAGTCGCCCTTTAAAAAGGGGAGTATATAAGGTATATCTCCTACATTCTTAGCATGCCTTCGTGGTGTAATGGTCAGCACACTGAGCCGGTATATCAGATGTCCGCGGTTCGATCCCCGGCGAAGGCAATGCATATTTTTCATCTCTCTTGCTTTAAAAAAATCCTAATGTCTCTACAGGGTTGCCGTAATATCTGGCTCCCTTCAAGTGACAGTGAAGATTTTTAATCTTCAACACCTAACATTTCAGATATGGAAGTATTAAAATTTTTTCTTAAATAAATAATTTCCAAATGAAGACAAGAATTCTTGTGTGGTATTTTTATTTAAAACAAAAATTATAACAAAAAACCGAAGCATTTTAACAAAAATTTTGAAGATCCAAATTATTATGTCAGTTGCTGATTAAAACTATCTGAACAAATTATTTTATTACAATTAATATTATGATGATATTTACTTTCAACGGGTAAGGAAAAGACACAAAAATTTGATGTCTCAATATTTAGTACAAGATCTGTGCAAATATATTTCAAAAATATTAGTGTCCGAAAACAAATGTGAGCCACAGTAATAATATATAGAGAGCTAGGATATGTTCTCATAAACTATTTCACAATAATATTTTCATGTAGTTAATGTAATTTAAACTGGGCAAAATGAGTCTAGTATATTCGGAATAAAGGCAAGGCAATGCATTTTTTCCCTCCGTAATGGTAATCTGTTCGTATAAAAGTGAACGTCATACAATGTCGCATTCTCCATACCTTGCAACACAGAATATTTGACACCAATCACGTTAACCTGGCAATACTTTATTCCGACACCTCCTGCTGATTCGAACGTCGCGTGACTGTTAACAATTCGTAACTGATGGAATAAGCTTATGCCCGGGTCGTGACACATATTATTTACCCCCCCCCCATTATGCTTTCCCTTCCACACAAATCTAGAAATCGCCCATTCGATGTGATATAAACTCTACAATTCATCTTTCCCCTTTAAAATATTACCTTTTTCCCGCTTTTTCTAGGTAAAAACGCAAAGCACTTCCGACCACCGAGCTTTGATAAATAGGTTCCTCGCCAGGATCAATTTCCACAGTGAAATATCGTCGTGCTAAAGCCGTAGCCACAGACTTTAAAACGAAAAGGCGATGTATTAGTTCGTCTGAATTCCTTCCCTTTTCGCCAGGGATTTCATCCCTAGTCGCAGAAGGGAAGAGAGAGAGAAAGTAAAAGGGAATTTTTTTTTCTTTTCCTAGATAAAAATCTTTTTTTTATTACTATTTTTTTAAAAGTCTGTTTATGATAATCTTCATGATTTACGACTTTTACGCTTTTATTCATTTATTTTTTCCCAAGCATAAGGTTTGCATTAATGTAAAATACGCTTCTGCATACCAATTGTATAACTTTTTTTTCGCATACCAATTTTAATATTCGATGAAACTAAATAAAATTTTAAATACGAGTATCTTTCTCATAACACGGTTTCGCTCTTACACGGGAAGAAAACTGCGGAAAAGCTCGCATAGTTCGGCAGCACGGTTTCATTCTACGAGCTTAATGACAAAATTTGGGCAATATTCGTAAAGTAATATAAGTAATATGTTTTATCTTTAAGTAATATGTTCTATCTTTAAGTTTAATCTTTAAGTAATATGTTCGCTTATTACGTCCAATTTCCGAAACTGAATATTCAAAGGCACTACCTTATTCCTTGAATGACGTTCAGTTATTTTTCTTTATTTCATAATTTTCTTATAATTATTGCTTGTCTTTTAACAATGACTAAAATTTCATCATTGATAACGTAATTCAGATTAAAAAATAGAAAATAAAATACAATTAAAAATTTTTTATTAAAAAGCTTTTATTAAAAATGGATATGATAAATGATGTACTGAACACAGAGAAAAATAATTTATCATATAATTCCTCATATAACCATAGAAATAGAAAAGGTGTAATAACAGTAAGTACACTGCGCAAAAAAAAGGGGGAGGACAGTTCGATATCCCCCGTTCTACTCTGCGGATTGACGAAATTCAGTTTGCGTTTTTCATATTTCGGAAGCGCGACTTAGGATATGTATTAGATTCATATATAGTAGTGTTCTAATTTTAGTATTATGACAAAAATCGGACTTTTTCTGAAATGACGTGCCAATTTTTTTTTCCATGTTTCGATTCTACGACTCAAATTATACCAAACTGCCAAGTTTCGTAAAACTCGCAAGAGTAGTTTTTTTTAAAAAAAAAGCTCTCCAAATTTTAGCTCCTCAATGTTAATTCAATTTGGTATATATTTATTAATCTCTCTTTTTTTAATTAAACTTACTTGATTCCTTCTTCCAGAATTCGAAATTTGGGCTTAATCTATATGTAGTTAGTACATTTTCTATTTTTTTTTAATTTGTATTTTTAAATAATATTTATAAATTTTTTGAAAAATGTTTTGTATTATTACCTATAAAATTTTTTACATCATCTTAAAGTAGATGTATTTCTAGGCGCACTTGCTAAAAATAACAGTTTTTCATTCAAAATTTCTTAAAATATGCGGAATTTACATATTGCCGCATTTTGAAATTTGGCGCCCACCAGCGGCCAAGCGGTAAAGACGCTGAACACTGGTAGTTCGGTCCGAGGTTCGAATCCCGCGAACGGGCTGGCTGCATGGGCGTTTTCGTGGTTTTCCCCATGTGTAACGTGTATACGAGCCAGTTTCCCTTAGAAAGTCCTCCACGAAGGCATCCCTCCCTTTAGGCAGATAGCCCTAGTGTGCTTTGCCATAACTGAATAACCCAACCTTTGAAATTTGGCATATTCGTTACGAGCGATAATAATGCCAAATGTGGTTTACGGACTTTGTTAAAATTATTTGAAAGTAATGAACGTGACCTTTTTTCGTCTCGTATACAATAAAAAAATAATGAATAAATAAATAAATAAAAAAATCTGAAAAGTTTCAGATTTTAAATTACGTCCAAAGGGGCGTTTTTTAAACATTTTGTATGTTACTTTTATTTATTGAATATCATGTTCTTCGCATTTAAACCATAAAATTCAGTTAAAGAACAATATCGCAAAATGATTTTAAACTGAGCATATCTTTAGAATTTCCTACACACAGTCTCACGCGCTGCAGATAAAAATGTTTTTTTCTGTAGAACGTTGCCAATGCCCGCTTTGAAATCCTTGAGTTTGTTAATCAAAAATTCGTTAAAGTTTTACAAAATATGAAATCGTTAATAAAACAAATTCCAAATTTCAAATTTGGGCTTTTAGATGCCTATATTCGCAGCAGGATTACGGCATTCAAAATTGGATGGCTTTAGGTACCGTCGTTTTCTCAGTCCTTCAGGGACAAAGCCCCTTTGGACTAAAAAAACTGAAATGTTTAAGATTTTAAATTACATACAAAGGAACTTTTTTTAACGTTTTGTGTGTTATCTTTACTTATTAAATATCATGTTCTTCGCACTTAAACCATAAAATTCAATTAAGGAACAATATCGCAAAATAATTTTAAACTGAGCATATCTTTAGAATTTCCTATGCACAGACTCACGCGCTGGAGATAAAAATGTTTTTTTCTGTACAACGTGAGTTCAAGGTAATTCAATTAAGGTAATTTAATTTAGTAAAGTTATATGTGAAATTGTTCTGTAGAATGAAGATCTAGAGGGAGGATGCCCTGCCGGAAAATTAAGAATAGAGGAGCAAGTCCATTCATCATTGAGTAAATGGCTATATCGCTGAATTAGCAAGATATCGCCAAGCGGACAGCGGTTTTAGAGAGCATTTGGCGACATTTTCGTCCGGTCCCTGAATGACCGTAGTATGCATTGTAACTGAATGAACGTTAATGATCACTATATTAGCTGTAATCGTAATTCGACCCTCATATTGCCTGCCTTTCAGTGATTTCGAGAAGCAGAAAGTACTAGATATACCTCGGTGGCCGGGTGTAAACTATATAATGCCGGAGACAGCCTCTTTTTTTCAACGTTTTCCCATTCCTCAAGGTAATAACAATAGTGCTCCTGTGCCTGACGTTACGGAAAATAACTCTTCTAATTTCAACTTTGCTAATTCTTTTGATTTGGACTTTGCTAATTTTCTTAAAATATACAACATAGTCACAACCGGTATGCAAAAACTCAAGGCTGCCAATGAGTCCAAAAGGTTTGCCATTATGGCGCAGATGCTAGAAACTCTCAGCAGTCATCTTCAATCCGTTTCAAAGAAATTCTACGAAAGGGCCTCGTCGTTTTTTTCTTGAAGTGCTAGCGCTCTTTTGGATAAGAAGAACGAAATAATCAGCTGCGTGGTGGTTCTTGATCCTCACCTCTTCTTAATTCAAGAAACCTCAAGCCTTCTTCAAGTGTTCTGCTACCCAACTACCAAGTTTATCGTTCAGACAG
>KK121657.1:51801-70735 GCA_000611955.2 Stegodyphus mimosarum | reverse complement strand
AGAGATGGTGGCATCCTTACGTTAGTGAAAAGGCAGTTACCCCATTATTGGCACAATATTCGCAATTCTTCGTTTGAAAGCACAACCATCATTATAACTCTTGACAACAGAAATATTACTGTCGCCCAATATCTATATACCACCAAACAGCACTGTTGCTTCAATGGAACTTAACTCTATCTTCACTCTTAACCCCTGCACTATTGCTGGCGGAGATTGGAATGCTAAGCATACCTAGTGGAAGAACATCCTCTCAAATGCTCGAGGCAAGCTCCTGTTCAAATTTATTCAGACCAATGGCTACTTTATCCCGCATTACTCCCGACAACCCCACCAGGTTTTTTTTTTCACAGTTTCAGCATCATCGACTTCTTTATTACAAATAATATTCCATGCCCGTTACATTGCTGCTCATAGACTTCTGTATTCCGACCATATACCGGTTTGCCTCACTTATGACACTCAGCTGTTGCTCCTCTGTTCCATCATATGGGTATTAATGAAAACTCAAAATCGGAACAAAACATCCAGAGCGTTTCATAATTAAAGTAAATGCTTCTTTACTCTTTAAAAAGCAGCATATTTATTTTTATATTAATTTCATACATTCATAATAAGTAATATTTGTGACATATTACTTATCTTTAACATAAAATAATATAGCAAGCTTTTTAATGAATAAGGCTTACGCAAAGATTATCATGGAACACTCAAATTAACAACTTTTTTGACTCAACTCGTTTTTGTCACACAGCGAATCTTAATAACTATGCAAAAAACATTAAATCATGTTGCCACTTAGAAAATCTTAATAATCATATAAAAGCATTAAATTATGTTCCACTATATTACTCCCCCTCCAGTAACTGTGTTACGATTTAAGAGATTCTTGTAGTGCAATAATATGACGTACGCTAACATTAGAATTAAAAGTACTAAATCCAATAAATACGCATATGCAATTACAATTAAACATATACCATAATAGGGGTCATTAAAAATTTTCAACATTGTTACTAAAACGTAAAGGATGTTTTATTGGTTGTCCAGTTCGTGACACTCGACATCGTTCAATGACTCGACATCATTTGGCTCAGATTTTAATAAATTCTGAGTCTTGGGCTGGGTGTCAGAAGTTTCTGGTTACAGGCTTTGAATACCTGATCCTAAGTAATAGGCTCGCTTCATCCTGTAAATCGAAATGTTTACTTCCTTGCCTTCTATTTGTAACACGAAGTATTTTTCAATTCTTTTAAGAAAGTTTTTTTTTAAGAAAGTTTAAGTTTTTTTTTACTTTGAAGGGTCCTTCATAACTAGGTATTAAAGGTTTCTTGACTTTATCGGTTCTTAGGAAGACATGAGTACACACATTCAGATCTTTATCAACTAAAACTTTAGGAATAATTTTTCGCTGTACCGCAGAGAGTTTGAACAATTCCATTTGTTTTTTCAATTTATGGAAAAACGTTTGAGGTGTTGTAGAAATCGTCGGTTTATCAAAACATTCTCCAGGCAATTTGGTTGTTTTCGCGTAAACAATGGAATATCCAGAGTCTTCTTTCTGTACTGCCCTAAGACCTAAAAGAATTGTTGGAATAGATTCAGACCACTTAACGAAATTATGACATGATAGCATCTTTCAAAGTTCGATGAAATCTCTCAATTTTGCCATTACACGGTGGATGATAGGAAGCTGTGTGCTGAATTTTGACTCCACATACAATTAATTGCAAAGGTTCAAAATAGTTCAGGAGTAAACTGTGCTCCACGGTCAGTAATAACTTGGTAAGGAACTCCAAAATGAGTGATCCAATTTTCATAAAAAGCTCTGTAAACGGTTTCTGCTGTTATGTCACGCAAAAGAATGGCTTCCATCCAACCAGTAAAGCGATCAGTGCAAGTCAAGCAATGCACAAAATTATCAGATGATGAATAGGGACATATTAAGTCAATGTGAACAATGATAAAACGTCCATCAGGCTGCTGCTAAGTTTCTAGTTCAGATTTTGTATGACGCGAAACCTTTTTTTTTTTTTTTTTTTTTGACAATCAAAACAAGCACGACTTCATGTTTGTATATCCTTTTTGATATTTGGCCAAATAAATTTAGACGTTATTTTTTTAACAGCCGACTTGATTCCTGGATGAGCGAGACCATGTATTTGTTAAAATATATCCATTCTAAACTGTTTGGTTATAAATCGTCTAATGTTCAAAGAAAACGTACCACACCACAAATTTTTACCAGATGGAAATTAGTAACTTTTGAAATTTAACGTTTTATTTTGAACTTATAAATCTTGTAATTTTATTATAATCAATGAGGGAAATAAAGACATCGGCTATTCTTGATAACTGATCTGTAACAATGTTTTCACTTCCGCTAATATGGCACATATTAGTAGAAAATTGAGATATATATTGCAATAGATACGTTTCTAGAAGTAATAATGCAGCAGCGGATGCTTTTTCGAGAATTTCAGAAATGCAATCACCTCAAGCTATTGATTACGATAAAATGGCTCGTACTCAAAATGATAGCGATTTGCACACCCTTCTCAAATCCGATGTTGGTCTTGTTTTAAAGCCATTATAATTCCCTTTAACAAATCTTCCAATTAATTGTGATATATCTTCAAAAACATTTCGACCATATATACCTAAGAAGTTCATATTTCAAGCTTTTGAAACGTTACGTACTTTACCTCATCCAGGTGTAAAAACAATTACAAACCTTATAAAATATCGATTTATATGGAAAGAACTCAATAATGATGTAAAGAACTGGTGCAAAAATTGTTTAATATGCCAGAAATCTAAAATGCATCAGCCCATTAAAAGTCCTCTTAGTACATTTAAGTCTCCTGACACCAGGTTCAGCCTACAATATATAATAACCTATAGATATCGTCGGCCGACTTCTGGAATCAAAAGACAACAGATAAGTTTTAACTTGCATAGTCACTAGGTGGCCGGATGCTTTTCCAATGATTAACTAAATAGCTGAAATTGTAGCTGAGATGGATGGGTTGCTAGATTTGGAGTAGCTGATATCATAACTCCTGATCGTGGTACAAACTTCAAAAATGAATTGTTTAAATCACCCATAAAATTCTAAGAACACACAAGAACTACTGCCTTTCATCCAATTTGTAACAGCATGGTAGAACGCATGCATCCATTAAATGCCATGCAATAATTATACGGATGAAGTGTTACCATTAGCTTTGCTTGGAATGAGGTCATACATTAAAAAATATATTGAATCATTACCAGCTGAAATGGTCTACGAAATTTGCTTGAAACTCCCAGAAGAATTCCTCCACAATTTTTTTTAAATGTGGTTCCTTTAAGAAGACTTTGTTGGCAATCTTCGTTAACAGATCCGACTTCTTTCACCAGTTCCAACATCTTGGCACTCTTAGAGCAACGTGTTTGTCCATGATGATTACAAAGTTCGCATGTCTTCTTTAGATAAGATAATGTACGAAAACCTTTAGAGCAACCATAACAGGGACTATTCAAAGTATTATCTAGGACTGAGAAATTTTTCATTTTCAGACATAAATAGCTGTAAATTGACAGTATCTCTAGATCGCTTAAAACCGGCATCCATACTACCAGACCCTTGAGAAGAAAATCGTGTAAAAAACAATAAGCAGCCTAAAACAAAATCTAAGATTGAATATATATATATATATATATATATATATATATATATATATTTCTAAAAACTTCTAAGGTTCTACTCTCTATCTGCTGCGAAGAATCTGGAGAACTGTCTATCTGCTGTGAAGAACCTGGAGAAATAGTGATTGCACCGAAGAAGGGTTAAAAATACCCTTTATTAAACTCTTTAAATTATTTACAATGCGTCAACTTTACGCTAACATACTACGCCTCTACTTGGGCGGTAGCTAAAACAGTAGAATCAAAAGTCAAAATTGGAGATATTCACAAGTAGTAGAATTAAGCTACAGGGCTCACACAATCATGTCTCCTATAGCGCATAGATGAGTCTAATGGCAGCAAGCTAATAGCTATTAAGCCACCTCTAACAAACAGCTAAACGGAAGCTTGATTACAACAACGCGCAGAGATTTCCCAGACTCTCTCTCTCTCTCTACTGGAACATCGATATTTAAACTATTTCTCCGACTGGTAGAATTTGCATTTCTTACGCGAGGTATCAAATCTAAATATTCTGGCATTGACAATTAGGTGAATGAAGGCTTATAGGAAAGTAAATTTAAACTGAATTTAACTGCTTATTTAAAATAAATATAAATCCCTACAAAGTAATCAAGTCATAAATTAGAGAACTTACCACCCATTCCAAAGAAATTTTCCGTCTTCGCAAGCTGTATGCGAATGCCATTTAGCGTGTTGTACTGTACATTAAACAGGAAATATGAAAGTTTTTTATAACTTTATTTCAGGGGCTTTTCGAGGTATTTGAGCTAAAAACGGAAATACAAGTATCCATGAGGTCTTCAATTCTTTAAACGGACGCCGTACGGCGCATCGCCCATGTAGGTAAAATGATTAATTTCACTAAATTTAATTTAATTATATTTCATTAAAATTATTTACATACATACAAAATTCGTAATACCTTTTTTGAATAAATGCAATACAAAAGCATAAACGCAGAAACACAAGAAAATACAACCAAAAGAATACGAGACTTCCTCGTAATATTACAAGTCACCCGTCACATGACGCTATTCACAAGTCACCCGTCACAAATAGCCATCCACAAGTCACCCGCAAAATGTAAAATATGAATTTTAATGTCCTCCTCCGAGACACTCAAAATTTGAATGTGCCAGAATAGCTCATATAATCGCTGAGCTAGGTGCTCTCTGATCTTGATATTACGATGCAAAAAGAATGGATTGCATTAAAGAAGAATGTTTGAGCACAAGTCTTATTCAAAACATATAGGTACGCTAAGTCTTGGAATTTAAAAGTTATCTGAGAGAAATATAGCGAAATAAAAGTTGTTACCGAACAATATTATTGATATTTCTCTCTTCTTATCTAGTGGAAGCAGACTTTAGTCAAGTCAATAACTGACTATGAAAAACAAGGAAGAGCTTGAATATTTTGGAACGAGGTGGTTAAGTGGAGCAGATTTATTCCAAATATTAAAAAAATTGCATCGATACATCAAGCCATCATATTTGTTAATATTTGTGCAGTTATAAAACCATGATTTTGTTTTTGAAAACTTGTTTATATTTCCGAAACTAAAAATAACAACAATCGAAAAAACAATAAAAACCTAACCATTTTTCCCTCCAAAAGTCATATTCTTAAACATTCTCAACATAATCTTTCAAATCTCTTTTTAAGACAGAATGGCAGATTTATCTTCAATACCATTTAGTTCTAAACCAGAAGCTTTTATTTCCTGATTTGCAAGCGTTTTCATCTCCTACAAATTTTGAAGTTTGTTTTCACTTTTTCTTCACTTAAAAAATTATGCATAGATACATTGCATTGTCAGGTTGAAAAAAACTCAGTTGCAGTATTGATGTAATTGTCAAT
Organism: Stegodyphus mimosarum; assembly: GCA_000611955.2. Lineage (NCBI taxonomy): Eukaryota > Metazoa > Arthropoda > Arachnida > Araneae > Eresidae > Stegodyphus > Stegodyphus mimosarum. The sequence goes on along the minus strand of KK121657.1, from coordinate 65,182 downwards.
CATTCCAGCCCCTTCTCAGCGGGGTCAGTATGGACACCTAGGGGGTCATGAAATTTTAAAGAGTGTCAGCGATGATCTAGGGGTCGATTTGGAATTGATAGCCGTATGTATATACATTGACAGGGGATCGGCATAATCAAGATCCAATTGATTACACAAACAATTATTAATAAAATGGATACTTTACTGTTTGTTGATAGGAAGCTGCTAATATAGAAAGAAAGTACATAAAATAAATATTTGGGGAAAATGCACTAAAATAATATAATATATTTTAAAAAACAATAATATTTTTTAATATAAAAATTTTTTATGCTGTAAGTGCAATATACGAAAGTAAAATGCAAGGACGCAAAACACATACCAGAAAATATGAAGAACGCAGAAACTAGAATGGAAAACAGAGAGGGTTGAATATTTGTGAACGAGGTGCTTTAAAAATTGAACTAAGCACTTTTATGCCAAAACGTTAAAAAATTATTTAAATACGTTAAGCGCAACAATCACATCAATTGATACTGAACTTTTGTGTCATTAGAATCTATGATTTAGTTTCTGAAAACCTGTTTCTCTTTGTAAAATTAAAAATAATAATAATACAAAAATAATAAAACATAAATCTAATAAACCTTTTTTTTTTCAAATCTCTTGTTCATATGCTTACCGTAATTATAATCTCGAAATTACCTTATACGCAGTTATTTGTATTATATTTGTTTTAAGGTGTATATTATAGAGAAAAATCTAAGGGGGGTCGATAAAGAAAACCTTTCTTTTAAATGTTCACGAAAGAAAACGTTTGGGAATCCCTGACCTATATTATTCTCAAAAGCAAACGCACCTGTCAATATCTTATTGTTCAGAAAAAACTGATAGCGCGAACGCTACACCGGCGACGTGATTTCAAAATTGAAACTGTAAGGAAATATTACGTTTTTGTGAAAAAAAATTATATACATTTTTTTAGCATGTATGATTTCCACTGATAACAGGAAGATACAACGGCGACGCGTACGCAAAATGGATGTCGTGAGCACACTGTTCTAATATGAACTCCGAATGTGGTCTCCGTGGGATGATTTTTCGAAATCTTGTGTAGACATTTGTTCCGTGCATCTTGTTTTAATGGCCAGGTGTGAAAGATCGGAATAAAACTGTAGATTTGTATAAATTACACACAAAAGCAAACATACAAATTCTTCATTATTGAATAACAGAAATGTCGATAGACGTCCGGAAATCGAAATTTTCCTCCGTTAAATATAACACCAAATCAACAGACGGCTTTTGAAATAAAGATTGAATACTGTAGGGCGGGGAAGGGGAGAAAGATAAAAGTAAAAACCTTTATATCCCCCCTTAACCAACCATTTAATCAGCACTGAAGGCGGAAACTCCGATATGACATCAAACCGTCACATTTCTGTTGTCATAGTGACAAAAGCAAACAACGCAAAAGAGCTTTAACCTTCTGTTCGGAGAAAAAGATTCGCTTCCGTAATGACCCGTTTCCATCCAGAGTTCAGTTCGTATTCCATTCTCCTATCTGAATTTTCCATTGTTTTTACTGATTCACTTCAGTTCAAAGTGGTAGAAAAAGAAATAGTAGGAAAAGAATTATGTAACAGTAACGTAAGCTGTACGGATCATTTAAACCTCGAAAAATTGCCCAACAATCGGCTCGACAAATAATTGTATAATTCAGGATTCTTGTATTAATTTTATGATTCACAAGGCGCTTAAAATAAGCGTTATTACAAAAAAAGAAAAAAAAAAGATGCCTAATGCCCACCACCTAGTGCCAAGCCAGCCTGAGGCAATGACAACACATTGCTTTCGAATAACCGAAACTGTGGATTAAAATTCAGATAAATATCTTTCATTTGTCCGAATTGTAACAGTCTGGAGCAAGAGAGTTAAAAATGTGTTATTTCGAATGGTGTTGCCACATCTCGCTTTCAAATTGCCTAGTTTATTAAACAAAAATTCGCTAAGTTTGTACAAAATATGAAATAAATATTAAAAAAAAAATTCGTAATTCAAATTTCAATCTTCGAGGTGGCTACTGAATGTGAAAAAGGTCGGTGGCATTAGGTGTCTTCGTTTTCCCGCAATATAAGGAACATATATACATACATAGAGATTCTTTATTATTATTTTTTCATTACAATAGTATCATTATATTACTCATTATTATATTATTATTATATTACTCATTATTATATTATTCATTCATTTTTTTAAATAATACGTGGTGATAACATTTGGTGGCAACCATTTGAAAATTGATTTGTATAAAAATAGTTAGTTTCGAGACTAACGGTACTTCTAATGCTTTTTTTTTATTAAAAAAAGGCAAAATAATTGCTTAAAAAAAATCTGAAAAATTTCAGATTTAAACAATCGTTCAAAAGGGTTTGTTAAGGTTTTTTACGCTCTCGGCTCGCAGTCTACCAGTTTGTTCTTACACGTCTGTTAACCCAATTGTTTTTTCTTTTTAGCTTTATTATTAAGCATTGTTTTCTTCGAACTTACGCCACATACAGTTCAACATCAAAATCATAAAATTTTTAAAAGCAGCATAGCAACATATGCTGAGAATCCTGATGCACTGTTAAGTTTTACTTAAAAAAAAAATTGTTTCCAGTCTTTTCTCAGTTCGTCATATCAATGTTCAGTTTTCTTAGTCAGATGGCTTACAAAAGAAATTTTTTGTCTTTTTATTATTATCATTTTATGTCTTAATTTTATTATTAAATATCACGTTCTTCGGACTTACGCCACATTAAATTAAATTCAATAGCAAAATCCCAAAATATTTTAAAATAGCATATCTTTAGAATATATCTATAGAATATAGAATATATCTATAGAGTTTCCGAAGAGTCTTAGATCTCGCCATACATATTTTTATATTTGCTATATTATTTTTTTAAAAACTAGCGCATCATAAAAACGAAAAAGTGTATAATGATTTTAGTGAGGCATCTAGTTTAATTTCGTAAAAATATTGCATATTTCCAATTATACATTTCATTATTTTAATACATTTTTATTTAAGTCAATCGCATTAAAAAGTAGACAAAATATTCTTAATAACTATGTTTATTGATTTTAAATCGCTTTGTTTATTACTTAATAAACTTCCAGAATAAATTTGAAGGCAACATATTGCTTTCATTAAGCCGTGTTTGTTAATTAAAACAGAAAGATAAATATCTTATATTTTTCCGAAGGGAAATTAGTCTTGCTCGTTAGAAATAAAAAAGTTTCATTTCGAACAAGTGTTGCCACTGCTCGCTTTCAAATCGTTGAGTTTGTTAATCAAAGTTTGCTTTGTTTACAATTCTGCACATTGCACATAAAACTTGTTCTGTAATAATATATGCTTTCTCAAACAATTCGAAATTGCCTGTGAACATTCTGAATTCTTCAACAGTATTCCTGAATTTTGCTAAAAAGTGGGAGATTTTCTTTGTGTTGTTACTTTTTTAATTCCAAAAATATATCGCAAAGATAAGTAATTGAAATTATATCGAAGTTTATATCTTAATTATATATATACATAAGAATAATATATTAAATAATGAAGAAGCTGTATGTATGTATGCATGTTCTTCACATTGGGGAACAATGACGACACAATTTTGGACATACGGTAGTCTTCCGCCCGAACATGAGCACCTCGCAACCCAAATTTTGAATTTCGAACTTCGAACTTTTTTTCTCATTTTTAAAATCTGTACGCATTTAAAGAACTTTGATTAAAAACTCGGTGATATAAAAGTTTGTGTTGCCACTCGGCAAAGTGTAAGATATTTAAATTTCAAATTTAATCAGAAAACTCGGCGATTTATATGAAATGTGTTACCACTACTCCATATAAAATATTTTTATCTTTCACGCGTTGGTGCATGGTTTCTATTCAGCAAAGACAGCTTGTTAAGTTATTTAATTCTTCGTTCAAACTTAATCTGTCTATTATGGATTAGCAAACTTTACGCATATTAAAAAAGTCAATAAATAAACACATCTTTTAAAATTTACGCATGCTAAAAAGTCAATAAATAAATCAAGATAACATCTTTTAAAAAATAGATAAGCCAAAAAAAAATGACGTCTGTCAAGCATTTTTTGATCACCGTTATTGTTGATTAAACTAAACGCTAATACAGCTTGAGAATCACATGGCCCGAAACGCATAAACTGCGCCCGTGACGATCTTCAGGCAAAAAGAATCTCCCGGCGAAGCCAGAGGGAGGGTAACGGGAAAATAGTGTGTATTCTGCGTAGAACGTTAAAAATCTTATTTATACTATTCTCTCTCCACTTCGACTTCCGTGTTCCACGCACCCTTTCCATTTCGTCTTAACGAGGGGAGAATGGAAGGTTTTCGCAATTTCGGAACAATGCCTCGTAAAAGCTAAGAACAGAAGACTCGGAAAACTTTTACTCGCGCTTTGTTCCGATTGGCTGAAGACATGTAGATAATCATCCGCGGAATGAATTACTTAGTCAGTTTCCGTCCAATTAAGAAGCTTTTAAGAGAAGAAAATTCTTTGACACGAAACTATGACTGTTTTCTGGATACTGTTAGTTAAGACATAATTTTTTAACATTCGTTCCTGTATCTGCATATCTGCAAACAAACACACAGATTGTTTACATATTTTAGAATGAATTTTCAGTATACGTATTCTGCGTGCGAAATATCCGGCCGAAAAAATATGTGCTGGAAAAGATTGGAGAAATAAATATCAATTCAATATACGAAATGTGATCTCGGATAATGTTGTCTTTCGGATATTGATATCGAATGGCCGAAGTCCCCCCCCCCGCTTGCATACGAAAACATGGAAAATACATCGCTTATTGAGATAACAAAGTTGTTAATAGGATCAAACTACTATCGAATTCGAATAATTTTTTTACACTGAAGTAAAAGTCGCCAAACAAGATCAAAATAAATTATAAAAATTTTGAATAACACCAAATGTATCAAGATTTTGAATAACTCTATCGATTTTGAGGATGATCAGACAAAGGTCCTTCTTCTTTAAGAGTAAAAAAAATTCCGCAGAATTTTTCCCCCAGCTCCTTTAAAAAAAAGAAAATCTTCTAAAAACATCTACGATAAGCACAGGTTGCTTTTTTTGCCTAATTTTAAAATTTCACATTTGCATGTTCTCTTCCAGTGAATGAGAGATAGATATCCTCCGAGTATTAAGATTAGGAGTATAACAATCATCTTCAAACTTTGCCGACTCACGGAACCTTTAAAACTCCATCCCACACTTAGAAAAATATATCCTAAAATAATATTTAAAGTAAATCAAGATGCTATAGGTATTTTATTTGAAGATAATTCAAGAAAAGTATTGTATTTTTATTTAAAAATTTTAACGTAAAAATTAACATAATTTACTCTTTAATAGTATTAATTCATGCTCCAGGTATCAATTGTCCTTGCATTAAATATAGCGACTGAGGTGTGCTTGCATTTTAAAGGTCATTAAATGTATCTAATACATTTTTTAGTTAATAAACACTAATCAACTACTGCGACTGTTTTTGTCCTCGAATTTTTATTTTGACTCTTGGAACACCGGGATTTGCGGAGAAAGTTTGGTCCACCGGGGACAGTATTGGTCAAATAACTTCCAGAAATGTTATAAAACGTTCATAAATGAACTATTTTCTTTAAGGACATTATGAACAGTTCATAAACAATTTTTTCCATTTTATTAGTTAAAATACTGTGAAAGTACTTACGTACATGTTTCTTGTATTTATATTAAATCACTTAAATTCCGTTGCTGTTCTTAAGGCCATTTTTTCTTTTCACGTCGCTTAATGTTATCAAAACATCCATGGACATGGAAATGTGATCACATTAAGCGGTGCCACATTAAGTATCATCAAGTATCATTAAGTATCATCCTTCTTACGTAATTAATGCGCTCCTTAAATCTTTAAGGAATTTAATTTTAGGCTACTCGAATTTCTAAATTAGTTAAGGTAACTTAACAAGAAACTCCAATATTTATTATGCAAATATTTTATTTACACAGTATAATTTTATAAATGAAACATTTTGCCGAGTGGCATTATTTAACACATTTAAAAGCAATGTATTGCCATTTGCAAAGCATAAAATATCTGGTTTTCCAATTTAATCAATAAACGCGCATTCATGTGAGCGTTACAAAGCATGTGATCATGGGGCTTTAAAAAGTAACTGAGCTGGCTCAATGACCGCCAGATAGTGTAATGTTACTATTACTATTTTTTTTCTTGGAATGTAGGTTTCTTTTAAAGAAGTAATATTGTGATAGCTAAGCTTAGTTTACCCGTGACTAGTTTTCATTTGTTATGTTCTTACTGTAGCCGCGTTTTCCCAGAAGTTAAATTAATCGCATAATTTTGCCCTCTTGATTTTCGGTCAAAGAAATTAGTCAAAAAAAAAAGGGGGAGGGCGGGGAAATACAGCATTTGAGCAGCAAAAAAGAAAAGAAAAGCAAAGAAAAAGTCCCTTCCCCCCCCCCCAAGGATATTTGTAAATACCAGCTTGGCAACAGCTGGAACACTCGTTCGAATGCAATTCATTGAAGAAAACGAATAGCCATATCTCCTAAACGAATATTTTCACAAGCTACCGAAATGTTTGGTGAATTTGGCCAGTTGCCAAATTGAACACGAAATCCAAAACGCCCCCACCCTTTCATGTGCGAGATTTGTTTACTTCAGTCGTTTTCCATTGCTGTGAATTCCTGGTGAAGACTTAAGGAGAGAAGAGTTCTGTTTAAAATGAAATTCTCTTTCAAACTTTTACAACTTCTCGTTTCTCGCTAATTTACAGAGAATTATTTTTATCTCACATGAAAGCATTAAAATCCACGAAGGCACAAGGGTTTCCGAGTACGGTCGCAGTTAAATAGTAATCGGATGGCAAAGATGCCGCAACCACTGGGGAGGAAATCTGACATTTTCATTAACAAAGACCAGAATGAATGAATTTTTACTTTCATCTATTTAATTAACGTGCTGGAAATAAGAACATATATATATATATATATATTAATACGAGTGAATGATTTCCTTTTCCCTGGAAAATAACCATAAATATAATTAAACTGGAACTTTATTTTCTTTTATTCTTAGTTAACACTTTTTTTAAAGTGCTGCCTGCCACTTTCTAAGGTTATGGTTATAATTATGTAAAATTGAATAAAAAATATAATAACATTATACAGTACTATCTCGATGAACGCCCTGTTTGGATGTTAAAATTTTTGTTTGGAGTGCGACTCAAGTTCGATGAGTTACGATTGCGCGCATAACATTTGCTGATGCTCTGCCCGATCTTATGCAGTTTTCTCTCGGCAGTCGAGAAATTTCCAGTACCTTCCATTTCTTGAAATTGCTAGAAGGCAAACACAATTACAATTACAATTACATAGAGGCAAATATGATTATAATTAAGTAATGAGAGGAGTAGTTGCAGCTAGCAGGATTTGGATCAAAAAGTCGCCAAACGGTCACCAAGTATAGCGACGTTTGCGATTTCTTGCCAAATTTGGGGACAAATATTAGTCGCCAAAAACATTGCCAGCTTGGCATTCGCGAAATAGGCATTTAGCTCAAATGTTAAATGGACTTGCCCTGTAACTTTTTTTTTTTTTTCGTCGTAGCTTCACTCCGTTTCATGTTAATCCTAGAAGAAAAACTGCACTTTTTACGCATAATTTCATTAGAATTATTTACTTATATACAAAATTCATAACATTGCCCTCTTGACAAGGAATGCACGTCCCTAACAGGACAATCCTTGGACAGGAAACTATACTTCAAACTAAGGGAAATTAATGGAATACTGAAATAATAATTTCAACAAATAATATAAAACAAATCAGAAAATCGATAAATAAATAAATGCACAGATTTACAAATTTATATAGAAATAGAACTGTGGTCTTATTATACTATTTACATTACTACGGTGACTACGTACTACGGCCATAATAAGGAACTAGCCTGTCACAATGAATGACTTTAGGCTTATAATTTGACGATTTAAGGATCCGAACTGCAATGTTGTTCAGCCTGTTTAGGACTATATAAGTATGTAAATACCATCCTAGGGTGATGACTGTAGTTTAGGATAAAGTCTTTTCCGTGCAATCGGATTTCACATCACACCTTGCAACCTTCGTTGTCTTGTAGCTGTTGTGTCGTATCGGGTCTTCACCATTTCCGTTGACAAACAGACTCTGTCTCGTGCAAAACTGTGTATCACTTCAAACGGTGCCTGGAGATCTTGAATGTATACCTCAGGCGATGAAGACACATCCGGAGGGCGACAGAACAAGAGATCACAAGACATGCGAAGCTCCCAACCGAAGAGAATCTGGGATGGGGAATAGCGGGAAGTATCGAAGACAGCACTGCAATAGGCCAGTAAGAACAGAGGTAACTCTTGCTTGCAGTCCTGTTTGTTTCTGGAAAGCATCAGCGAGTTGTTAAGAATGATTCAATTAAACTCCTCTACTATGCCGCGTATGAAAGATGCGTACGTAAAGGTGCTCTGAGTCTGCGTATGTGAAGATGTAGTTTCGGTTTTGCCTGTGCCGAGTAGTTTACATAGTTCTTCAATTGCAGCCGAGATGAAATCCTTTCCTCGATCGGAATGCAACTGAAGAGGCCAATGATGTAATGCAATGTGCTAATTTCCAGTTCTTGCGTATTCACATGGAGTAAAAAAGAGATAGTATATAAAGGAAGACTTTAGATAGTAGAATCGGAGCGTGTTCCGCCTGCTGAGTACCATGCTGCTAGTTGTTCTCTTGAAAACTCTTTATCTGCGGCGTTACGTTATTCTCGCCATTAGGGGTTGTCACGCCGTTAGTAGTTCGAATACAACTTGCGCGTATTTGTCTATGTAGCCTTTTGGCTAACATACGATTAACTTAGTTTATTTCAACTCATTACGTTTCTGATTTATGTTACAAGTGCTGGCTGGTCCTGTAAGCATGAGCAGTGCTTCTATTAACTTTTATCTGAGTTAAACAAAAGAGTTCTTTGAATCCTTCCCACGTCTCTGTTCTAATTTCCTGGATACAGCTGCAAGTCGCTCATGTCTTTGTAGATTTCTCATAGTTTATATTACCAAAGAGACTCTGTATTGGCGCCCGATCATTGAGCTGAACTATGAATCAAGAAAATTCAGCGTCTAGTCTGGGGTCTTCAACGTCACAAGTTTCGGCTTCAACTAATTCCATGGAAGGTTTGTGGATTCATTGTGGATACCATAAGTGTTGCCATGAAACCCGCAGTCACTTTCGATTGGAAAACTTCAGTAATTAACTTCCGTGAACTGTTAAATTCCCATTTTCTGCTGTATTCAGTGGCTGAGGCACAAAAAGTTACCGTCGCAACTGCCGCCCTTAGAGCACAGGCGTCCGTTTGGTATAAAGGCATTGGAAAATTTGTGTTGGGTGAAGCAGGGAGACAACATACACATTTCGATCGTTTAAGAACGCTCTCATTAAATCGTTCCCCATTGTAAAAGATAAGGCTAAGCTGGAGTCACATCTGTTTAATAAATTTCAATTCAAAGTTAAAGAATTTATTGTTCGGCAAGAGGCCGGATGAAGAAAATTTTCAAATTATCTTGTCTAGATTACTGCCACAAATACAAGATTATTTTGAACTACAAAATCCAGGAACATTGGAAAACCTATTCGAATTAGCCACAAAATTCCAGAATAGACGCGTGGCGATAAAAACGGCGAATACGGCGAAAGGCCAAATGGGCAAACTTTTAGGCCAGCGCCTCAGCGAAGGCGCTGGTCTAAACAGTTTGGTGAGAACAGGGAGCTTAATAATAGGAAAAAAGATTCAACTGCACGTGGGGGCCGCCAGAATGAACTTCAAAAGGTAAGACGGGGAAAATAATATGGAAAATATAAACTAGGCAGGGGTACTGAAGTTAAGAGGCTACTACGAAATTCTTTTAATTAATATATATTAAGATATTATGATTGTGTAATTATGACTTAGTTTTGTTCTGTATTTTCCTATTGTGTAATTCATAATTTTGTATGTATTATAAGTAATATTTATTTCAATTAAGTAATTTAATTTGTAATTTGATATTGACTTTGTTGAGATTCTTTAGTTAAATTTGTTAAACAATTCTGTTTGAATTCCATTACTCTTGACTGCATGTATTTATTTATTTGACTTTCTGTAACCATTATCTTATTGTCATTACTTACTGACTGTCATTACTTATTCACGATGATAGTAATGACACCGATGTGAACCCATTGACTGTTTTGGTAGTGTCATGTCATAATGGAAAAATGTATTATCTACTATTATTTAAGATGATTTATGTTATATATATGATTCTATTCCGATGATTCTATTCTGATTCTGATGTCAAAGGCTAGACATTTTCTAGTGGACTTACATGTCTCTATAATGACAGTGGTTATGTGATTTATATTGTTACTTTATGAACCTTGATAGGCTCAGAATTTCAATTTGCGAACTACTTATTGACTACTTATATGTCTATATAATGATAGTAGTTATGTGATTTATATTGTTACTTTATACACCTTGATAGGCTCAGAATTTCAATTTGCGGACTGTATAATTGGACTTGCATGCCTACATAATGACTTGTGAATTATGAACTTTGATAGGCAAAGAACTCTTATTTCCGAACTATGTAAAGTCTCGTAGAGATTTTTATTGTGAACATTTTTTGGACCTTTTAGAGATTTTCATCAATATTAACTGGACTATTATATTTAAAAGATTGCACAAATGACTATTTTGACCTTTATAAGACTCTACTTTGATATTGGTTCTGAATAGTTGAAGGCAGCCTTCCCTATAGCAAACCATATGAACGTTATTTTTGCTTGTGTAACGACATGTCTTAGTCCCATGTCGCACAAGAGTGCAAAGATGTCTATGTTTCATTTATGTACACTGATTACTGCAACTTTTACTAACTATTGCTTGAGAAAAAATAATTGCTGCTGGTAGCTAGCTGGTAGATTTCCTTCCGCTGTGTAGGCATTACCCTGCTTGATTACACCTTATGTTAGGAGCCTGCACAGTGGCATTCAGTTACCCTGGAGGCAGAAAATCCCACTAAAGTTCGATTGAATACCGCCGTTATTAAAAATCTGGCGTTGCCAATCGTGCATGTATTATTAAATAATGTCCTCGTAGAGGCATTGATGGACACTGGAACTCAATGCAGTTTTATTTCAGAAACCTTTCTTCGAAAATACTTTAGAAAGTATAGACTGTTTAACATAGCGGGAGCAAAAGTTATTGCCACGTAAGGCAAACAGTGCACATGCATAGGCAAGATAGCGCTACGTGTACAAGTCCAAAAATGAGGGGGAAAAGTTGTGTTTCTTTCGTGAAAAATCTTCAAACTGAATTTTCAGGAATCTATTTTGCAATTCTATATGAACAGCTGGAAGAGAGACGGTGATCAAGAAAAGCCATCTTGGTGCGAACGAAAAAAAAAAGTAAGGAAGCTTCAAAAGATGGTAATTCTACAAAAGCTGGTTAGTCAATTTTCTAATCTGTTTGATGAACGCTCAAGCTGGAGTGTAGATAAATAGATACCCTGTAAAATCAAATCTAAGTCGCTACAGTAGGGTCAAAGAACAACTAATAGAGGAACATATTCAGGAAATGTTAAGGAATAAAATTATAAGGGCAATAAGTAGCCCTTACTCTAATGCGGTTGTGCTGTGTAGAAAGAAAAATAATCTCCAGCCAGGTAACTTCAAAGCCTGCCGTTTCGCAATTGATTATCAAAATCTTAACAGTATCACGAAGTATCCTATTTATCCCCTCCCCATAATTGAAGAGGTTATTCCTAAAATTACATAAACAGGATTCATGAAGACGTTAGATCTAGCATCTGGATATTTGCAAATTGGTGTGAAGCCCGAAGACGTCCTGAAAACTATATTTATTACAAAATCCGATGTTTATGCCTTTTTAAGAATGCCGTTCGGCTTATGCGGAGTGCCCGCCAATTTTCAGTGTGCAGTGGATAATATTTTAAGACCAGTCTTCGTAGAAAATACTTTCATTTTCTTAGACGATATAATAATGACTAGTAAAACAACTGACAAACATGTTAAAGCCTTAAATGAAGTATTTTCGCTTCTAAATGAAGAGGGTCTAAACGTAAATATCTCCAAGCGCAAATTCACGGCTACAGAACTTAGCTTACTTATACAAAATATCAAAGAAAGGAATTGAGATTGAAAAGTCTACAATAATAGCTATAAAAATTTACCCTCCGCTGAATATTGCGAAGAAATTATCTTCATTCTTAGGCATGTGCCCATATTATAAAAATTTGATTCAAGACTACAGTGAAATAGCTCAGCCTTTGTTTCAATTAAAGAGGAATAAAGCCCATTTTACTTGGTCAGTCGAGGCCAATATGGCGTTAATGCAAGCGTCTGTGTTAAAGTTTCCTGAAGTGAAAATTTATAAATTTCTGCAGATGCCTCTGATTATGCTGTAGGTACTGTTCTCATGCAGAAAGGTTAAACGGTGGCATCTTTCAGAAAAACCATCCAAATTCAACGCAGAGAAAGTACACCACCACGGTGGAAGAAATGCTCGCAGTTCTGTTAGCAGCACAAAATTTCGGGTCTGCTTTCACAAAACACTTATTACAGTTTACTGTGATCATGCGGCCATGGGGCATTTGTATTCAGGAAATAATATATCGCCAAGATTGATTATATAGGCCCTTAAACTTCGCAAATTCAACTTTATTAAAAATACGTCCGGAAAGGAAAATACGGTAGCCGTTGCACTCTCAAGAATAAAGTTGGATAAGGAAGAAAATATATTAAAGTGTGCTACACTTGCGGCCCAAATCCTCGACTTATGAGAAACTATCATACAATAATTGCAAATTTAAAAATATTTATTCTTATTTAAAGGATCCAGATCATTTTGAGCACCCGGACATGACATCGCTGTGCCAAGAACTGTGAACTTGTCGATTACCTTTCTTTTATGCGAAAACGATAAATCAAAATTACGAGCTTAGACCGGTTATTCCAGCTAGTTTAAGGTTAAACATTCTAAGCGAATTACAAGATTTGGCCATTTCTGGCCATTTGGGAATAAGGACAACAATGCAACGAGTTCGCGAGGCAATACATTTTCCGCAATTGCAAAAGTTTGTAAGCGCGTATGTCAGGTCGCGCCATACTCTAACCTACAGCAGCTTGACAGCACAAGTTATAAGAATAAAGCAAAGCCGTAGACAGGAGTGCTACTGTAGAATGTCACCTAGCAATGTGGCCTTCAGCAG
>KK121657.1:40438-51783 GCA_000611955.2 Stegodyphus mimosarum | reverse complement strand
ACGCTCTGACGAAAGCAATCTCAAACCTTTACTTAATAGACATGACCTAAAATTTGCATTCTGGCAGAAAAATGAAGAGGGAGAAGTAATTACAGGCTCGAAACGTAAAATAACTGGTTAATTAATATAAATACTTTACTACTTCATTAAAATTATTTACATATATTCGAAATTTATAAAAGTATATGCATAAGATATTTTCTCCCTCCTTTCTGCATGTCTTTATGGTGTAAGGGTAGCATACTCGGTGCATATCGAGAGTTCCAGGTTCGAGTACCGGTGAGGGCATTGCTAATTTTTCACGTCTCCTGCTTAAAAAAAAAAAAAAAAAAAAAAAAATGATGACTAAAAAAAACTGATGACTTTACAATATTAATAAAGGATGAGGATAGAGAGAGAGAAAAACTAATTTATAGAACCACCTGAAACCGTTATTATGAAAACGAATGATTTTGTTTACTTCAGTTAGTGTAATTCCATGGTTTGCAGCTACTAATTTTATTAAAATATTTAATGATTTCAATATTAAGCTCACTAGGCATGTGTTCTGAGCCAAGACTAAAATAATTTGCCTAATTTAAAATTTTACACTGGCATGTTCTATTTTTGTGGGGGATTTTATCCACGTATTAAGTGTAAGGATGCAGCAATGGTTAAATACTTTACAGAAACGTTTTCAATAGTTCATAAAGGAACTTCATCATAAATAGTTCATAAAGGAACTTTTGTATTAAAGGCACTGGGAATAGTTCATCAACAAACTTTTACATTTTCCTAATTAAAATGCCGTGAAAGTACATATATATCTATGTTTCTGGCTACATTTATATTAAATCTGTTAAATTCAATTACTGTTTTGAAGGACATTTTTTTCTTATCGCTACGTCATAAAAATATTAGCGAAGAAATTTTGAAAATTAGAATAATAATAATAATAATAATAATAGCCAAATAAAAGATAAAACTGCCAAACAAGGATAAAACAAAGTAAAGAGATGAAAAAATCGACGATAAGAATGAAATGAAGTAAAGATATTGCTAAATGGCAGGGCCATATCATCAAAGAAAAGGGGGATTAAGTCGCCACGCACCTTGATTTCGATGTAAGGCAAGGTAAGTTCTTGGTATTGTGTCTTAGCCAATCGACAATTGTTTTAAGCATCTAGACTTTTAATTAGACCCACCAGCGGCCGAGCGGTAAAAGCCGCTGAACACTGGTAATTCGGTCCGGGGTTCGAATCCCTGCAAATGGGTTGGCTGCATGGGCGTTTTCGTGGTTATCCCTATGTGTAACGTGGATACGAGCCAATTTCTCTAAAAAAGACCTCCATGGGGTATTCCTCCCTTTCTGTGTGATGCCTAAGGCCGCAGTACGCAATAAGTTTAAAAAAAAAAAACTTTAATGAACGACAACGCGAAAGAAGATAACTAACGCGAATTGTGAGGAATTAATTGATCGTTTAGATTTGTATGAATGGAAAACCTCAAGCTGCAAATTCAACGACAGATGATGCTTTCTAAAACAAATCCTAGTATATAATGAGATAATTTTTCTGAAGAAGATGATGACGAAATTGGTGAATTTTCTAAAAACATTGAAATGAGGGATGCGCTCTGAGTATTAAGATTAGGTCAAATAACTTCCAGATACAAAATGAACAGTTCCAAAAATGAAGTTTTAAGAATTCCACACAATCTAATGTTAGTGACTTTTTGCCTAATTAAAATGCTGTGAAAGTGCGTATTCATATATTTCTAGTTCTAATTCTAATAATTTGAATCTATTACTATTTTGAAGGATATTCTGTCTCATGGTTTAATGTTTTCAAAATAGCCGCGCACAAAATGTGATGACATTAACGCCTTGTGACCATTAATTAATTTTCGTAATTTTTGTTACCTTACCATTCACTAATAATCGGTATTCGGAGTGTTGCTTTCATTTTAAATCAATTTTGAACTTATTTAGTGGCCTTACTTCAGTTTAAATAATTCATTCTATAATCTTTTGATCCTGTTAACCGAACTGCTGACGTCAATAAACGATGTATTTGGGTAGTTGGATAACAAGTATCCGAAGGACAACATTAACCGCAATCACATTAAACGGCGTCGATTGGTAAATCTGTTCTAGAACCGCCGCATTTTTTCATTGACTTGATCGCAAACGCGCATCGACTACACAGGATAAACTCAAATGGTGCAAATAGCGTAACAGAAAAAAAGTATCAATTTATGACAAAGGGGAATTTCCAGCTGTTCCCCTAGTAATGTTCAAAAATACTGGAGGGAGGTAAAGGAAAATGCGTGCCTTACTCCAACCGTTAACCATCTGTCCAAAAATATATCTCATACTTGAAAAGGTTGCGATGACACAGTTGGTGACTGGAGTGGTGGTACTTGGATGCTCTCGTGCCTCCACGTGCCCCGACAGCTTTACCCACTCTATTGTTGCCGCGCTTGGGCGGGCTCAGAAGGTCATTCAGGAGTTCCCATCTGAAGGGAGGATATGGGGGTTAAAAAAAAGTTCAGCTGAATTCATCTGCCGCACCCGTTCCAGTTTCCTTCCTTTTTATTAGAAAAATGTTTTTGGACTGAACAAAGCACAACGTTAAGACATGACCAAAAAAAAAACAAACTCGTTTGGTATTTTTTAGTGACGTTAGATATATAAGTAAGCATTGAGGATCAAAATGTCATATTCTTTGCTTTGTTTATTACACATTTATTTATCATCCAGATATTACAAAACTAATGCATAGTTAACTGTCTGAGTACGGAAAGGAAGTTCAGTGAAGAATGTGTTCATAAATACTTTTTGGCAGAGGTGCGGGACACCAGAAATTCACCTTTGCTCATACAGACATAGTCCCGCGGCACTAAATATGCAGTTCCATCCTAATTTTGAAGGAGAACACCCCGGGGAACGGTCCAAGGGTCTCCCATCCTTCTTCCAGTACCAGCAGCCTCTCAAAGGAACTTACGGCTCGCCGTGTAATTTGAGTGCGCAATTGTCACACAGACACTACACGTTTACAAACATCCATGAACCCAGGCCAATCCGCACGGCAGTTAGTGTCAAAAAGTTCAGATCAGGGGTCAACCTGGGTGGCACTTAATCGCTAATTAATATACTGGCTGCGAGGCAAGCGACTTTTGAATATGTCACAATCAACCGGCACACGTGGTCCGCAGCTGAAGGCACAACTGAACGATAACACTGTAGGCTTCCTTGCAAATATATAATGTGATAAAAGCTCTTATAAAAAGAAACCATGAGCGTCAATATTCGGGCTACAGAGCCTTCCACCTTCGTGACGTTCTGGAGATTCTTAGAATTTACGATTCGTTAAAATTTTTGGAATTTAGACAAGCTAGCAGCAAAATTTTTAGAATTTAAGAGAGGCACTGGAATTTAAGGACGGCAAAAGTTTTACAGTTTAGTGAGGCACTGGATAACATAATTTAGCACCCGCAAAAATTGCATCGGGGGTAGGGGGCAAGATGCCTAGTGCTAGGTGTAATGTGACATTACACAGAACATCTTGTACAGGAAATTAAGAACAGTGCAGTGTCTTGCATGAACCACAGAGTGCGTAATAAGGGACCTGTTTTTTTTTTTTTTTTTCCGTTCATAGGTGCGTGGGCCACTTCATGAAAGTTGTCGATACTTTCCCAACACACACAGCCAGTGTCTTCCAATGGCTGGCACAACCTGTGAGTGGTCTGTTTGGAAGAAGCCCATCTCGTAACTCCGCGTTTGATGTATTGAAGTAATTTTTCTAAATATTTGGTATTAATTTAAATCCCATCGCTAAAAATTATTCAACGTGTTTCTTGTTTTCTGTAGTCAATTACTGACTTTGCTAAAGCCTGCTTCCATTAAGTATAAGAAGCGTGAAAAGCAAATAATTTTGGTTCGGTAACAATTTCATTTGGAGATATTTCTCTCGGATGACTTTTAAATTACAAAACTTACCGTATCCATGTGTTTTGAATAAGACTTGTGCTGGAACATCATCCTTCAGTGCAGTTCACTCTAACTGCATATTAAAATTCAATATTAAAATCAATATTATTCAATATCAATTCAACATTAATCTTCAATATTTTCTTTTAAATTCTGCAGGCGGTTTGTACATAAACAATATATCCTCTAAGAAAATATAATCTTTTTCAGTAAGGAGCAATCGCATTAAGTTCGTTCTGTGGACAATCGAGTTTCCTGTACGGCTTTTTGTGTTATTGCATTTTATTCTTTTATGTTGCTAAAAAATCTATATATTTTCTCAAAATATATTATTGATTGTAAAAATATGCTAGATAATTTTAGCCTATTTTACCCTTATATATTATTTCCACGGTCATTTTTCCTCTAGCTGAGTTCTAGGTTCTAAAAGTTTTTTAAATATTCACACAATTTTCCCTTTCCTCTTTTGTATACAATTTTTCCTTCCGAGGGGTGATTCATTGGTAAATTGCATTCCTTCCATTATTTTTACAGTGTGTTCAATTTATATTTGCATTTTTGTATTAGTATTTCATCCATTTTATTTTCTTTCGCATTCATTATTTGAAACGTATTTTATGCAGATTCATCATTTAGCTACACGGACGCGGTAAGTGTACTTACACATAAGAAACTTTTCCAAATATGTAATTTCACTGTATTTCACGTTCCCTTAAGCCCTGACGATGTATTCGATCTTTCGAAATCCGGGTCTTTTGTTCGTCCCCCTTCTTCTTCGTTCCCTCTCCCTTTGAGCCAGTTACGGCTCAGTTACTGTTAGATATCGCTTTAATATTATCTTTCATTGTACTGTTAATATTGCTATGTACTCTCAGTGGAATGTAGGTTTCTTTGAAACAAATAATACTGTGGTAGTTACCAGTAGTTTGTCTACGACTACATTTTATTTGTTAGGTTCTTATTGCGACCGCGTCATTCGCAAATGAAATGATTCGCATCATTAACCCCTCTCGATTTTCGAACGATAAAATTACTTTAAAGGGGGGGGGGGAATACGTTATTTACTTGTGATTTTTCAATAAGGATAGTTGCATTAAGCTACCAAATTCTTTTGAGTTCTGTGCCGATATATATATATATATAAATCAATTCGCGGAGAAAAGCTGAAGGTAGCTTCAATAAGCTTTAATTCTAACTTGAGACAGCTCGATGTTTCTTCCTTGTAATTTGGCCTCACCAGCGGGTTAAGCAGCAAAATCGCTTAACATTGGTAATTCCAAGCTGAGTTCAATTCCAGGCGAATGGACTGGCTGCATGGATGTGTTCATGGTTTTACCCATGTGTAACGTGTATATGAGGCAGTTTCCATTAGAAACTCTTGCCCTGAAGGTATCTCTTCCTTCAGATAGAAGCCCTTGCGTGCTTTGCCATAATTAAACAAACCAAACTAAAACCTTGTAGTGTGTTTTGTATGGCGTTGAACAAAAGATGTATGCCAGCTTTATATCAATAAACAATTAACGATTTCCCCGCTCTACCAAACTGAAATATTTGGTAGCATTTTTTTTCTCCAAAGATAAAATTTTTGCCTCTAAAACTGGCCTTAGAAATGTTTCTGCCCCCCTTTCACCACCTGTCAATGCCCATTTAGATAACCGCCTATGTGTCACACTCAGTAACGTTGAATATTGGCTTCATACCCAGGAGAAAAATTCTTATTTGTTCCCTAAACTCTTATCTATAAATTAATAGCGGTGATCCTCTAAAGGTGCTCTCTCAAACAAGCAGTAGTTCCCATTACAATACTAATTGTAAAGAGGTTGGAAGTGCACTTCTATTTCCCGTCTTTTTAACTGAACTTTGCTTTCTATGATTCTGATATTATTTCTCTCTGGAGACAGCATAACGAATTAGACCATGAATCACTTTTTCTTCTCGCCACATTATGGGGGTTGGAAAACACGAAGCGACGAGTCTCTCTCGGTTGTAACGATTCAGGACATCCAATGAAAGTTATCTCCGAATGGATCAGATTAATCATTTCATATTATTACTTCTTATGGAAAGACAGGAAAATGTGCAGAACAAATCTTTCAAAAAGCACAAAGGAACCCATAAATACACCACGCAAGCACGACAGAAGAAAACTGGAACAAAAGAAACGTTTTAAGACCAGTCTATCACATTTCTAAAAGAAACGAGGGGGCGGTATAGGCAGAGGAGAACCTTATCTTCGTTCCCGATGGAATATTTTCATTCTCCCTTTCTCTGCTTCCATTGTTTTAAACCTTTTGGTTCGAACAAGCACGAATACATTTTTCGAACCAAAGTTTTTTAAAATAGAGAAGGGGACGGACTCTTTTCCCCATTCCTGGGTCACTGCGATGTTTTATTTTTTCCTTTTCAGCAGTTTCAAGTTTCGAAAAGTTCTTCCGTTATTATTTTTGACCCCCGGCTCTGAGTCATTTGCAATCTAGAACGAAAGCGTCATAAAAGGAATGATTTGTCGATTTAGATTCCTTCCGTTCAAAGGCTGCAACAAATCGAAAATTTATTTATTTATTTATTTTTGAATTATTTGTGTCGTAGGAGAATCAAAACGAAAAGTGTAACTGCGATTCAAATGCGACTCGACGGGAAAGGGTTTCTTATTAATTTATTTGTTGCCAACCACATTAGGATAAATTTTGCTATCTCACATGGAACGTTTAAAGCACGAGAAATATATTGATATATATGATACTGAAGAATCGGATGAAAATATATAATTGCTTTTTCTGTCACTTCCTTTTTTTTTTTTTTTTTTAGCTCCAAAAGGTCCTGAAATGCGATTTTGGTTATACGATTTGGTTAAATATTATTAGTCCCGAAATACGATTTTGCGTTGTTTCAATTTTCATTCCAATCTGTTGTTGTCATACTGGAAAAGGTAGAAACGGTAGAATATTATTATTTTCTATTTAATCTCTGTCTGCTACTGATAAACAAATTATTGAAAGTCAATAGATAGATGCACTTCTTAAGAATGGTATTTTAGGTTCTTTTGAATCGGATTGATTTCAGTAAAAGTGCATTTAATTCATTACATATTTAGTTAGAAACATTCAGTATATTTGCAAAATTGCATTACATATTTTTTCACGTTTTAAATATACTGAAGATATAGAATGGTCTCATGTAAGTGCATATTCATCTAATAGTTTATCAAATGTTTCGCTCTTCCATCTGGACCATCTATACTAATAATCTATACTAATAAAGTACATTACATTTTAAAAGAGCATTTTTGGGTGACCATTAAATTGTGAATCCTTTCACATTTTATTATTATTATTTATATTTTGTGTTAATTTATTAGAAGTTAACGAATTTTGTATTTAAAAAGCTTTGCGAAATTACGATATGCTATTTCTTTATACACATTATATTAATGGACGCATTTTTTATGACATCGAGCGCGAAAAATTAAAATTACCCCCCCAAAAAAAGGTTTTAAGATAAGTTTGCGGTGATGTTTTAGTGATAAAAACTAAAGCTTTGAGTTTAAATATTCGTTCTTGATTTGGGATAATTTACCAACATTATTTTAAACACGTAACTTTACTTTTCACTGTATAAAACCATCGTACTGTTTAGCAATTAAATACGAAGAATGAAATATTGGATCAGCTTAATTCTTCCAACCAATATTTACATTATTTTTGTTTTGTTATTCTATTTCTCCTTCTATCCATCCGCCCTAGTTTCTTTTGCTTTATTGAAGAATTCGATGAAAAGGCATACAAAAATCATCGTATCAAGAATTTGAAGGAAGATTTAAAATTTTAATTATTCTGATTCTAGTTCTACATTATTTTCATTAAAACTAAAAATGAACGTGTGAAATCCCCCAAGAAATCTTGAAATGGTGCTGATTCATTTACACTGTGATGTAAATCTTATTGACATTGCGATGTATCTTTTACCTTAATCACTATGGGGATTGTATTACGATTTACAAATTCACTTGTTGCAACATAGCTTACACAAGAAGAAATGGAAATAATGGCGTTTGATTTGTTTTTTTAACATTTATAAAGGGCCGCAGAACTGTTATGCTCGCTTATTCGACTTATTAGAGAATCGGGGAACCTTGCAAATCACCTTAAGCAGATTACCCAATAAACAGCACTATTGTCCATGATACCGTATTTCATCGTGTATTCCCTCCTTTCTTTAACTAATTTTATCGTCAGAAAATCGAGAGGTTATAAACCATGCGATTAATTTAATTTCTGAAGAACGCGGTTGCAACAGTAAGAACATAACAAATGAAAAATAGCCATGAATAAATTACTGAAAAAATCACATTATTTCTTTAAAGAAAACCTACACTCCACTAAGAATGCATACATAGTCCTATTAACATTACGATATCTGACGGAAATTCAGCCGGCTGAATTATTTTGTAAAGCCCCATGGATACCTCACATGAATGAGTCTCGACCACAGTTCCGGAAAGGCACATCAGAGAAGTGAAAAGGGGGTGCGGAAAAAGACCCGGATTTCAAAAGACGGAACACAACAGCAATAGATGATGCTATAATGAACAGAAACATAAATAACAGAAGTAAGGTGAAATAATGTTTTTGGAAAGTTTTTTAAGCGTGAAAACACCCGCGAAATCCGGGTGACTTAACGAAGAATCTGCACAATGTTTCAAATAATCAATGCAAGGGTAAATAAAATGAATGAAATTTTAACACAAAAAATGGCAACAAAAACTGATATACCGCATAAAAATAAAAATAATCACAAAAATACAATTTACGAATGAACTAGCTTTCGAAGAGAAAAATTATGCATGATACAGGAAGAAAAAAAGGATGCGAATATTTTTAAAATTTTCTGGAGCTAGAGGGAAAAAAAATACACGAGGAAATGCGGTAATTAGTGGATTTTTCGGTAATACGGTAATAGTGGATTTTGAATAAGCAAAAAATTTAATATTAACTGTTCAAAGCCAGAATACCATTATTTTATGTTAAGAAGACGTCAGAAATTTTCATTATGCCAATATAAAACGGCAGTAAGTAAAGATTAAGCTCTCAATGACGGAAAAATGTCTGATATGGTCACCACATGACTTTCTTGTACGGCTTATATTCTACACAATTTTTGCTACACTTCATTAAAACTTATTTCTTCGAACTTCATTAGTGATACATTTCTCACTGAATCAATTCAGTTCTCACTTCGCGGCAAGTCAAAAATAGACAAAAACTCAAAACATCTTCATTAAAATTGTAAAACACAGAAAATAACCAAAACAGTTAAACACCAAATATAGTTAAAAACAGTTAAAAAATGTTTTTGCATTTAAAATTAGAGTTTGTGTGCAAAACCAAGCAATTCGGCGAATAGGCAGGAAGACAAAATTTTTCGGCACACACAATTGAAAGTTTACTTCCAGTCCCACTAGGCAAAAAGGCACTGAAAACTTACTTAATTCACTAAGAGTTTCAAATGTAAACAAATGAAGGCCTTGTTAGGCTAAGCGCCTATTAAACTTCTAAATTTTCGATAATTCTATAGATATTGCATGCAGATTAACTAAAGACATAAAACCCTTAACCAGAACATAAGAACAACGTAATTCGATCACTTTTAAGACAAAAAATGCGCAATTTAGCAGCATATAAGAATAAAGAAACAGAGCTCACAAAGCCGGGTAAGAATGTAGGTATATAGATATATATACGTCTGTGCTGCCGATTGCAAGAAAAAAAGGGAGATGCGGAACTATATGTTATAGAAGTCGCATATATAAAATTTCAATGTTCTACAGTTAATAATTTTTAAGTTACACGAGATATATTATTATGTACAGAAGTCATGAAAAAATCCCTTCTGAATCCATTTTACAATTGGCTTTGCAAAAAATTATGCTTTATTCTGTCCATACGTACATGCGTCATACAAATAAAATCGTCTAAACGGATTCGAGAGCAGTCAAAATGAATATTTTTGTTTAAATATGATATATAATATATGATATTTTTCGCAATTACAATATTTTCTTTTCTTTAAAAGGAAGTAAAATGACGACAAGTAACTAGTTAATTTACCCAGATATGTGATGTCTTTGCAAACATATAACTTCGTAAAAATCAATTTATTTCAACATAAAAAAATTCATAAATACAGTTTTAAAAAAATGAGCCCTTCTGTTACGCAAAGTAAACCTAAGAAATAGTTACTGAAGAAGAAAATTAATGCCTTTCAACGAGTTGTTAGGCAAGGAACTAATGATACGGAGAAGAAGTTACTTTTTCTAACGCAAAATTACCCTAAACTGCTCTCTTAACTGTTTTTATCAACATAATGATATCATTGAATGCTACAAATAGCCGCGTTGATGGGGGGAGGGACCATTTCAAATTTTTATTTATTTTCAATTCGGTACCTGGAAGATATTTTTGTTTTTACATCTTTGCACGAAGTAAAGCAAGCATAGTAATCGCGAAAAATTTCGGATATCATATTTCAAAGAAAATATCCATTTTGACCACTCTCGAGTCTATTTGGACAACGTTTTTGTGTGAAATCTGCACGTACGGAGAGAACAAAGGTCTCTTTTTACTTCCTTGTAGGAAGTAAAGAAGCTTCCCCCCCCCAAAAAAAATTATAAAACTGATTTAAAATGTATTCTGAAGAGATTTTTTCGTACCGTCTGTGTGTACGTGCGTATGTATATATATATATATATATATATCACACAACTCAAAAACGAGTTGTGCCACAGAACGTTGAAATTTTATATATAACATGTAATATCTGTTATAACATGTAGATATGCACCTCCTATTTTGCTTGCAATCGGCCGCACCAAAGTATATAAATATATCTATATATCCACTCTGTTACTCGACTCGGTGAGCTCAGTTTCTTTATTCTTATATGTTTGTAAATTGAGCATTTTTTGCTTTAAAAATGATTGAATTATGTTGTTCTTATCTTCCGGTTAAGGTTTTTATGCCTTTAGTTAACCTACATGCAATGTAGAATTTTCAACAATTTAAAAGTTGTTTGCAATGTAGAATTTTCAACAATTTAAAAGTTGTTTAAGTGAGGCTAAGTCTAATTATTTTTATCATAGCAGCCACATTTGTTTACATTTGAAACTTAGCTAAATAGTGGATTTGTTGCCAGTCTAGAGAAACTAAGCTCCGCGACAACAAAGATAACGTCTTCTTTTATCATTGCGAATTAAATCATGCTTAATCCATTTTGAAATTTATTCAAGGAAATAAGTCTTTAAGATTTACTTCGTAATTTTTAATATAGATATTTTGAGTTTTTAATGTATTTTTGCCTTGTCGCGAAGTGAGAATTG
>KK121657.1:1495-36404 GCA_000611955.2 Stegodyphus mimosarum | reverse complement strand
ATGAGAGCGTGTCCCAACCTATCTCCATATCAATTGAGGCCGAGAAGTGTTTGTCAGACTAAAACCACTCTCATCAGTAAAGGGGACGTGATTTCATTGATGAGGGGCCGACTCTTAACCAGCCGCCGATGGGCTGCTGTCAATGATTTTGCAGCGCTCAGCACTGAGAGCAATTAGACTGTCTTAAGAAGTTGTCTGGACACTGTAAACCGGAACACCTGTCGTCCGGTTAACATGCGTTTCTGCTAAACAATGTTACCCACTGTCCGGTTTCGAACTCTTTTCGCTTGCACGGCGATATGTTTATCAGCAATGCCGCCCGGACGGTGTAGTGGTTAGGGTAACCGACTGCGATACCAAAGAGCCCGGGTTTGAATCCCGGAGAAGGCATGGATGTAAATTGACTGTCCCCTCATAGGAGGTAACAGTGGCCGCCTATTAGGGGCCTCCGCAATATAATAGTCACCACTTCTGACTTTAGCAGTGGCCAATGCTGAAAAAAGGCAAGTGCCCGCCATTCAAAAAACAAATTAAGGTCATCAACTACTTCTGGCCGATCACCATAAACCTTTCTTACCGCTTTACTTATCGAATGAAAGGTTTTCCAAGCTCGTGAAACCACACTTTTATCATTTCCAAGCTCTTGGAAGACAGACGTCAATCTACGTCTCTCCTCAAGCCTGTCAATTATTCTACCATAGATAAAGGCGCTCTGATGTTTTCTTGTAGCCAAACTTCCACGTTCAATCTCACTTCCACTTGCAGAAGAAAGCCTGAAAATGCGCCTTCCTTTCTTTTTAAATTGTCTTGCATTCGCGTTCTGCGTGCCTTGACATAACCTCTAATGTCATGATGCTGATATTTGCAAAGGCATCACCTTTCTCCTGAGTTGGCTTTTCATTGCACTGACAGCAAAAGCCCTTTTCAACATTTTCATAGTTGTATGTTGAAAAATGAATTTGTTGCTCACGTTTTTCATACCAGCTCAGTATCTCTGCACAAACTTCTATAGTCTACTTATACAAAATATATATAATAAATACGTCTGTTTATACAGAATCTCTCTATATAACTCTATAGGGGCTCTATCTAAAATTTCGGAGAATCCTATAAATCTGTGATATAATTTATAGAAAAACGGGGCATCATTCTAAAGGATTCTAAAGAAGTTAAACACTGTTTTTTTACTTCCTTGTATGACGTAAAAAGGAAGTATTTAATCGCGAAAAATTTCGGGTCTCATATTTCAAAGAAAATATCCATTTTGACCACTATCAAATGCAGCTTAACGATGTTTTTGCGTAATATCTAAACGTAAGGGCAGAATAAAGGACTCTTTTTCCCCCAAAAAATTATAAAACTGCTTCAAAATGAATTTTGAAGAGATTTTTTCATGGCGACTGTGCGTGTGTATGTATGTATTTCGCATAAATGAAAAACGAGTAGCCTTAGAACGCTGAAATTTTGTATATAGGACTGCTATAACATGTAAATGTGCACCTCGTATTTTGGTTGCAATCGATCTCACCAAAAGTATAGAAATATATGTATATATATATATATATCCACTCTGTTACTCGGCTCAGTGAGCTCAGTTTCTTTATTCTTATAGATTTGTAAATTATGCATTTTTTGCTTTAAAAATGATTGAATTATGTTGTTCTTATCTTTCGATTAAGATTTCTATGCCTTTAATTAACCTGCATGCAATAATTATGGAATTATCAACAATTTAAAAGTTTTTTAAGTGTCGCTAAGCCTAATTTTTGGTTATGATAGCGTCGATATTTGTTTGCAATTGAAATTTAGCAGAATAGTGGATTTATTGCCAATCTAGAAAAACTAAGCTTCGCAACAATAAAGTAACGTCTTCTTTTATCATTGCGAATTAAATTAATCTTAATTCATTATTCTGGAATTATCATTTATGTTATTAGCTTGTTTTTGCGTGCAAACTGTAATTTTAACTGTAAAAATTGTTTTTTAATTGTTTTAACTGTACTTGGTGTTTTATATTTTTCTATATCTTTCAATTTTTAATGAAAATATTTTGAATTTTTATGTATTTTTGCCTTACCGCGAAGTGAAAACTAAATTAATTGGTAGCGCATGCGCATTAGGTAAGCGGCGCTGAATCGTCTGTGAAAAACTCTTTTTTATTTGTTTAATTTCTTCTATACATCGTTTTAGATTTATTATAGTATTTGAATAGAACTTGTGGTAATTCTTCAGATGCTATAATTGCGCACTCTGAATTATAAAATGTATGAGATGTAACGCTGTTAAGTGAACCTAGCGCCGAAGTGTGGCTATGGTAAATGAATATAGTGAACTTTAAAGAGTGCATTTATTCTATTGTGGTTTATGTGCTATCGACGAAGTAGACGTAATTCAAAATTAGTTAACTGTTAATTCAATACGTTTAAATGAAATGCAGGAAAATTGCGTATAATTTAATATTCCGTACAAGGAAGTCATATGGTGCACACATCAGATTTTTTTCAGAATTGTTAAGACATTTTCGTAATCGTACATTCATATAGAATCTTCATTATTTAATACACTTTTTCCCCGCGCATTTCCTAGTCTTTTTAATTAATTTTGTGGTTCGAATATCGAGAGGGAAAAATTATTCAAATGACTTAATTTCCGAAGGACTGGTTACAGTAAGAACAGAACAAATGGAAATTAGCCATGGGTAAACAAACTACAGGTATCTGTCATTATATTATTCCTTTAAAAGAAACCTACATATCAAAGAATACATAGTACACACCAATATTACAGTATCTAATAAAGTATCGTCATTTCTACTTCCCGTAACTTGAAGTTCACCCGTTCCTATTGTCGTCTCTTTAGGCTACTCTTTCGGCCTCAAGTCCTTCATCTATAATTAGAGAAGGTGAATGAGCCTCCGATTCCACAAAATAGTAGACCGAATATCGGTTCGTGTTTGCTTCACCAACGATAGGTCATTTCTTCTGTAAGGCTAGCATAGGATTCAGCAGTTAAAGGGAAAAGTTTCGGCGTGACATTCGGGAGGTAGTTTTGGAGAGTTTTGCCGTTGTCTGTAAGACGAAAACAACCTCGACTTAGACGAATCCATTTTTAAATTTAGGAGAGCATGCACTCTTAAAGCATTGAAGAAAGGGAAAATGAAGCGATTTTTTTTTATTTATTTTTTTAATTTTATTTTTTTATTTCCAGAATTTAGTGCTTAAACGTTGGGGTGGGGTGGGGGGAATAAACGAGGAAGAGAAATACGCGAGGAAATAAGGCAAACAATATTTTGTTATCAAAGATAGCGCCTGAAGTTCATCAAGTTTAAAATACAATTTAAGGATTGCTTATCCGGGAAAAGGAGGGACATTATTTTTTAAATTACTCTCGAAACACGATTTGCGTTGAATCGCTTTTCATTGGAGTCTGTTGCCATTCGTCAATATGCAGATATTTATCTTTCCAACTGAATTTGTCTGTTATGCATTAACAAATGCTGTTGAAAAGCAGTAGATGCGATCCTTAAGACTATTATTTTTATTTACTTTTGATTCGTGTGTATTAAAATAAAATGCAATCTATTTCTGATAATCTAATTAAAAACATTTAATATTTTTAAAGAACTATGTAAACTGGTACATTACGTATTTTTTCACATTTTAAATATGTAAATAATATAGAACGTTCCCATGTTAATCTAAATGTATATTTGTCTAATATCCTATAAAATGTTTCGCTCTTCCACCTGGGCCATCTCCATCTATAATCTCCACTCATAAACCGCATTAAACTTCAGGAGAGTCCTTTTCGTAAAAATCGGGACTTTTGACTTTTTCAGTCTTATTTTTATTGAAGAATTCCATAATGGGATAAAAACGAAAATTTCCATAAAAAATTACTATTTTTCATTTGTTTGTTAGTTTACATGCTCTTTTTGGGATGCGCATCGTAAACTCACACGTGAATGAATTCTACACTAAAAATTTTTCCGTGAAATTCCACTTCTAGAAATAAGAGGGAGGGAGGAGAATATTCCTTTTCAGAAATAATTTGATTCCTTTCTGGAAATGATTAATAGAAATTTTTGCTTGAATTATTCCGCGTATGCCGAATTTCATTACTAAAGAAACAGATTAAGTATCCAAACTTTAAGTATGTCGAGTTACCAAGTTGTGCGATTATTATTATTATTTTTTAGTTTTATTTGCCCATTAAATAGAAAAAAGTTCAACAGGACATAGGAAAAAATCAGCGATCGTTTGAACTTATGTTTCCATTAGGAAGTTTACCACAAAACCCGCCCCGTCTACTTAAACGCATTACAATATTTTTTAAATGAAATACTTCTAAAATAAAAGCTTTTTATGTAATAAAGTTTAATTTAAATTGGGTACGATACTGAATGGGGTAAACGGAGGAAAAAATATTCTACAGTTTAATGGTAACAACAGATTCAATACTTCTATTGACAGAACCGATCACAATTTCATATTGCGAAAAATAAAAGCGCGGGGCGCCCATGATAAATTAAAAAAGACAACGGTTTAAACATTTGACAATGCAATTCAACTAATAGTTTTTTTCGTTTCGTCAGTAAATGCGCCGAGATCGCAAACACAAAATTCTTTCTTATCCGTCTTCTTTACACTGCAACATACTTTTTTAAAAAATGTAGAAAATCGCTCAATTAATATTTTTTATCATTCTTGTTTTTTAAAATGGGCGAAATGTTTGTTTTATAATCTGTGAAAATTTCGAAACATAGTCTAGAAAATTCGAGCGAGATTTCATATATTCTCCAAAATTTCAGAATTCACAATTTTCATAAAAATGTCACTAAGAAGAATCGCTTCCCCCTCTCGCTGTAATCGATGGTGCAAACATTAAAATTCTGATATGCCTAGTTCGTCGCGATTTAAACGAAGATATATGCGAAAAATCATTTAAACATTATATAACATTATATACATTATATAACATTACATAACATTATATAACATTACATAACATTATATACATTTAAACCTTATAGTCCAAATTAATAACAAATTCTACTCACAGTAAAATACCATTCGTGTTTATGAGAAGAAGAAAATATTGACACACATAAAATCCGCTCGTGCGTCTACGAAATACTTTTTTTCCTTTACACGTGTTATATATATGAAAAAAAAAAGAGAAAAGAAATGAAAAGAGGAGGAGAAAAGATTTCTCCATAATTACAGAGATCAAATAGTTCGTCCGAAGCATCCCGTGAAATACGTATTTGAAAATATATTATTCAGAGAAGACCGAAAATGAAGTTCATAAATTAAAGCGTCCCGTTACGAAGCTTTCTTAATCGGTTTGCAGTTCCTTTCCGACTGGTTCCACTGGAAGAAGTTTATCCTCGGAGAATTACCTTCTAGGAAAGCAAGACAAGCAAGCAGACGATCCACCGAAGAGACTCGTTCGAAATTGCATTCGCTCAATTTCAAAGAGTAATTTGTTACAGCAGTGTTAAAAAAATGAATTAAATGATACATGTATTTTTTTCCTCATTTGAAATCTTTACACGAAGGCACGTCTTCCCGATGGTTGTAAATTTTCTCTTAAAACTAAAAAGTAAGGATGGAATTATGCAGACGTAGTAAAGATTTTCTTCTTGTTCTGTTTTGCTGAAGCTAAACTTACATCTTTATCATTAAAGAATGAATAATGTGTAATATTCGAAATATGATGTAAATATATGTACACCTACATAAGTTTCTACAAGAATTGAAAATTAATATTTCATTCTCTTGTTATGCATTCCATTTCCGTTTAACAAGACCTAGGGAAGCCAATTTATGAGAATTTTTCCAAGCTTTTATTTCGTTCACTTACGGTGTTTCAGTGTGAGTGGAATTTTGTCATCGATTTTTAACCTACTTCCTAAGCTATAGAGTTCAAATTTTGTACATATATAGTTTGTCGATGACAATGCAATGTGGTGAAGCAATTCTTTCAAAACTCGATTTAGATTTTTTTTTAAATTTTATGTTAAAGCGATCTTTCGCATGTATCGTTTTTGTTTGTTTATTTGATAATTAACTCTAATTTTAACTCCTCATGTTCCACAAAGTATACAACGAGGCTTACACTAGTAAGTAATAGCATTAACAAAATAAATTAACAATGTACAATAGCACTGCAAACGGGGAGGAGGAGATAATAATAGTAAGTAAAATAAAAAATAAAATAAAATAAAGAATAAATAAAGAAATAAATAAATTTGAAAGCTTTCAGATTTTATATTACGCTCAAAGGGACTTTTTTTTAACTTTTTATGTGTTACCTTTATTTATTAAACATCATGTTCTTCCCTTTTTTTTTCGGTACAGTGTTGCCATTGCTCGCTTTGAAATCGTTGAGTTTGTTAATCAAAAATTCATAAACGCTCTATAAATTAGGAAACAGATAATAAAATAAATTCTAAATTCCAAATTTAGGTTTTCAGATGCCTATATTCGGGTGGAGACGTACGTTATTCAAAATTTAATGGCTATAGGTACCGTTGTTCTATCACTATGCGAGAAACATACATACATTTATGCAGATTCTTCGTTATTTAATGTCTTTAAATATAATACAGGGATCTAATATTTGGTGGCAAACACTTTAAAAAGTGATTCGCCGTTTATAATGAACCAAACCAAAATGCCAAAACGAAATGAATAGCCCTTCTGGGCTAACGTCCTTTGGGCTAATAAAAAAGTAATAAAATAAAGAGAACTCAGTAATCAAAACGAAAATGAGATTCTGAAAAGCAGAAATTGTCTCTTTAGTCCGAAAAAGTTCGGAAAAAATTGGTATCCTAGTTTTAAAGTTGCCTGAAATCTTTTCCTCTGTCGGATATGATAAACGCAGTCAAGAAGAATATGATTTACATCTGCATCGCCACTACCGCAGCTGCACAGAGCACTTGAAGCAAATCCAGATCGCTTTAAACAGCTCTGAAAATTGCCATGTCCAATTAAAAATTAAGTTATTTTAAAGTCTGTTGAAAACTGATCAACTTATATTCTGTGAAGAAATGTAGGGAATAAAACCTTTTAGTCCATTGTGCTTTTGTTGTCGCCAGATATTCTCTGTTCCAAATGCAGATAGCATCATTTCTATAAAAGCGCTTCAGTGAGAAACAGAAACAAGATTTAAATCAATAAAATTTCGTGTTTAGCTTTCCTAAAACATCAGGCCTCTCATTTTCAAAATTTCCACAATGTCCACGAACGTAAGTAAAATGATTGTCGATATCGAGATCTTTCAAAATGTTAATAATATAACTTGAATTTCAACAACAAGTTTCTCTGAAACATGAACTCTGTAATTACTGCAGCGAAGAAAGAGAATCGCTACATATTAAAACGCGCATTCATCTCAAAACACTACAGGAATTTTGAATCCATTTCACACCAAGGTTTAAGCATAGCAACTAAACCTAAAAAACAGAGTACTTATCACTAATTCTGTACCAACCTTATGACTCATTTTACTTCAGTCTGTGAAACAAATTAATTTGTACTCTTCAAGAACACCATCGGAATAGTCAGAATAAACTAATCATATCAGAATTTTATTGTTTGCACCATCGAATAGAGTGGAGAAAAATATTTTCGATAAAACTTATATGTTTAGTTTAACTGATTATGGCAAAGCAGTCGAGGACTATCTGCTTAAGGGCAGAGATGTTTTCGTAGAGAACTTTTAAGAGATGCTGGTTAATGTATATACTTATACATTACATTTGGGGAAAATCACGAAAATGTCCATGCAACCAATTGGGTCCGCGGAGCGGACACACTTCTGGAGCAGACTGCAAACTTTAGAGCTGTGAAAAAAAAAAAAAACAAAAAAAAAAAAAAAAAAAAAAAAAACCTGATAGCGCCAGCACTATGAGGGCCTTTTTCATCACCGGAAAAAGTCTATTTTGATATACAATCTAAGAAGAATTTGTCTTACTGTACATGGTATCAGCTTTCAGGCTATTGTAGATTTGCACGTAGAAAAAAGGGGAGCTTCATCTGAGATTTTTACGAACTTAGTATCCGAGTACCTTTATCGCAATGTGTACGACATAGACGTATGTTACAAAGGGTAAGCCTCCAACTTTACGGGGAGTTCAGACTTGCAAGATTTATGCTCAATTTTTTGTTCGACGAGAAGTCGTGCTAAAGCACGCTAGTCAGCATCATTTGACGTGAGTAATTTCAAGAAATTTCGCGCCTGATATGTATCTGTTTGAAGGAGCTTGCCTTCTTAATTGTGTCAATAAGAAGAACTAATCAGCCTTAGGTTAATTATAAACCAGCGGCGGAAGTACTGATTTAGGATTGAATCTTCAACCGTCTGCTGCGGGAGATTTGTCGCCATCTGGCCCGCCGTTAAGCACCTGAAATTTATTAACTGTGTAATTGCTTTCATGTTGAGTTTCAAGACCTGTCTCTGCTACTCCACATAAACTAATTCTAGATCCTAAAATGAACCCTGCGAATTTTCTCACAGGCGTGAATAAATGACCAGCACAGAAGAAGGGTGAAAAGTAACCGTTTATTAAATAAAAGTTTAACAGAAGGGCACGACCTTCGTGCGTTACAAAACACCGTCAACTTGCGTTGGGAAACCTAAATGTAGAATATAATTCAAGTCCAATCTAAAATAGAATAGTTCTGGATTAGCATGTTAATTTACACCTAGCAGGTTGACTCTCAAAAACCTTACAAGCGTGATGATAATCCGAAATGGTCAAAAGGCTTACTAGCGCAACAGTGAGATAGCAACTGTTACGAAATGCCCAGGAGCGGTAAGATGGCTTCCCCGCAAAGCAGGATTAGGGTTG
Source organism: Stegodyphus mimosarum (assembly GCA_000611955.2). Taxonomy (NCBI): domain Eukaryota; kingdom Metazoa; phylum Arthropoda; class Arachnida; order Araneae; family Eresidae; genus Stegodyphus; species Stegodyphus mimosarum. The sequence continues at coordinate 27,547 of KK121657.1, read as the reverse complement.
CCAGAAAATGACGTTGCCACATTTGGCGAGAAATCGTCCATTTGGCAAAAAATTGGCAATATGCTATAGAAGCATGGAAAACTTTCTAGAACGAATTCTTTCTAGTTTAGCCCAGAGCGTTCTAGAACGCAAGCCAAAAGCTATATAAACCCTGTTGGTACCCTGCTGTGCGAAGTCAGAGCCTAGTCTACCGATGTGATAGTCAGTCAGTGCGTAGTCTAGTGCCGAGTTGGTCGTCGAGTGCATCAAGCCAGTCTCTTAGTGTATCGTCGAGTTTTATCTTAGAGTGTGTTGAGCTCCGAGAACGACTGAACGGAGTCCGGAGCTGTACTCTAGCGTATCGTCGAGTGCATCGCGAGTTCTAGCGTGGAGAGTCTCGAGAGTACATAGAGTTCCGAGAACGACCGAGCAGAGCCGGGAGCTGTACTCTGGTGCTATGCCGTGAAACTGTCTCCGCCGTTATAGTCTGATAGCCTGAAGGTTGTGTCGCTGATTGTCTCAGCGTGTGTAGTTCTTCGACGACTGTAAACGTGATTTTGGAGCTGTCTTGAAAAATACTAGCCAATAAAGTGTGTTTCGATACTTCATCGAGTGTCGTCGTTATTCACTCCAAATCCGCGAACCCTTGAAGAAAAAAACGTAACACAACGAAACGTGCGCTGGCTAGCGAACACACGCTCTGAATAATCTCAGAGATTTTCCTGTTTAAATATTCACTTCACTTAACTTTAAATTTACATCCTGGCGAGAAAATACAAGGGGAAGTTGAGAGGTTCAGGGAAGGTATCAAACTTAAATTAAATTTGTTATGCAAAATAAGAGAAACCCTGCAAGGTGTTTAGGGCGCTCTAGGAAACCTTCAGAATCTTAAAATACGATTTCTTTTGGCACGTGAATCCAATTTATTAGAGTTTACAGTATTTGCAGAATGGGCCTCAGAAGGACCATATATGTTATTATCAGGAATGTTGGAAATATTAGATGTAGTTCTGGGAAAAGAAGCAGTCTTAACAGCTTTAATTTCTTCAAGTTTTTTAAGTACTTTTGTTGAGTAGCAGGTAAGGCAAACAGGGGGATGCCAAGTTGTTCACAGTATTGGTTCAATAAACGAAAGGTATAATCACCTTGTTGGCCCAGTTCGGCGATCTTCCTTTCCTCAGTCGGCTCGGTGCGTTGAATCCGCATGATTTCAAATTGCAGTTCAGTGTACTGTATCTCGGGCTAGTATATCTTAATGGAAATAGAAGCAGCAGCCAGTGGTGAAGTGGTGAAATAGCAGAAGTTTTATTATCCAGGTGCTAATGCCAAGCTGGTCCGAGGCTGAGCTTAACTTTGCGTAGAATTTATGGTCGAAGAAGCAGAATTGAGGGTATTCATATCGTTGAGCTCGAAGCTCACAACAACACTATCATCATCGTTGGCGGCCATGACTCGAATCGAATAGAGTAAAATCTCTCAGGTCTTATACAGTTTGCCCCGTCCGTCAAGAAATTTTCAGTACCTTCGATTTTTCGAAAAATTGCTAGAAGGCGTACATAGTTACAGTTATATACAGCCGGGTATGGTTAGAGTTGGATAGTGACTGCAATAGTTACAGTTACATAGGGTCAGACCAAAATATCGCCTGTCGCCAGATGGGTTGGCAAGAAAAATTAGTCGCCCAAACCCTCGCCAATTTGCCAAGATAGCCATTTACCTCAATGTTAAATGAACTTGCCCCTATAATCTTATTTTTCCGGCTAAGCGTCACTCTCTTAAGACATTTCGTATTACATTATACATGAGATACTATAGTTTACATGCAATTTCACTAAAACATTTTGCATAGATACAAAATTCGTAAGAATAGCTACCAAAAATTATTCTATAAGAGTTTTACCATATTAAAGGAACTCCTGAACCCAATAAGAGATTTTCCCTTCCATGCTTTCGTGTACAAAAAGGCAGCACTTGGGCAATTCAGTAACAATATCCGAGTGATAACATTAACAGCAGTCACATTAAGGGGCTTAATGGCAGACCTGAGAATACATTTGCCTGTATCTGCAAAAATGTATGTAGATTGTAATTGCTGAACAGCGTAGCTTTTGGCAATTTTTTTTAAGAAAATGATCGCCAAACTGACGAATAAATTTATGCAAGTGGGAAAACATTATTAACATATCGAAAAATAGATTTCATCAATTTCAAATACAAATTTTAATGGTAATATTTGTAAAAGCGATCGCTTGCGAAATTTGAGACATTTAAAATTAATTTACTAAAAACTGGAAAGCACTACGGCAACTTTTAAAAACTGAAAAACACAACCATATTACATTTAATACTTAATGTACGCGATGCCTAAGACTATGCGTAATGCCGAATTTGTACAATTCTCAGATGTTTTCTTGAGCAAAAAAAGATCGATTTCTACAAGGGCAGAAGAACGGTAATGTATTATATAATACAGTAAGCAAAATACATCCAACAATCCTTATTTAAATAATTGCAAATTTCTCTTTTAAATTTTATTTTTAATTGCGCGATAAGGATTGCTATTACTGTTGTAAACTACTGCATCTATTTAGGCGGTTTACCGCACAAATGGCCAATAGAATAATAAGAAGAAAATAGGTGGCCGCAAAGACTTCAGTTACAGTGAACAATATTAAGTTTGATAAATATTTGCTTTTTGAAATCTGGCAGGCAAGCTTGAACTAGGTTTCGTTTCCTTTAGAAAGCAATCAGACAATAGATTACAAAGGTAGACAAATAAAGAGATATTGTTATGGTAATCGTAAGCAGGCAAAGTCATAAAAAGTATTCCGCACCAAAAAGCTTACATAACACAATCGTGAATGCCATGCCATGCACTTGACACAATATTATACCTACTATACTAGTTATACTAGTTATATTGTTAAAATTTACTTCCTTTCATTTTTCAAGAAGACTAATTTTATTTCAGAAAATGAGTTTTCTATGATGTAATTTTGCAGGAAGAACTAAAAATGCGTTTTTCAGTTAATTATGAATGATTTAGTTTCGCTTATCTACTAATAATAACCAATAAGGTACAAGTTACTGTAAAAATCCTACGCATGAATAATTATACTTTTATTCATCCACAAACAAGTCTTCTAGTTGATGAATAAATTTAATTAATAGATTTACAATAGACGCGGCTTAATGCCGTTATTCGGATACTGTCACAGAATTTCCGAAGTCGCGAAAAAACAGTCCTCTGAAAACATCTTTTTGCTTAATTTAAAATTTTCCATTTCCAGTGAATGAGGGATGGTCTCTGAATATTAATGCATCGGTCAAGTAATTTCCAGAAACATTATGAAAACAGCTCATAAATGAACTTTTGCTTTAGGAACAGTTCATAAACAGTATTTTCCTAATTAAAATACTCATTTCTAAGTTTCTAGTTGCTTTTCGTTAAATTAGTTAAATTCCACTCCTCCCCCCGGCTTTGCTTAATATTATTAAAATAGCCGGATCACATTAAGCGGTGCCTATTGCATCTCATTTCAGAGATGATCGACATTTGATTCAAAAAGTGATTCAATGCATGATTTAGAATCGTTATAATAGTAAAACTTCATGCGTTTTGCGTAATCAGATTAATTCTCTAATTTTTATTACAGGCGGGAGTCTGAGACGGGAAAGACACACCTCAGGATCGGTCATTGTGCGCGTTCAGAAAAGAACTCCGGGGGCGGAAGGAATAACAAGGGGAAAAGAATTATCATTAGCCGGAATAAAAGACAGCATGAAGCCGGGCGTTTATTGACTATCGCTACGTCAAGCCTCTGCTCTGCAATTAAATGACGCATGCGTACGAGTGACCTTTAAATGGGACAGGGTACTCGGGAGCGGGAACTCCGATGTAGATTTGAAGCCTTTTGTCGGTCATCTATCGCGCACGTAAACGCACTCGGCTGAAACATAACACTCGGCGCGTATTCAAGCTACTACCATGTATCAGTAATGTACCTTTGTTTTGAATTATTTCGCATTAGTAACACTGCCACTGGTCTTGTAGAGAATCACACTGAAAACCGTACCCAAGAAAGTGTCATAGAATTCTATTAAAACAATTCAGTTTTAAAACTACTTTAGAATTACGATCCAATTTTCTGTAAACTAGGTCGGAGATCATTTGCCAAGGGTGGACAATCTTCATTCCAGTAACAGCCGCTTACTTCTGGAATTCAAGAAATTTCGAGAACTGCAGCTAAATTTTCCATATCCATTAGTCCATACTTGAGTCATTTTAAAAGTAATGAAACAGGCTTCAAATGGAAAGAAACGTCTCATTCTAAAGAATCATTTAGTGACAGTTTGAGGATACATCGAAGACAATTTCGTGATTTTGTCTAATTACAGCTTGAAGTTGTAAAAGGTACTCTCTGTTCAGTTTTTCCGGTTCTTTCGAGATACTTTCCTGTAAATGTTAATCGGTCACAGCTCATGAAATTTCGGATTCTTTTAAAATCTGGGTAACAGCGACTAAAATCCTTTTTCTGCTACCTTAAAATCAGCCTATAATTCCCTTGCATACTAGTTCCAAAAGCGTGTATCTATTGTCCTCAAATTTTAGAGTATTCTCAACATTTTCTAACGGAAACATCGTTTTATCAGCTGTGGCTGTCATCAGATTTATTAGAAATTCCCAAATCTTCCATAAATTTCTCATCGATTCGGACATCGAATCAACTTCTAAATTATTTTAAACTTGATTCAAATTCTGTATGATATTAAATGTTTCTAATGTATTGTATGCGTTTTCTGTTCCGCTCATACACCACCCCAATTTACTTTACACCGCTACTAATAATTCAGAAATTTGGAAGAACCTTCCCGTAAAGCTTCCATCCTTAAAGATTCGTAAAGCATCCACAGGCAAATTTAACATTTAAAGATTTTTCTTTGAAAATAGAATCAGTATAATATTTTCATTTTTTATGTTTCTGAATAACTATCAAATTGCTTAACTAACAAGACATGAAATAATTAATTACGTTTGGAAAATGACCAGCGTTCACTAATAACTTTGTAAAAAGAAATAAATTAATTGTTTTCTTTTGGACATTGAGAAGTTTCAGTTTACCATATTTCATACATAGCATATTTTATTTGCAAAACGGCCGCATTGCTAATCGTGATATGATACCCCCCTGTTCTATATAATTGTACAAAATTTTAGATAAGAGTTTATACACAGTTCTGTATAGAGATTCTATAGAGATATGTGTAGCTATATTTTGTAGAAATTTGTGCTGATATTCTACAAAAATTTGAACACAGTTTCTGAAGTCCAATCTTATATTATGTGTATGGAATCAATTAACAGAATTTTGCTGAAAATATCAGATTTTATCCTTTCTATAAGAAACTCGTCTATAATTATAAACAATCTCGTCTTAATTTTCTATAAAGGATCATACAGAAGCTTTTGAGTATTTAAACGCATTAAAAATCAACAGAATTTTCTTTTCGGAGTAAAAAGAATCACTTAAATTTTCTTTTGCGAACAGAGTTTTTTAATCTAAATTTTGAAATGGTCTAGGACGCGGAGAAGAAGGGGAGCAAAATAAAAACCTTTGGAACAGATGTCAGTTTCTGCTACTAAAAAGTTTTATTATGTACTATTTATTGTTTTGATTTTTAGAAACATTAAATAAAAACAAATACATTCTAAATAATAGTTTAATTTAAATTAAAAAAAAGTTCCTGTTATCAAGGGTACATACAAGACAATTAAAACTTTCATTTCGGGAATTAAAATTTTGCAATTAACGGAAGATTTAAACGTTTAACTAATTTTATGATTTAAATTGATCACATAAGATTTGTTTTTGTACTGTACAGGAACTACTGTATAAAATTCGGCATAATATGTTAAATAAGTTTATAATCTAAAAATGTTAATCTGGAGGGAAAATATACAAAAACTTCCATTCAAAAATTATGAATAAAAGGTGCTAATTTTTGCTCTTCTATATCCCATCAGAAACTGAAAATTCGATATTTTAAAACTTTGCAGATTTCTTAAAATTTCTATATGATTTCGCAAAGCAGCTTTTGTTCTTCAAAAGCTTTATAAATAGTTACCTTTTATTACAGAAATTTATGGAGAAGCGTTTCTATAGAGGATTGATTACTTATAAAGTTCTATAGCAGTTTCTGCAGAGATGTATCACTTCCTATATACAGTTTTACTAAAGGTAGCATGCGTCACAAGAATCCAAAAATACTTAACATGCCATACTTAACAGGTTACCATAATTATTTTATAACTGATTTTATCATTATGATTTGCGATTAGGTAAGAGATTAAAAAAACAGAAACTCGATCCATCATCCTCGCAATGATTGTTTTCCATCACCAGTTATATAATATATAATATGTCTTACAATAATCTACATAGGTCTATACAATTTAGTACTTTATATTATAATTTAAGATTAGGTAAGAGCTGAAAAAAAAGAACATCGATCTATCGTTTCCTCAATGATTGTTTTCCATCACCCATTACATAATATATATTGCGTCTTATAACAATCTGTAAGTATGCCTATATTGGTCTATGTAGTACTGTACAAAATAACAAACTGTATTTTTGTAAATTTCTGTAAATTCGTAAATTCGTTCAATTGCATTGTTGTTTTTATGCTATTGTAATAGTCTGTATTGTTTTATTTACTTATTTTTTGCTTTTAGGGTAATCATTTTAAAGTTTATTTTGTATGTAATTGAATTTAACACTACATGTTTTATACATAAATGTTTATTTCTCATACAGAGTTGTAAATCTTTCAATCCTCTGTTATGCAACGGTTAAATTATTAAAATAGCTCAAACATAATGCGAAATATAAGCAAATATGCTCCTGAAGGGCTTTAATAATAATTTTGGTCGCCAAACTAAAAATTTTCGAAGATTCGAGAAAACACATTTTCGATGTTATACGAGCGATTTTTACTCGACTACAGATGCTCATGCTAACACTATATGCAGTGAGTGTAGAAAATATTTGTACAGTAAATGTTTCGATCTGAAATGCTTCGTTGATAAAAACTATAAACTCCACAATTAGTAATTAAACATGTGTAATAAAATATTCTTTGCTATTTCCATGCGAAATTTACATGAAAATTAATACATGCATAAATAAGACATTTACGAAACAAAAACAATCCGTCATTTTATGGTGTAAAAAGTATTCGTATGTTATACATAATATTGAATATTTTCATAAATATATTTAAATTAATACCTTGTAAGATACCTTTTATCGTGAATAACGGCTTCGAGTCTCCTTGACCCTGATTCAATCAAATTTGCTGTTACTTAACTTCCATTCTTGTTCAAGAGCAGTTTTAAGTCATTTTTAATAGAAATATTCTCGGATCTAACATTTTTATCAAAAGTTTACCATACATTCTCAATGGGTTTGAGGTCGGGTGACTGAGGAGGAAATTTCATAAACTGTGGGTGTTATATAATCTCCAGAGTCGTGTATTTAGCGTTGTATGCTTGGAGTCATTATCATGCATGAAAACATATTCACTACATCCAAACCCATTTTTGTCGCACTAGACCGTATATTCAAAATATCAAAGTACAGCAGATAGTTCATAATGCCATTAATGATGACTAAATTACCGACTCCGAGAGCACTCATACAACACCCTTACCTCACTACACAAGAGCACTGCTGACCTCAAGCAATTTTATATTTAACAGCCTCGCAGCAAAATGTTCTCCTCGCAGAAGCTATCAACTCTCCGCTACGCCACTTCCTTGGGGTGTCAGGCGGAGCAGACTGCCTGTGGTCATGTCTAAAACCAATTATTCACTTAGTACTTGGTTTCAGAGTCTCAGTCATCATTCTCTGTCTGGTACTTATTCGACTAATTTAAATTCCTGCCAAATGATGTGGTAAGGCATTGTTTAACAAGCAAAGGAGATGAGTGACAGCCTACTTAAGGTCAAACCAACGCCTTCACCTCCATATTTGACTAATGGTAGTAAATTCCTTGGATGCATTTCGTTTCCTCCACACCATTCGCCTCCCGTCCGACCCAAAAATATTGAATTTACTTTCATCTGAAAAGGATACTGTTCTTTTCATATTTCTCAAATTCTCTCTCTGCTGTAAGCTTAGCAGCACTTACTTTCGGATCTTTCTTCAATCAAAGTGCCAGAAATCGTCTGTCAAAGGATGTAACTATAGATACTTACAGATATGGTCGCCCTGAAAGAGCACTATTTTGCAGTGTTCTAGAGGTAACAAACTTTTGAAAGCCGCCCAGAGAGTATAGTGGTTAGAGAAGCCGACAGTGATACCGAAGGGCTCGGAGTTGATTCCGGGAGAAGACATGGAAGTAAATTGTCTGTCCCCTTATAGGGAGGTAACGGTGGCCGCCTATTAGGTGCCTCCATAATAAAGTGACTACCACTTCTGGCCTTAGTAGTGGCGAAAGCCGAAATGGCTAGTACCTGCCATTAAAAAATAAATAAACTTTTGAAAAATCGAGTGCACAGTTGAACATAGTCTGCCCAAAACTGAAATTTCATTGTACGATTTACCACCTTTATGAAGCTTTAAGATTAATTCTTTTTCGGAAACACTCGTTTTATCTTTAAGACCCATATTAAAATTTTACGTTTCTTATCAATTTAAAGTTACACCCGGCCATTATATACAACCTGCAAGATAAATGACTTCAGTTATCAACGAAAAACTGACTAAATCAATTAGAAAATGCTACCAAAATTTTGCATTTGTTTGAATTTAAGAATACTTTTTACTCACCAATAAATCCCCAATTGTTATCTTCCCGTATATTTAAGAGCTAATTCAATATCTTTTTCGCATTGTTTATTGTCCTCGTATTTGGTGAATGTTTTTTTATTAGTTATTGCCTTTTGAAGAAGCTTCGATAGAATTAGCATGTCAAAACAATAGTTTCCCTCAAAAAAAAATCTTGTATGAATACTTTCTACACTCACTGTAAATATAACTGTGAGAGCTGGAAAGCAGTTATTGTTGATTAACTTATAAGATCAACGCACAACTCGCAACATTGTATTCACCCTTATTTCGCTTCTAACAGCATAAAAATATGTCGCCACTAAATTTTATCGACACGTATTATTTTTAAAAAAATAATACAGCGAATATAAAAAAAATTATGGCAATACATTATCGGGAATTATATAGGTTACTTTTAAGTACATTACAATTTTGCTTTTTTGTTATTGAATTTTATGGGTCATTAGTGCGAAGAATTAAAAAACATACAAAAAGTTGTGTCAGCAAGGAATGAGTCTAAAAGCAAACCGATAATAAATAAATATATAAATAAATAATTAAAAAAAATCTGAAATCTTTCAGATGAGATAGATATCTAGATAAAATAGAAATCTTTCAGATTTCTAATATTTCTTCTTATGTTAGGCCCAAAAGGATCGTTTTTAATGTTTTGTGTGTTACCTTTATTTATTCAATATCATGTTCTTCGCACTTAAACCACATAAAATTCAACTTAAAAACAGCATATCTCTAGAATTTCCGATAGATAGTCTCGAGAGCTGGAGATAAAAATGTTTTCTTCCCGTACAGTGTTGCCATTGCTCGCTTTGAAATCGTAGAGTTTGTTGATGAGAAATTCGTTAAAGTTTTACAAAATATGAAATAGATAATAAAACATATTCAAAATTCGGGCTTCCAGGTGCTCATATTCGGACGGAGGTTTAGGTAGTTAAAAATTTGATGACTCTAGGTACCGTCGCTTTTTCACAATGCGAAAAACATATATACATTCATTCAAATTCTTCATTATTTAATTTCTTTAAATATAATACAGGGCGTTAATATTTGGCGACAACATTTTCAAAAGTGATTCAGACTTTTAGAGTATTCAACGCAAAATGCCGTTTCGAGACTAAAAGCTTTTCTTCTGGGCTAGCGCTTCTTTGAGCTTTAAAAAAAAAAAGTAATAAACTTTATGATAATGCTAAAATAAGAATTCTTTCAGGTTTATTTTCAGGGGGGGGGCAGAAGGAATGTGTAGTGCACCTTTATGAACGCAGCCTCATCATTAATCATTGATCGACTCGCAATGTAGGAATGCGCGAATCTGTGTTTGATGATGTGTGAATTCGTGATTGAGCGCACGTGCTTGTTTGCCGTTTTAATTCTTCGTTTGCCCATTAAGTCTTTCAATAAAACCACTCATTTTAAGCATGTAAAATTTCTGCTTTAGAAATTTTTTATATTTCGTAATTGATTACAATAGGACACATTGCCTTAGAGAGCAATAGATCTTGAAATCCGCCGTAAAACAAACTAGGGGAAAAATCTAGGAAAAATGACTAGAGAAAAAAATGCATTCCTCGCATAAAAAGAAAAAAAAAAAAAAAATAAAAAAAAAAAAAAAAAAAAAAAAAAAGGGACAGAGAGAGAGAGAGATCACCGACGCCGCTCAAACGGTATAGTGGTTAGGGAAACCTTCTGGGAGAGCCCGGGTTCCAATGCCGGAGAAGGCACGGATGTTTGTAAATTCACAGTGTCTGTGCGGCATGGGAGCACTCATGCGACGAGCCGAAAGTTCTCTTGAGTGGTTGATGGTAGGCAAGAAGGGTGGGAGACCCTCTGACCCGTCCCCCCGGGTGCTCCCCATCAAAATTAGTGGCAGAACTGAGCGAAGTCGTACTGTCACCTGTATGGTGCTCAAGTCTCTTGCCAACGGCAAGAGCAATCTTGCACTCCTTACCAAGAGGAATTTGTGGGCTTGTTCTAATGTTGCTGCCAGATAAGTGAGATAAGTCACAACAACAACAACAACATCATCGATATTTTTTTAATTAAATTAACATCACGTTTAATAAGCATCAAAGGTGACATTTAATCTCAAAACTCACTTTTTGTGTCCAAATTACTTTTCAAATGATTGCCATCAAATGTTATCGCCACGTATTATTTTGAAAAAATAAGTTATGAAGAATCTGTATGTATGTATGTTCCTGGCAATGTGAAAATTTTCATCATGTTTGAACACCCATCTCTACCGGAACATTTGCACTCGAAGCCCGAATTTGTTTTCTTTATTTATTTCATATTTTGTGGGAATTTAATGACAGTTTGACTAATAAACTCGGCGAGTTAAAAGCAATGTGTTGCCATTAGGCAAAGCGTAATATATTTATGTTTCAAATACAATCGAGAAATCCAACGGAAAGGAAATAGGTTTATTTTCCTCGTGCAAGTGTGTTGCCATTGGGTAAAGCATTATTAAATAAGGATTACGCATACTGTACTACATGATCTATTAGTGTTGTTCTGCCCATGTATACAGCGATCAATTTTAGATTAAAAAGTCAGAGAACTGTACAAATTGGAATCGCGCATAGACTCGGCATTGCGTACATTAAATATTATATGACTGCGGTTTCCATTTCTTAAAGTTGCCACAGTGTTTTTGAACATAGTATTTTCCCGAATAACTTTGAAATATCGCCAAATCTCGCCAAAGCACTTGCTGTGGCCATTTTTACAAGGAAATACCATCAGAATTTGTATTTGAAATTGCTAAAGTATGTTTTCTTTTAATGCGTTCGTAATGCTTTCCATTTTAAAACAAATACTGATAATCTGCGGATGTTTTTTTAAGTCTCCAAAGTCTCCAATTTCCATCCTATAACTCCTTTACTTCATTATTTTAAAGACGTTGCAAAACATGAGAAGAACAACAAAGATCGAGAAGTTGATACAGGAAGTGAAAAATTGCTTTAAATAAAATGTTCCACATTCTACTGATCTCTTTTCCGGCCTCCTAAATATGCACAGATTAAAGCTGTTAAAAAAAAGTGAGAAAAAATATTTTGCGCTAGTTTTTGAATCACAAAAAACAAGGAGGATCTTCATGACAAAACGAAACAAGATATTATGCTAAATCTCTGTTCCAATTTCTGGAACACCGTTCGACCGTTGAATGTTTCCAGACTCGAGTACGGTGAAGGCATCTGTCCTTCGCTGACAAGAAAAATAAACACCCTCGGGATACAAAATTGGAGGAAAAAAAAGAGATCCAGGTTAATACCCAAAGAATCGATTCCGTATGAATTTCAATCCCTGAAACAGATAGATTGAACGCGAGGAATAAAAAAAAGTTTGCCCAGTTCAAGCTTCGGTAAGTTTCTCGAAGAACTGCTGTCTCGAGTGAATTCAGGCTAAAAAAAAAGGTTTATGAGAAAATCTCTCGAGGTTTCTCAACACCTGGTTTTTACAAGAAGATGTACGAATTGATGTGAAGAATTCGGAATCCTTTCTGCTATCCTAAGAAAAGATTATTTTTGGATAGAATGTTTTGCCGAGAACGTAGGGAGCCAAATTCATGCTAAGAATTCAAATAAAACATCCTTACATGTATACTGTTGCAAATATCTGTAAATATTTTAATCCTTGTTATTTGAACTGTCGTTTTTCTGCATTGTTGAAGTAATTTCTAATGTGTGGTTATTTACTATTTTTAAAATGGCAATTTTATGATTTACTTTGTGTTTAATCTAATTCGAGGCCAATGTCTTGTATTTAAGTGTTTATTTCTATAGAATTGTGGATCTTTTAATTCTGAGTGCAATGGCTTTGGAATTGTAAAAAAAGCTCAATTAGAACTCGAGATATAAGCAGTTTTGTTCCAGCCCGAGATATAAGCAGCCTTATCGTCAAATTTTCTCGTCAAGTTGCTGACATTTGGTAATTTATCGCCAATATGATGACTTTGTAGGAGATTTTTCAAGTTATTACATAACGTGAATTTTTGTTTTGTACAGAAATAAATGAAACAAATTCAGCTGAAAACATTCTTAAAACATATCTACATCAGACGCCGCTTAATGTGATCGTGGTTAATATTATCACTCGTGTATTGTAATCGAATAGCCGTTTGTAATAGAAAATATGGAAATACATCGCTTACTGGGATAAAACATTCCGTTAATATGATCAAAATATCATAGAATAAATTTTTTTAACTGAACTAAAGTCGTCAAATAAATTTAAAAGGTATTATAAAAATCATCAAGTGACAGATAAATGTCACAAACTAACGGATTAGATCAACAGACATCTTGGTATTGTTACGAAATGTCCAGGCGCGGTAAGATAGCTTCCCCCGCAAAGCTGGTTTAGGGTTGCCAGAATATGACAAGGGAAGGCAGGGTTGCCACATTTGACGACATAATTGGCGATGTGCTATAGACGCATGGAGAACCTTCTGAAACGAATAATTATTGGTTTAGCCCAGAATGCTCTCGAACACAAGCCAAAAGCTATATAAACCCTGCTCGTACATGGAGAGTTAGTGTCTCGTCTAGCGAGTTGACAGTCAGTCAGTGAGCGAGTGTCTTGTAACCGAGCTGGTCGTCGAGTGCATAGAGAGAGTTTCTTAGTGTATCCCGAGTTAGTGCATTGTCGAGTTTCATCTTAGAGTGTGTTGAGCTCCGAGAACGACTGAACGGAGTTCGGAGCTGTACTCCAGTGTATCGTCGAGTGCATCGCAAGTTGTAGAGCGGAGAGTCTCGAGAGTACGTGGAGTTCCGAGAACTACTGAGCAGAGTCGGGAGACGTACTCTGGTGTTTTGCCGTGAAGCTGTCTCCACCGTTTTAGCCTGATAGCCTGGAGGCTGTGTCGCTGATTGTCTCAGCGTGTTTATAGTAGTTCTTCGACGACTGTAAATGTGAGTTTGGAGTTTTCTTGTAAAATACTGGCCAATAAAATTTGTTTCGATACTTCATCAAGTAGTGTCGTCTTTATTCACTCCAAATCCACGAACCCTTAACGTACGAAGAAGAAAGAGAAGGGGAAAACGTAACAGTATAGATTTTAGTCCTCCATATAAAATTAGACAACCTTATTTTGATATAGATTTTCGATAGGTAGCAATTTGAAGGGCATCAGACCCAAGTCCCCTCTTCTTCAGAAGCAAAAACGTTTTCTGAAAAAAACGAAGCGAAATTAAAGTTGCTTTTTTTGCCTGCCTTTTACAAGATGGACGAATTGATGAGAAGAATGCGAGACCGTTTCTGCTATCACACGTAAACATTATTTTTGGAATGAATTTTTGCTGAGCTTCATACCGAAGTAAAAGCAGCCAATGAACAATTCTGTTAAAAATAAAGCATTCTCAGACATATGCCCGAAAAATATATACAAACATTAAAGAAAGAAAAATGTTTCATTTTTGTGTGTTAGTACTGAATATTAACTCTGTTTGAAAGCACCAGAAAACATCAAAATGTTTACTTTAATGATTCTTTGTTAAGGTAAAGATGACAAAGATTTGTAATAATAATAAAAGCAATTTAAAATGGAACCTTAAGTTTGAAGACTTTTCATTTCGAAAAACGAATAAGATGTTATTTTTATATGTTTAAAAATTATGAATTTTATGATTCCAATAATACAATCCATAGGATTTTACAAGCCTTATTACTATGATATAAATTGCAGTCTGCGAACTGTTTTGATGTTAGTTTTAAGATATTGTGAAATAAATGAGCTTTTAAATCTGAGTCGTTTACTTATTATTACTATTACTTTAGTTAGCAGTTCGAGTATCAGCAGCGACATCTATATCTTGGTCAATATGATTCAGAAAGGTGAAGAAAGAAAAAGGGCGAAAAGAAAACGTGTGTGTGACGTGGACGCACTCAGCTGATCAATGTTTATAGCTATAAGTAAGGTTTTTGCTGATGTTCTTGCGTCTAAGAACGAGAAGCAAATACAGTTAACATATTTAATAACAATATTTAATTTTTCTCCTGTTTTATTCTAATTCCAGGGGTCGTTACTGGGGCATATGATCTGCATATAAGATAGACTGTACACGTGATTAGCTGCGCGTATGTTACCGGTAATGTAGAACACGTAGACATTTTATGTATAAAATATGAAAATTATTACATACTTCCCTTAGGCATTCTGCAGAATGGTAGATGCTATTTAGGCAAAGTATGAAAAAAGGTCCACGATAAATTGCATGTGATAAGGCTGTTATATAAAAGAAGCGCATTCCTCAAAAATACAAATGCTATTTTGAAAAAATAATGAAAGACGGCCATTCAAAATACGTAAAGAAAAATGAAGGTTTTGCAAAACAAAATTTTTGCCTTTCTTATTAAAGGAAACAATGTATGAAATGTATGGATTATAGATGTAAGAAGTATAGCCAGCCAGAACTGACGTCACTTCAGTTTGCTGCCGGCGCAGAGGATCAGACGAGCATTAGCCGATCAGACCTGCTCCGAGGGCAAAGCAGACGGGTTTGTACGCCGCAAGACACAGAATCCTATTGACGAACCTTCCAGGAGTGTTGGAGGAATAGTAACCTTCCAATTATGTCATAGTGTCAAGCCAGGGCATGTGAATACCTGAACTTTGTGCCAGGGAGGATTGATTATGTCAAGTTAAGGGAACTGTACATGGACTGAGTCATTCTCCTGAGGTTGCAGCAACTCTGTCAATATTATACCTTACCACTTTTCATTCCATTATAATAGGTATTAGTACTCTAGTTTATACCTTCATTTCGTGCTCTCATCCATACCCCCATTAATGAATGTATTAAATGCACGGATATTCGAAACGAACTATAGATGTATTTCATACTTTGTCGGCTTGTCTTTTATTATTTTCTATAGAACGCCTAGGAAATGTATGAAATGCTAATCGTCTCCTATACTGATTGCCAGTTTTCGGTATTTTATAAAACTTTAGGTATTCTGGAGAATGTCGGCTTTCAGATACTGCCAGCAATATATGTATTCACAAAAATATTACGAAATTGCAAATTGACTGAAGAAGCAAATTTAAAATTGTATTTTCAGTATCACTCTGTGCCTCTTCTGTTCTTGTGACGTTTAAAATGATATCCGCATCACCTGCGCACTGAAAGCGCAATCGAACTTCTCGATGTTTTTTTTTCGATCAACTTTTTCGAACAATTTCCGTTTTCAAATTTTGTCATATGACTTCAATTATTGCCTCAACTTTTCCACAATGATATAAATCTCCCATTTCTATACTAGGAAGAATCTACTCGAACTTGCGCGTGTTTGTTTTTCACACACTCTCGCGCAGAGCGTTGGGTGTGCTCCACGCACGGATAATCCGCACCCGGAAAATTGAGTGAACTGTAGCTACCTTATTCAATGAAGTAAAAAGCAGTTAAACATTTTTACTTGTATAAGATTGAAGTCTTCTGAACTATTTACATGCGTTAAACATTTAACAAGTAAATGTTTATACATTCACTATTATGAAAAGCAAAGCAGAATAAATTTTCAACGAAAAATAGAAACTCACCAAGACGGAATCTGGGAAAATATATAGGACTTACCTGAAAATAAAAAAAGGAAACAAGAATAAATTACATGTGAAAATTTGTTACGAACTAAGCAAAGCAAATTTAGAGAGACCATCAATCAGTGAAGTTACATTTTTAATTTCCTGAAATGGTACACCGAGAAGAAAAAAAAAATTCAATTTTATTTATTCGTAATTCTGTTATGACTTCCAAAGCCTAATCAGATGAAATTTCAATTTTTCTAATTCTCTTTTGCTCAAAATAAAATCACAACGATTACGACATTATTACAGTTATTCTTAAAAGAATCATAGCGATCACGATTACGATACCACAGCGATTAAATACGCATTATTATAATTATATGAGATTTACGTTAATATGAAGTGCAATTTATAAAATGTGCTGAAAATGCTACAACCAAACACTGTCATGTTTTCAAAGATTCTCTGATGAATGTGATCATCAATAGAACGAAATCCTTCCTTGTCCCAAGTATTCAACAATCCAAGCAGTCGAAGTACTAAATATAAAATTTAGCAGTTTATTGACCATGTTTAGTGGAATTGCATGCCATCTTTTTGAATGTGAGATATTTAAAACCTACAGGCTCTGTGCATACAACTGACTCGCTGCATTTCGAGGATTTAAGCCATCTCACAAATGCTCAGCTGCATTTAAGTTTGGTGAGTAAGTTGGCCAATTTATTCGGATTATAGCTTCTGTTTGCAAGTATTCTGACACAAGAGATGCTCACAGTGTTAACCATAATGCGGGCCATCAAGCAGTTGCTACATTCAAATAAGAATACGTAGCTACCATATTTGATGAATATTGAGCTGAGCCGAACACGTCGCACAAGTGTCCGCCAGATATGCATCAGAGTCAGATATGCATCAATTTCCGCCAGATATGCATCAGAGTTTCAGGAGCTTGTAAAGTTCGTGAAGCCCTAAGGTGCATGAATGTCCTGACTGCAGTTCCCGAGAGTGACATCGGAAAAATGAAGGAGAACAAGTGATTTAAAGAAAAAAAAAAGCCGGATTTCGAAAAATCGAACTCATCAGCAGTAGACAGGGCATTAAAATCACTGGCAGGGTTTAAACAGGCTGATAAGCTTTATTCCCAAGTAAGCCAGCAGCCCTGCAGGTGGTTAAAGAAATTTTAGTTCTCCTCGTGCGCTCGACTAGAATTAACATGAATGTTAACACATCAAAATAATTATTCGAGACAGATCATTGGGAACTGAAACCAAAGGTTGAACATTGTCCATGAGTCAGGCAGGGTGGTTGATCGTTTTAATCATTTTTATTTATTTATTTTTAATTTGTCCGCTTATTCCATTCGTTAGAGAATAGGGGACTTACTGGTAGTTCAGAAAACAAATTTTTATTTATGGCCAATTGTACCTAACAAAATATGTTCAAAATTTCGTATTCCAGACATTTCTGTTTATTGGGAAAAAACAATCAGATTTTGCTTAAAAAGGATGAACCGGAAGTGATACTTTACTTAATATTCGTTGCTAGTTAAAAACAGGGAATTGGCATAGGTTATGCGCTGACTACATCACATTTTTTTTTTATTTGTCATATGTTTCTTTTTATATCTGCAGTTTCCCAATGCCTTTACCTCTTTAAAAAGAAAAAAAAATCTGATGCGTACACAAATGACTTCCTTGTACGGAATATTAAAACCATTTTTTCCTGCATTTCATTTAAACTTATTTCCTCGAATTTCATTAGAGATATATTTCTCAATTCAATTAAATCAGTTCTCACTCCGTGGCAAGGCAAAAATACATAAGACATCAAAATATTTTTATTAAAAATTGAAAAAGATAGAAAAATATAAAACATAAATACAGTTAAAACAATTTAAAGAACAACTTTTAGAATTAAAATTAGAGTTTCTACGTAAAAACAAGCATTTCGGCCAGCGGGCAAGAAGGCAGATTCTTCAGTGCGCAAAACTGAAATTTACTTTTGGTCTCAGCTGCAGAAAGGTACTGAAGGCATAGAATCTGACTTAATTTATTGTGGACGTTATCTTCAGTCAGTATATAGGATAATTTAATAACTTAAATGATAATTCCAGAATGGAGCATGATTTAACTCGCAATAATAAAAGAAAACGTTATCTTTGTTGTTGCGAAGCTTAGTTTATAAGTAACTTGTCCCGCCTTCTTATCATGCTTTCTTGGCACTCAGCGCACATTCGAGAGGTAGGTGGTTCGAGTCCCGGAGAGGGCATTGTTCATTTTTCATGTTTCCTGCTTTAAAAAAATATACCTAATCTCTCTACAGTGGGGCCCGAACTAAAAGGTGGTGAATGATGATTCGTCTAATGCTTTCAAAAAATGCCTAATGTCTCTACGAGTTTTTCTAGATTGGCAACAAATCCACTATTCTGCTAAGTTTCAAATGTAAACAAATATGGCTGCTATGGTAAACAAAAATTAGGCTTAGCCTCACTTAAACAACTTTTAAATTGTTGATAATTCTACAATTGTTGCATGCAGGTTAACTAAAGGCATAAAAAAAGCCTTAACCGGAAGATAAAAGCAGCATAATTCAATCATTTTTAAAGCGAAAAATGAGCATTTACCAACATATAAGAATAAAAAAAGTTGAGCTCACCAAGCCGAGTATACATATACATATATATATATATATATATATAAATTCAAGACAATAGTGATTAAAAGTAAATTAAAAAGCCTATGACTTGCGCTAAAGCTGCAAAGTAATAAACCAGTATTCCTAATAATTTATGATAAGAAAACTTTCCATATACCATCTCCAAGGAACTGAAATTCAATTTAAAACCACGAAAGGAAAACTTTTTTAGTCCGAATTTTAATTAGTATTTTCTAGACCTCCTTAGCTTTAAAAACATAAAAATCTACTAAGATATATCTTTAATCGCAAAAATACCAAAATCAAAAGTAAATATTTTAAGTATTGAAAAAGTAGCTATTGTCACTGATCGCAGATTTATCAATTTTTCAAGGAGATAAACCAATCCAAATCATAAGTCACAATTAATACTCAATCAAAATAAAGACATTAGTCCATTTCAGCCAAAAGAATCCTGTTAAACAAAATAAATAGCAAATAGTCTTTAAAATTAAAGTTTCTAATTAAGAACCCAATTAAACTGAACGGCATGCTTACCTCAGAAGACACATCCCCTACAATCTCATTTTCAAACTCAAATACAAGAGTAAAAACAAAAGTATATTTTAGAACATTAAAAAGTAATTCAAAATCATAAGAAGATCAAAAATAATATAATCCTTAAAATTAAAGTTTAAAACGAGTAGTTAATTAGAAATTTCAACATCAAACTGGTAAGTTCTGGTAAGTTATATATATATAAATTCAAAATAAAAGTAATTACAATTAAATTAAAAATCCCATGACTAACGCTAAAGTTGCAAAGTAATAAACTAATAATGCATAATAATTCATAATAAGAAAACTTTCCATATACCATCTCCAAGGAAGAGAAATTAATGAAAAAAACTTTTTAGTCAGAATTTTAATTAGTAATTACACAGTCCAGTCACATTAATGTGACCATCCGTCAAAAGCTAGAATAACCACCTTTCGCAGAGCGGACTGCTGCGAGACGTGCAGGAAGAGAGTCACATAGGTCCCTGAAGGTGTTCTCTGGGATGTTGAGCCATGCCGACTCTAATGCCGTGGCCAGCTGCGCTAGATTACGCGATTGAGGATCCATGGCGCGAACAACTCGATCGAGATGGTCGCACAGATGCTCGATTGGGTTTAAGTCAGGTGAGTTTGCTGGCCAGGGGAGGACGGTAAACTCATCCTGGTGCTCTTCGAACCACGCACGTACACTGGCAGCTGTATGGCACCTCGCATTGTCCTGCTGGAAGATGCCATCATCCTGAGGAAAAACAATGCGCATGTAGGGGTGAACATGGTCCGCAAGGACAGATGCGTACTTGTATTGATCCATTGTGCCTTCCACAATGATCAGTGAACCTAGAGAATGCCAGGAAAACATTCCCCAGACCATAATGCTCCCGCCTCCAGCTTGGACCGTTCCGGCAATGGTTGCAGGGTGGTTCCTTTCAGAGGTTTCACGCCTTATACGCCAACGTCCATCTGTCCGATGGAGCATAAAACGCGATTCATCCGAAAACGCAACCTGTCGCCACTCAGTGGACGTCCAGCTGCTGTACTGGCGTGCAAATTCTAGCCTTCGCCGTCGATGAACAGCAGTCAGCATAGGTGCACGAACCAGGCGTCTGCTTCGGAGGCCCAGACGCAGCAATGTTCGCTGAATAGTACTTTGGGAGACACTTTTGGTAGCCCCTTGGTTCATTTTGGTGGTCAGTTGCTCAACGGTAGCCCGTCTATCTGCCCGAACGCATCTCCGCAACCGTCGTTCGCCTCTGTCATCTATGGCCCGTGGTGCACCACATTTGCCACGTCGCTGATTTTGGACAGTCCCATTTTGCCATGCACGGTACACTTTTACCACGGCGGCACGCGAACAGTTCACAAACTCAGCCGTTTCGGAAATGCTTCCACCCTTGGCCCGAAAGCCAATGATCATGCCCTTTTGGAAGTCAGATAAATCGCTTCGTTTCTGCATTACGCCAACGATTGAAATGTTTTCCGAAGCCCTCACACACCCTTTATATACGCTCAACTGCACTGTGCTGCCACCTGCCTTCTGTGATTGGTTATTTAACTCTGACATGGAAAGTACGTGGTGGTCACATTAATGTGACTGGACTGTGTAGTACTTTCTAGACCTCCTTTGAACTTTGATCTTAATTTTAAGGATTATATCATTTTTATTTCGTTTTAGATTTTCTTATGATTTTGAATTCCTTTATTGTTCTAAAATGTACACTTTTGTATTTGAGTTTGAAAATGAGAGTGTACGGGATATGTCTTCTGAAGTAAGCATCCCGTTCAGATTAATTGGGTTCTTAGTGAGAAAATTTAATTTTGGAGTTTATTTATCTTGTTTAACAGGATTCTTTTGGTTTAAACGGATTAATGTCTTTTTTTGATTGAGTATTAATTGTGGCTTATTGTTTGGAACTAGCAAATAACATGATGCTTACTTGGAAGTAAGATAAAACACTCTCTCAAAATTTAGTTATTGTTAATTGATGGTAGATTACTTTATCCCCTTGATAAGTCGATTAATCTGCGATCAGTGACAATGGCTACTTATTCAATGCTTAAAAATTTTACTTTTGATTTTGGATTTTTGCGATTAAAGATTTTTCTTAGCAGTTTTTAAAGAAAAGGAACTAATTACTAATTCAAAAGTGTTAAAAGTACTAATTCAAATTCTGACTCAAAAGGTTTTTCATTAATTTCTCTTCCTTGGAGATGGTATATGGAAAGTTTCTTATTATGAATTATAGGTTTATATATATATGTGTGTGTGTGTAATGATAAATGCAAGGAAAAGACGGAACAGGGTCGATTGGTAATAGCTACACAGGATAGTCCGTAGATCAGTATTGAAGAAGAAGAATTCTGATTGTGTAGTATATGTTGAGTTCGTAATATCTAAGAAACTTGGCAGTCGAAGCAGTTTTACTTCCATTTTTATTTTCCCAGTTTTATTTTTCCAGTTCAGACGTTAGTGTCCACAATCACTTGGCACTCTAGTCGTGCCAAGAACGTTTACATTTTGGATATTATTGCTATAGGAAGCGAGCACAACGAAATAGCGACCATGCGAATATATATAGATGTCTGTGAGTGTCATTTTGTGGTTTCGGGGGAAGATGAAACCAAATTCACGTTAGACAATAAAGAAAGAAGGCGAAGCGAGAGACATAGTTTACTCCAGCACCAAGCCAGAAAAGCAATGCGTACTAACTTCGGTTGTACTTATAGCCGGAAAATCTACGTTAATCCCGAGTAGCGATTAGATTGAAGATGTCGCACTGCAAAGAAATTGTACAGGAATTGCACTCTATCCTAATATTTCAGGTTAAATTATTAACTGTATAAATATTGGATGTTACATACAATGCGTATTATATGTTACATAGAGTCAGCAACGATATGACAATTTGGTCGTAAATTTCAGAGAATATTTTACAGAATGAGAGTTACACATTAGGGTCAATAACGATACGACTATTTTAACGATAGGAGTGTAACTGTCCACTTTATTGTTGGAAGATCGTATCTTCCTTTCACATGAAGTAAGTTTAAATGAATTGCTTCAAAAATTGTGTATAATTTAATAGACATGTGGTGTCCACATCAGATTTTTTTTTCAAAAAGAATATTCATGTATATGGTATATACGTAAAGCAGATTTTACAGGCCGAAATCAAAGAGATTTCCTCTGTCAAAGAAAGAAGTTCAGACGAACATTCCTGGCCGAAACAAGGCCAGGGAGAAAAAAAACTGAACGGCTGATTTGGCGACAATCTGACGAAGACATCCCCGATCAGACACGATGATACCGTGATCGCAGATAACATTCTCATCCGCAATAGCACAGCGTACCATTTTACAGTCGAGAAAGACACGAAGTGATATGCATCTCGTATTTGTTTGTTGTGTGTGTATGTGGCGGACAGATATCTTGTATACTATGCATGATCGGGTCACCTCTGAGAATTGAGAATCGTAACATCATTTTCCAAATACAGTAGGCACTGTTTAATGTGATCACGTTTGACCACGGCGATTTTGATAAAACTGAATGGCGAGAAAAAATATCCTTCAAAACAGCAATGAAATTGAACTCATTTAATTAGAAATACAGAAAATGTTTACACACTTTTCGAAAGATTTCGGGGTCGTTTAATTAATATTAAAAACGTAAAGAGTATTTTTCTTTTAATGTTCAATCTGATAACCGTTTTTTTCTGGACTATAAGTCTGCATTCAGATTTTCATGATATAAGGGCTTTAAACAAAATTTCCATTTCCCTACCACTGCTTTCCAGAGTCCACCCATCGTGGTCGATTTGCGCTTAGAAAGAGCGCTTTTCCAGAGAGACCAAAGACACAATAATCCAAGTAATAAGTCAGGAATCCACTATACTACGACAATTTTGTTGTATGCTTCATTGAATGCTTTATGAAATGAAACTTATATATTAGGGTCAAAACATGAATGAATCCGTGAAATATATTATTGAATATCATTATTCTGTCGTATATTTCATCGAATATGACATAAAACGATAATTACATGTGAGAGTCATGAATAATATGACTGTTTTCTCGCATGTTTAACAGAATGTTTTAAAGAATGAAAGTTGCATATTAGGTTCAATGTGACTATTTTGTCGTATATTTCACAGAACATTGGAATCAAAATAACATATTAGAATCAACAAGGATATGACTAATTTGTCGTACACTTTAGAGACTCTTTCATAGAATGAGAGTTATATATTAGGGTGAACAACAATATGACTATTGTGTCGTATACTTCAGAAAATATTTTAGAGAATGAGAGTTCCATATTAGGGTGAACAACGATATGACTGTTTTGTCATATACTTCACGAAATGTCTTATAGAATGACAGTTACATATTAAGGTCAACGACTATATAACTGTATTTCAACAATGTCTTTTTTTCTTTGTTTTGAAATTTCTGCAATTAATAATTCACTTTCGTTTTTATCGTTTAATTTCATAATGAAATCTTAATTTAGTCAACAAATTATGTCTCTTCAATTGTCGCGATTATGCGAGAAGGATTTTTTGTCTATGCCTCATGCGCATTTCCCTTTCATAAAATTGAGTAAAAACTTTCGACAATATTTTTCTAGTTTGCAGTTTTCTGTATTTAAAATTTTGCATTTTTTTACATTTCAAAATAAAATTTTTACATAGAATTTCATTTTATTTTTGCATTAGCTTGTGCACAAAATTTCGCATTTTCTATTTGAATAAAATTTGTAAATCACATATTTAATTTCTCATATTACGCTGTAATATTGTGATGCATATACATGTAATATGTAGAAATTATTGTACATATATTTATGAAGTACATATTTTATTTTTACATATTTTTTTAAACTTGCTGCGTAAGATTTATAAAAATAAAGAAAAGGTACATAATCCTTTTAAAGATTCCAGCTAGTGTCATTTCTCGTGTCCAGTTATTAAATTAATAATAATAGATATGAAGATCTGCTTTTCAGTCGCTTATTTATTTAATGAAAAACAGCCATAACGAATAAGAAAGAAAAATTTTAAATTTTACATTTCCCTTAGTGACAACGTATTAGCCCGAGAAAAATCAAAGTAGTTCATTTCGTACTGTGGCAACACTTTTCTTGAGTTTATTGATAAGAAACTCATTAAATTCTCACGGAATATCAAGCAACGAATACAAAAATTCAAAATTCGGGCTTCGAGGTACACGTATGTGTACATGTGCACCCGTCATACCAACATGCATACCTACATAGGAACATGCAAGCAAACGTACGAACACACATTCGAACATACATACAGACATACATAGTACGAACACAATTATATACGAACGTACAAACATGCATAAGAAAATACATATTTACGTACGATCGTACACATATACGTGCTAAAGAACATACGTACGAACGAACAAAAGAACATAGTAACGCACATGCGTACATATGAACATAAAACATACATACATAAAAAATTCCAAACTTGGGCTTCGAGGTACACACGTGTACGTGTGCACCCGTCTTACCAACATGCATACCAACATCAGAACATGTATGCAAACGTACAAACACGTATTTGAACATACGTACAGATATACATAGGTACGCACGAACATAATTATATACGAAAGTACGAACCTGCATACTAGCGTATATATTTATGTACGAACGATCATACATACGAACGTACATATATACGAGCGAACGTACAAACGAACACAGAAACGTACGTATGAACATAAAACATACATACGCACGAACATAATACACGCATACTAATATAAATACGAATATGCAAACGCACGTACATACGCATACGGAATCATACATACATACGTACGAACGCGCACGCGAACATACATGCATACGCTTATGCATGCATACGAATGTACAAGCATAAGAACATATAAAATATACATACCTATGAATATATGTATACATACATACGCACGAACATAATACATGCATGCAAACGCAAACACTAATAAAGATACGTATATATATATATATACGAATACAAATACGTACATATGTAAATGCATACATAGGAACATACCTATAGAGACGAACATATCTACATACGTGCGTAAAACATCCATATGTACAGACATAAAAAAGTACTAATATAACTACAAACATGCATAAGAACGTGTCAACACACATATGAACAAACATATGAAGTACAACCAGACATAGAAACGAACATGAAGCATACATATGAACATATGTACATATATACATACATACATACATACATACGAACGTAAAAATGAACGTAGGAACGTACGTACGTACACGCATACAGACGAACATATCTACATGCATGCCGCATACATATTCTTTATTAGGGATTTGTAAATAGAATGTTTTTGTGTTAATTTTAATAACTATTGTAATTAACACAGAATTAACTAAGCTATTAAATTTACATAAAATTTTCTAGCGTACTGTACAATATTTTTTAGCTTTTTTTTTTTTTTTTTTTT
>KK121656.1:29279-115706 GCA_000611955.2 Stegodyphus mimosarum | reverse complement strand
AACATTTTGAATGTGCACAGCAAACTGAAAACACAACATAGAGCAATCAAAATGGCGACAATTAAAAGTCAGGGAACAAGAAAGACTAGTGCGCATGCACGGGACGCCTACCACAGTGCTGCGACGGCACTAGAATGAAACAGTACTTAGTTTCCGAATACACTACGTACCTGATAAGAAAAGGGCCTTGTCTTGAATTTGAAATCTTTTCCTTCACATAAACGTTTAATTCTTCCATGTTCATTTCAAAAGGTGGTCCTGTACTTTCCTGATGATTCTATTCTTCTTCTTTTTTTTTTTTTTTTTTTTTTTTTTTTTTTTTTTTTTTTGGTCAAGATACATTCCTGTGATCAGACTGATGAATGGTAAAATGTTGTTAAGTGCACTGTGGAAATACGTTTGTGAGGAGTATATTCAAAACCTGCTCATATTACATCTGCATGTGGGTACACTCTTAATGAATGCATTAATTAAATTTTGCTTAATGCAGCTATGAAATTGGGACATTCATTTTGACTTACCTTGTATAAAATCATTGAGTAGTGGATTATTATGTAAAGAAATGTGAATAAATTCAGACATTGTTATATCATGTTTTGCTGAAGTTTCTCATCAGGGTTTTATCATTTGTTCTTTCTCCATTTTGTTTTAATTACTCTCCATACAAGTTTACTTTATTTCAATCAGTCCTGTGAATAATTGCTTTAAATTTTTATTACTATTATTGATGATGACGATATAGTGACTTTTATACATTCTGTAACAGGTGTCGCAAGAGTATGCTATGGCAACTGAGCTTTTCCATAATGATATTTATAAGAACTGATTGTATGAATAAATGTCATTAAAAATATGTTTCTTCCGGTTATTGCCATATATACTCGTGTACTCCCTTTTTCTACTAATTTTAATGTCTGAAATCCAGGAGAGGAAAATTATGCTGTGTATATTATTTTTGAAGAGATGTTTTAATTGATAAACATACATTAAAAGGCACATTAAGATGTGCTATAGGTATTATTTTATATGTATTTCAGAGTACATACCAATTTCAATATTTTTTTAACTTATACAAAATACTTGTCAGAGTAAAAATGTACGCAAGTACTTTTTGCATACATTTAACATTGTTACTGTAAATCAGAAGCTTCTAAACCATATCCTTAAAGAAAAGGCCAAAATTGCGTCAGTACACACTGTAATTTTTGTTTCCTAATTAAATCGTGTCTGCACTTGAATTAGTATTTCTTCAGGTATTGCAACTGTTTTTGTTTTTTTAGCTTGTAAAATGTTTCACATTATTTAAAAAAAACATTAAATATGAAATAATTTCTTCTTTTTAGATCAAAACCATTCTGAGTGGTTTTATCATTCGGGGCTACCTAGGAAAGTGGACGCTTACTATCAAATCAGTTTGTATGATGCTTGCTGTAGCTGCTGGTCTCAGTTTAGGCAAGGAAGGTCCACTTGTTCATGTTGCCTGTTGCATAGGTAACATTTTTTCATATCTTTTTCCAAAATATGGGAAAAATGAAGCCAAAAAAAGGGAGGTTAGTATAAGAATGTTAATGCTTTCATAATTTTATAAATTAACACATTGAACACAACGTTATTTTTAAAAAGTTTTTGTTTTGGCTAACATATCATGTATATTCTCTAATATCATGTAATATATTTTAAAATAATATGTTTATATCAGTTTTTTATGCCACAATTATTTTGTATTGGAAACTTTGGTCCATGTGAAAAAAAATTCTGTTTTTCCTACCAAAATTCTTTTGTATCATTAAAACCGTTACTTCATTCAATTATATATAGAACTTATTTCTTAGAATAAATGCGACTCTGAATGCATATTACACTATCCAATCTAATACAAGTGACCTGTTAGGCTAATATATGTTCTATATATTCGAATACAAATGACGCTCAATATGTTAAAAATATGTGCCATATATAAAGTCGCATATTTGTAGAGTATTAAATTGCTATATAAAAATCTGCATTTGTAGTGTTTTCCTCATCATCCCCATGTGTGTTATATATACTGTAAATCAGCATTCAGACATAATTGGTATCCACAAAGATTCATAAGTTAACGGCCTCTAATATCAGTGGCCTGTGTAGAGTTAAATCAGTATGTTAGAAGGTTAGGTACATTTGTGAACAATGAGTACAACAAGCCAATCGGAACTCACTGCAAAGACATCAATAACTGTACATTCAGTGTATTTCTTTTTAATATTCTTGAAAGACTTGATCTTTGAATTAATCTGTGGTATTGTTAAGATTGTTTTCTACCATAACTTAAATTTCTTTATTTCTGAATTGTTTTCTACCATAACTTAAATTTCTTTATTTCTGAAATATCATTTCTTCATTCTTTTACAGATTAATGTAAAAGTTACTTTTTATTTTGAGTTAATTCTTCTGTTTTAAATTTACTCATGTGCTGCTGAACATCTTGAACTTCACAGATGCAATGTTCACTAATTCCTTTCCTATTCATATGCTGCACCATTTTTCATGGCTTTCAATAATAAAAGCAAGGAAGTGTACAGTATTTTATTGTTTGTATCACTATCAAGGTCATCCTGTAACATCTGTCAGATTACATTTCAGTTCTTGTATATGTCACTGGAAAATTTTGCTGATTATGCTAAACTACACCGAATGCATTTGTTTCCAGATACAGAAAACTATAAAATGCTATTAAGAATAAGATGTTTCTCAGATAAGGTTCAAGTAGTGGAATTTTAATACATATTTTAAGTAAATCCAAATAGAAGTAAACCACATAGCTAGAGGGGCGAAAACAGGCTGTACTCATATTTTAATTGAAATTGTATTTTTTCTTGCATCTAATGATGTTTATTCATGATGGTGTAGTACTTTCAAAAAGTTTTTGGTTTGTTGGGGGAGGGGGAATAATTTCTCCTCCCAAAAAGCTTTTGTGAAGATGAATATTTAAGTTAAACATTTACAATTTTAGCAGCTTGCATATTCATAACTGTATGTGCAATGAATTGCAGATCAAATATATTAAGAAATAGAACATTATATGAAATTTGGTATTTCCATTCTGTATTTTGTATGATCATAGAATTCCTCTTTTTCATTGATAATAATATTTACATTAAAGTTTTTATAAAAAAGCTGCCTTTATGTGACTTTAGTGAGGGTACTGCATGTCATTGGGAATTTTAATATATTAAGTTTGTGAAAATGAAATTTTCATAAATTTATATTTCTGTGAGCAGAAGGAAGAAATATGTTCTTGTTACAGCTTTTAAAAATATCATGTAACAACTTCCGAGTCACTTGAAGTTCTAGTTCATTAAAAATATCACTCTGTTGGTTAGTTTAGAAGAGGTCCTTTTTTTTGTGTGTGTGTATGACTGTGTTATACACTGTTTTGTTTTAATATTAGAGGTTTATTTAAAATTACCAGACCACAAATTTTACGTGTGCTACTTTAACATTAACTTTTGTACGACTTTGTAAATTCTGAAATTTTTCGTAAAAATTAGTTGCTCCTTTTGCTATTATAAAATCAGTTTATGGATCTTCTAGAAAACTGATAATGTGATTGAATCTTATAGCACAACAAATTCATTTAATAATTATGGCCATTCCTTAGTGCCCAGATAATTTTGTGACTTCACTGGAGATCAGTAGCATGAATAATATTAGAATTCACTGAAATATTTAAGGCAGTGTTAAGATAAAATGAAGCATAATTATAGGTTTTAATTAAAAATCTTTTATTTTAACAATTTCTTCTTTTCAAAATGAATCATTTTCTGTGAAGGCATGTTTTTTATGTAAAAAGAAAAAAAAAATTTTACTTTAGTATTGGTTGTAATATGTTTGATGAGAAATTTATAAATATCTTTCACTTATTAATCTAGAATAGTGAAACAACAAAAATCATCGTTATATTTGCAAATTTTTCCGTTTCCAAAGCTCTAAAAATTTGCAAATATGACACTGATTTTTGTTATTTGACTATTCTAGATTAATACTTCTTCGGCGTTTTATTCTGTCTTAATTGTCTTTCACTTATTCAGATACTTTCAGCTGCATCAGCTGCTGGTGTTTCTGTTGCATTTGGTGCACCTATTGGTGGTGTTCTTTTTAGTCTAGAAGAAGTAAGTATATATTCGTTTCCTCATTCTCTTAACAATACACTTCTGCATATGATTGCAGAAATTTCATATTTTGCGAATTTCGTATAAAAATTGCATTATGCTAGCTATAATAATTTTAATGTAAATTTATGTTTATTGTATGTGATAATTCCTGTGACATGAATTCATGTATTTGAAAAGTTTGTAGAACTGGTAATTTCATTTTAAGCAAAGAATTTGATTTCCTGATTAGCACTGAATTCATATTTTTCTCCCCTTAGGTTAGTTATTACTTTCCTTTAAAGACTCTGTGGCGTTCCTTCTTTTGTGCATTAGTTGCAGCATTTGTCCTCAGATCCATCAATCCCTTTGGAAATGATCATCTAGTGATGTTTTATGTTGAAAAAACTCGACCATGGATTTTCTTTGAACTTGTCCCTTTTGTCCTCCTGGGAATATTAGGGGTAATATAATGAATCTGTATTTGTAGTTCCATGTATTTATTTATTTTTGATCTCTTGTATAAACAAATTTATATTTAAATTGAAATAAACATTAAATTTATTAGCAAACAAACATTTCTTTTCAGTAGTCCCCCTCCCCCCCAAAAAAAATGCATTTGAATACTAAAAGCCTCAGTATAATTTAAGGACAAGTGACATGTTTGACTTTTGATATACAGGTAGTTATCAAAATAAAATGTTGATGACATATTTACAAGGAAGTTCTTAGTGTGGCATTGGGCTCAATAAACCTCCCTGAATTTAATGTGGAGTGGAATCACACAAATAAAAAATGATGCTTGAAGTTATATTGTACCATTCTTCGTGAAGAAATCTTTCGAATGTATGTAGCAGTGTTTTTGGTAGATATCTTCTGCAAACTGTTCTGCAATATTTATTACATCTGTTTGATGTTACTGAAATTAGGAAATTGAGTAAACCAGAAATTTTATTGCCACATTCATCGAATCATGACTATACAGATATAATTCCATGGATAGAATTATCATCCTTGAAATTTCCATATAATGCAGGAAAAATCTCCCCTCACCCATTATAGGATGGATTTAGTTGATTAAAGTACCAAAAGAACTGATAATAATCAGCATCTTCCAAGGTGGTGTTGAGGCCAATGGGAAATAATGAGATGCCTGTGGCAAAACTCATGCAAAACCCACCACCTTCCCTGATTGCTAGCTTTATGCAATCTAGATTGTAAACTTCTCTTAAGTATTCTCCAAACACACATACCTCTTGGGGGGAAGAAAATGCAAGTGGTGATTCTTTTGGTTGCATTGCATATCTGTTGACCAGAATTTCTGTTTGTAATGCTACTGTACATAAACTGAGCCTTCATATATTTTTACTAGATGCTTGAGATTTTCTGCTTTGCTGTGAATACTCATTTTCTAGTTCCTCTGTCATGGTTAGATAACTTCAATGATCAATTTTGATGCAGTTGCCTTCTTTTTCAGAGTCGTCATGTTTTTTATCCATTGGCCTTCATGCAGCTTCCTTTTTTATTCATTAGTATGCTTCACAAAATATATATTTTTCGGTATTGTATGCGATATTTTGACTTTAGTTACTCTGGCTGTGGAAACACGTAAAATCTTGCACTCTTGACAAGTGCTTTGATTAGATGTCTATTTTACATCTTTTTAAGTCTGTAAGGTTTAACTTTTCGCACATCTACAAACATTGCCAATGAACTTGTTAATTGCTAACTATTGCGAATAAACAAATTAAAGAGTACACAAAAGGAGGGGAGGTAGTTCTAGAACATATATTATGTACTTATAAATCATTAACTGCTACTACGTTTCCATTATTTTGATAATCACCTATGTATAGGAATACCAAGTAAAGTTTAGACTTTAAGAAGCTTGATTATTAAGTTCCCACCTGCTAAATTTTTCCACTTAAAAAATTCCATGCAAGCAGGAATTCATATTTTTATGAGCCTCTACTTGTAAGTTTTAATGGTATGTATGCAGAAGTTTCATTTTAAATGTTTTATCTGCTGGTGAGGTAAAATCTTCATTTGATTGGTTGATATCTTTCTTTTGACTTCAAGGAGTTGATTTATACTATTGTGACTCATAAATGTTTCAGAAAGTATCAGTCGGGTTCCGATTCATATAGCATGAGTAGTCTTGCTAGCTGTATTCATTAATTAGTTCGGGAAATCAATCAATTAAAGCATATTAGTATATGCTACATTCTGTGTACATTTTCTGGCTAGTTAATTGTACATTCAGAAATTTTTTGGAGTTAAGGTATATTTAATATATTTTTATTAACTGCTTCTCAGCTCAATTAAATTCAGAAAACCGTTACAAAATTGCCTGTTTTTTTATTGCAAAATTTTGAAAAAAAAATCGCATTTTTAGATAATTACGTGTGAGAAATCATTCACGTATAAAAAAATAATTGTACATACAGGGTGTTTCTGAATTCGACCAACAAATTCTGAGTGATGATAGTAAGCATAAAAAAATTACCATAGAGCATGGTGATGCAAACCACATTGTGTGGGTGAAAATGGTAAAAATAGACATAGAGAGGACATTGAGCCTCACGAAGAGAATGGCCAAACAAATGCAAGGATTAGGAGCACTGTGGTTGAGAAGAAGAAACCTTTTCATACGCAAATTTCCAATGCATATGACAAAAATAGAAGTAGCAGTTGAGAAGAAACCTCATATGCAAATTTCCTATACATATGGGGAAATAAAAGCAGCAAGCAAATATTCATTAGTAGGCATTGCAGAATTCATAAGTGTTAAAGTTATATGGAAACAATCTGTCAGATTACACAAACAAGGAGTATGTGGATATGCATGTGTGGGCATTATAGAATTTGTGGGTGTTAAATTTTATTCAGAAACAATGTATCAGATTACATGAACAAGGAATATGCAGATATAGTCTGATTTACGGCTGAACAGGTGGCAATGGACACCTAGTACAAAGGATGTAGCAAGAGCAGTGTCTGAGGAGACATTCTTTACACCATACCACCCTCAGGAATATCAATCTATGGCTGATGGAGATGAGAGCCTGCTAAATAAATAAGGCATATAATGTAGGGCAAGAGGGCATGTGCTCATACCTGAAACAGAAAACTTTTGCAACAGTTTGCCATTTTTCCATCGACCAGTATACGATTGGTTGCAGCTGAACTGGGTATTTGTCATAAAATGGTAAGGAAGGTTCTGCATACAGAAAACTTACACCCATTCTATGTGCAGCAGGTCCAACTTCTAGGCGATACCAACTTCTCCCTTTAAGCAGAGCTTGTATCCTGGATGCTTGATGCCACACAGAGTGATTCACAGCTTTCTGCCACTGTTTTATTTTCAGCTGAAGCCTGCTTGTTGATAAAAGGCATGGTAAACATGCACAATGTGCATGTATGGTCGTCTAGAAATCCTTACATTGCTATTCTGTTGAGTGTGCAACACAAGTTTGGTATTAGCATCTGGGCAGGCATTCTCAGTGATCATCTGTGGTTACAGTACCTTCTACTTGAATGCCTGAATGTCATAAATTACCTTGTTTTCCTACAAACGTCTAGCCGGATTTGGTGCAGATATCAGCTACCATGCAGCAAAACAGGGTTTGTCACGATGGTGCACAAGCTCATTTTGTGATTGAGGTGCATAACCACATCAATGCTTATACCCCAGAGCGTTGATTGAACGCATTGGACCTGTTGCTTGGCCTCCACACTCCTTGGCCCGTAGTTAGTCCTTTGAATTACTTCTTCTGGGGCCGCCTGAAATCTGTTATATACCAGATGCCTGTAGAAGAATATGACAGCACAGATTATTGTCACTTCAGCAGACTGTGGCAGCTCACCAGCATAGTGGGTATGTTTGAATGTGTCCGGCAATCCTTTGTCCGCTGATGTCAGTTGTGCAGTGATCTTTGTGACTGCAACTTCGAACAGTTCCTATAAAACTGTCTCCTCATCTTGCTTTTGACATTGAAGTGTGATGCATTGTTAGTCCCTTTGAATTTGTTGGTCGAATTCAAAAACACCCTGTGTAAGGAAATAAAAATTAACCCTGTAATGTTACCTTTTTTAATATATGCAGGTAGTTAAACATTTTTACATAGCTTTATATTTCGTATTTAATACATATCTGGGAATTTTAGCTATAACTTAGTATTTAATACTTTTATGGTCTATTTTAAAACAAGGAATGAATGAAAATTAAAATATGCGAATTTGAGTAATATTTGAAAGCTATTTCGTATGTTTCAAGCAGATGTTTCTCTACCAATTCAATGGCCCAAAAAATAGAATAAAATAAAATATGAAACATAGAAAGTTGTTTTAAAGTTGGTTTTACAGTCAGTTGATGCCATCCAGAAATAGAGAAAATAAACTAAAATAAATGATATGGGATAGTAAAAAACTGAAACTTCAGAAATGAGATGTCCATACCATATACAGGCAAATCAGTATTTACAAGAAAGGGTTGCCCATATGATGTATGGGCAAAAAGTGTTAAAAACACACTGATGAACGGCTGTGAATAAAATTTTCTTAGACTCAAAATTCTTTACAGGTTCAAAAAGCTTTCAGGTTTAACATTATAATTATGATTATTAACTTATTTTCGTAATCTATCAGAAAACGTTTTTTTAAGCATCTTTATTGCTGTTATATTTCAGAATTTTCGGGGCTGTGAGTATACTTTGCTGTATATTTACATCTAAATGTTATATAATTAAACTTGTTTTTCCCCCTCTCAATGCAGGGTATTGTTGGTTCAATATTCATTAAAGGAAATATCAGATGGTGCAAGTTTCGGAAAGAATCAAAGCTTGGGCAGTATCCTATTTCAGAGGTATGCTTTTCTTCAAACATAATACTAAACCTGTTTTGTGCTTGAAGATAAAATTTTATGTGTAACATATTTACTTGCTTTGTCTTCCATGTGTGATTAATTTTTATTCTCATGATGTGGCTGAGCTAAAGTTGTGAGCAGTAGTATTTCATCCTTCATTTTTCTCTTGTTATTAAATAGGCTATATTCATTAATTTTGATTTTTTTATTTTCCGATTTTGTGACATAAAATACAGGACAGTTAAATACCATGCATCCCATATATAACCATGCATTTCCCTTAAGTCAGGATTCCTGGTGCATCTTCTCATAATTAATCCACTGCACTTCATTCTCTTGATATATTCAACAGTATTTATTCATAAATTTGAAAGAAACTTTTTGCTCTGCCCTTTTCTTTCTCAAAAGTAAATCTAAATTTTACTCTTGAAAGTCAAATACTAGTGGTTTTTGGTACTTTGCTAGGAAGAGGAATATTCCGTAAAAAGTGTTACATCTGTTATGTACTGAAGTAATGGATAGCATTTCTTGTCAGCATATTTAGTTTACACATGTTTTAAGTTTTCGTAGTTTCTTTATAAAAAAAGTTTTAAATTACCTATTCATTTAATCTTTATATACACAGGAATATTGTTAAGTTAATATTATTCTTTTGATATTTTAACTGCAGCTTTTAAGACTTAACTTTATTTTCAGTGTACTTTCATTAGAAACTGGAAAGAAAGAAAAATTATGCCATAATTTTTGTTACTTGCTAAGAAATCGTGTGTATTATTTATTTCATAGCACAGCAGAAAAATAGCGTGTGTGCGTTTTTGTGCAGGTGTGTTGAATTTGTGATAAATGAAATGTTAATTCTAGAGCTTTAGAGCTCCAAAGATACCTGGACGAGATTAAATTTTCAAGGGGGGATTATGGTTCAGATGTAGCCAAAATGTAGAAAATGTAAACCAATGTCCAAGCCCAGATGTAGCAAAAATGTAAATTTTGGAATGTAGTCTCATAGTTTTTCTTAAATTTTGTTTTAAAGCAAATGTATCTTTCTGAGATTACATAAATTTAAAACTTGTAGACACTTGTCCCTCTACAGCAGTAGTAAAAACTGATATTCTAAACATTTAGGCTGAGGAAAGATAGAAAACTGATTAAATTTATTAACTAGCTTACGTAGATTCAGTGTTGAAAGTGAATTTAATCATATGGGTGATATTATGATAGGTTAGTCCTTTTTATCATCCAAAAAAATTTTTTTCCTGGAAATCCTGGATATTAAGTGTAAAATAAAGATAAATAATAAATATATCCCCATATGTAATTTATTTCCTTGCTAAACAGTATACATATGAAATAAGTTCTGAATTTTTTTTTCAAGTATATAAAAATTAAAGAAAGAAAATCACAAAGTAAAATAATGAAACGGATGCACTTGTTTTTTGCAGCGTAAGAACTTCAACCTTAGTGCAGTATTTGACACTGCTGTATGATTTTTCTTCATCATTGTATGATGCTTAAATTTAATAAGTGTTAAAGCTAAAAAAGTCGTTTCTCATAAGTATGTGGTGCTGAGTGGCAGAACATTTAATGCCATTACAGAAATTGTGGGAAATTCTATTCTGACTCTGATCCAGAATTTTTGTAAAACTCAAGTTTCTAATCATAAAGTCTACTTAACGAATTCCTCTTGGACAGTATATGGCAGGTGATTAGCCTTAATATCAATAAATTATTATTTTTGAATCCATGATAACATTTTGAATTCAAAATTCGACATAACGTTTGTGAATAGCTGTGTTTCTAGAGCTTTTAACCCTTTGATGTGTGCGACATTATTTTTATAATGTTTTAAATAAGAAACGTTAAAAATCAAATAGTAGGATCCTAGAAACAAATAATGTATGAATATTAAAGAAATCTACTCTTGCCCATTTATGTATGGGCGGTGGTTGCACTGTGAAACCAACATGCTTTTAGGACTTTGAAACTAAGAGGTAGCAGGGGGCTTACCTCTTATCATGCACATTTCGAGTAAATGATGAAATGTGCGAATTTAAAAAAAAATCTATTTAAAAATTGCATTATATGTAAATTTTTTGCATTATTTTACAAAGTAAATTGTCAGAAAAAAGAAAAAGTGAACATTTACGTAATTTTTCTATACCAGAGAAAACATAAGAACATAAATAATAAGGACGTTCAGATGAATGGATTAAAAAAACTCTGTAAAGTAAGGATAAAAAAACTCAGTAATTTTTTTTAAATATCAAAGAACAAAGTTTTTTTTTTTTGTGAAACTGTTCAAAGCATGTTTTCTCTTTTTAGTACATGTGTATACCAGCATTGCACATGTGTCCTATTATATGGAGTTTCTCCCTTATACTACAAAATGTACACTCTGAAATTTGTATTTTACTTGCATATGTCCAGCATTCTTTAGTCTCTTTTGTTGTGGCACATGAGGTTTGTGTTTTTATATTAATAGGGGGGAGGGGCTTTGTATTTTTGGTTTTGGTACAGATCCTTTGTTTTCCATTTGTATTTATTTTATTCGTATTTCATCCCAAAATATTTATAAAATGTCTTAAATTTAAGTAAAACTTTTATGCAATTTCTATTTTTAATTATAGCAAAAAGTATTCACATTATATTTAAACCACACAAAATAATTTATAAAATCACAATACTAGCAAAGGTAGCAAGTACGTTGAGCTCAGAAAAAATTGAAAATAACTGGGCAAGTGTATGTATTGTTTAGCAATAAAAAAACTGTGTGTTTTCAAAACCCCTTACCTATATCCAGTAAAAAATAAACACTCCTATTTGAAAGCAGCAAACACTGTTGTGAAGAGCAGGGGTTTCGGGGTGTGACCACTGAGCCTCTGCTAGAGCACTACTCTGAGCA
Source organism: Stegodyphus mimosarum (assembly GCA_000611955.2). Taxonomy (NCBI): domain Eukaryota; kingdom Metazoa; phylum Arthropoda; class Arachnida; order Araneae; family Eresidae; genus Stegodyphus; species Stegodyphus mimosarum. The sequence continues at coordinate 103,813 of KK121656.1, read as the reverse complement.
TTGTGACACAATGCTGTAATGATTTAGTGGTTGCGCCTTGAAACCACAAAGCAAATGCCATAAATATACACAGGTTGTTTATATGAGAGATGTTTTTAAGTAAGGCCCATTTGAAAATATAAACCAAACAAAATTTTCAAAAACCAAATTTATTTTCAGATTCTACAGACATTTCTCTATTTTTCAACAACATTGCAAAGTTTGTTTAAACTCTTATCATACCTTAGAACTAGGTTTTGAATACTATCTTCACAGAAACTTGCTGTCTGCTCCGATAACCAAGAGGACACGGCCGCTTCCACGTCTGCGTCATCATTGTAGTGGTTGCTGTCAAGATAATGTTTGAGATATTCGAAGAGATGAAAATCGCTCAGTGCAATTTCAGGGTTGTAGGGAGTCCAAAACTTCCCAACCAAAAGAGTCTTATAAAAGCTCGTGTCTGAGCTGCAGTATGAGGCCTTGCATTGTCATGGAGTAGCAAAATTCCCTCTGTCAGCGTGCTGCATCATTTGTTTTGAATCGATGTTCGTAGCTTTCGCAGGGTTTCGCTGTAGGCATTTGTGGTGGTTCTGTGTTGCATGAAGTCGACCAACAAAATGCCATGTCTATCCCAAAGCATGGATGCCATGATCTTACACTGGAATAGTCTGTTTATCCTTGACCCTTACAGGAGAGTGTATGCGTCTCCACGCCATGCTCTGTTGCTTCCATTCAGGCATGACATGCGAAACCCTTGTTTCATGTCCTGTTGTGATCCGCCTAGACATACCATCACCCACCTTCATTATAATGAGTCAAAAAATTTAGCGAACAGTCAAATCTTTTGTTTCTGTTGTCCTTCGTTAGGAATTTAGGGCCCCAGCGGGAGCACAGTTTCTTAAACCTTAACTTTTCAGAAACAATCTCGTATAGCACTGACCTAGACACTTCTGGAAATTCATTTGAAAGAGTGCTTTTTCTGAAGTATATGTTCTTAAGAAATTTCACTTCAACTGAAGCCACGATATCATCTGTGATCACAGATAGGCGACTGGAACAGGACTTATCATGGACGCTGTCACAGCCAACTTTGAAGTCTTTGACCCACATATGCACTTTGTCTTCACTCATGGCAGTAGCTCCGTAAACTTCACAAATCTGACAGTGGATGTCTGCAGCAGACAGGTTTCTTGCCGACAAAAAGCATATCACTGACCGTACCTCACGCAGGCAGTTCGATAATCTTGAAGGTTTTAAAGACACAGAACAGACTGTACAGGTTACCTACACAGCTTCAACTGAGCACAGTTGTTTAAAAAGAATGCCAGGACTCAATGCAAGCAGTCGTTGCAGCATCCATGCCACCTATTTGTGTATACAACAAAGCGGCCCTTACTTTAAAAACACACTATGTATATGCAGTTAAATTACTGCTATATTTTCATTGTTTATGATAGAAATGATGATATGCAGTGAAATTTAAAGTTGTTTATGTAAAAAACGAAAGTTATTTTGTCTCGTTGAAAATGAATTTTAAAAGGCATTCAATTTTAAGTACTAAAACCTAAAAAATGTATGATTCTGTTGTCATTTTGTGTTATTTAGGGGTAAAAGATAAGTAATCATTCGGTTTTCACTCCAAAATAATCAGAAAGAAGAGGGGGGAATTCAAAAATTGGTGGTTTCATTGTGTGACCTTTGTGCATCAAGGGGTTAAGTGATTCATAACAGTTGCCTCAAATGCACAACCTGAAAACAACTGATGGGACAGAATTTTTTTTAATGAAGTGAAAAATTTTATCAACAAAATTTTTTAAAAAATTTATAAATTTTAAATGTTCCTTGCTAAATCTTCATCAGAACATACATGAACAACAATAATAATATCGCAAAGGAGAAAATTCAAGTTTATATCTATTTCCTATGTGAAATCTAAAGCTGAATTATTGAGTACCTGTAAGACATTTTTGTTGGTTATACTTTGTAATTCACTTATACTGACTGCTAAATATGAAATCTGCAGACTGACTTTTCTTTCAAATAATTGTAACAGGCTGAATTGATCATTAAGTAAATCATTTTAATTTAAACTAAAAATGAACAAATTATGAGTTTTTTAAGCTTTGAGAGAAAATTTTCTCAAATGCGAGAAAACGATGTAATCTCATTTTCTTATTTATTAAATTTTTCTTCGATGCATAAATAAAAATAAACATGTTTGTATGTAAATAATTATAAACTTCTTTATTTCTTAGTACAGCAGCTTGACACTTGAGGGCATTTGAGTTCTCATAAAATTTGTGGTCTTGGAGTGAAATTTTTAGAAATTACCTTCATCAGAGATTGCAGTTGCTCATTGGTCAATCGGTCTAAGTTTTGATATTTTTAATAAAACTTTCAATTTTATCCTTCAATGCAGATAATTTATTTTTCCTTGAAGAGATTTTTTTCGTTTCTCAAAAAATGTCTGACAAATAGCCCATCATTGAGTCATTTTGAAAGAAGTGGCAAAATCAGATTTTTGTTTCTTTAATAATTTTGTCTTTTAATAAAAAATAATGTTAGACCTTGATTGTCTACTCATCCATGTTATTTCTGCTTATAATAATAAATTTTTGTATTATGAGTCTACATCTTTACAGAGATTTGAAAACAAGCTACTGTGAAGAGCCCAAATTTTAATAAAGTTTATAATTTTGACAGCAACCTGAAGTGCATTGTTCAATTCCGTTGCTATTTTTTTTTGCTGCCGGAGCATCTGGATAAATCACAGGAAGTTTTTAAATTTCATCACCAAATTGTCTTATGTGAAATATTTCTAGCATTTTAATTGCATCAGGTTCCACAAGATCTTCTCTAGTGATGTATGGCCTTTTTATTTTTAGCAGCCAATACAAAACTTTGTATGACACAGGTAAATATTTTTGACTAACCCTCATCAATTTCTTAAAATATTGTTTTTCTTCATTTCAAGATTTTTAACAGTCAAAGTGTTCTTTTAGTTGTTTGGTATACAAAGCATGCTAGGATTCAAGATGCCTTTTTAATTTTGATGTTTTCATATTCTCCATAGCCAAAATGTTATTACAAATTAAGCATCTAGGCTGTTCATTACCATCACTGTTGTTGAAAGTAAAGCCAAACTGGGAAAATGTGTCATCATATTTGCTTTTTTCACATCTTAGAGGGCTCTTTTTGATCGCTAGATACTGCTAGAGGAGATTTTGTGGCATTATCATGTGTGTCAGTACCTTTGTTACTCAAGTTCAGCTGTTTACTCATGGGTAAAAAAGTATTTCATCATAAAAATATGAATAAAAATAGCATTTCTTTTAATAATAAATCAAATGAATGGCACCCTTAGTCAAGTAAAACAAAATATGGTATTGTTTTTGTGATGTACATACTTGTTGTGATGAAACCAAAAGAACATGCTATACTGGAAAAATGCTACAAGTACACTAGTTGCAGCAGTGCCAACTTTATTCTGTGAACACCTGTCTGGAACAGGATATTATTTACTGTGCGTTCATGGCATAGTTTGATTCCGGAATAACTTGTATGCCGAAACTGCAATATGACATCATTATTGTGAGTGCTTAGTGATATTTTTCCACATATAAATTAAATTTACAATAAGTTTGACCAATATTAAGATTTGGAAACTGCACTGTACCAAAAATATAATATATTAAGAATATTGAAGGGATTGTGATTAATGTTTCTTTAATTTCATGTTTCCGAATTAAATTTTTGCAACATTTCATTTTTGATCACAACCTACAATTTAAGAAATGCTAGATACTGGCAGTCCGTGAAATAAGTATACTCATTGAACAAAAATATGTATGAAATCTTTGGGTCAGAAGATAACTCTTACGGCCCTATTGTTAAGGAATTTAGAAAAAAATACTGAACAGCTGGATAAATTAAAATTCTTTACATTCAATAAACTGTTCTCGAAGTTCCTCATCTGCATCACCTGAAGTATGATACTTCAGGCTCTAACACTCTAAGGATTAAGTAAACAATAATTTTTTACAGTAAAATGTCTTGCTAATCATACTGCAGTTTTAGCAAAAAAGTATATATATTTATTTAGCAATTCCCAGTTGTTGAACCTCACTCAAAAGCAAGCTAAACTTTGGAATTATTTTTTTAAATGTTGAGAAACCAGAAAGGTGAATAATTTTATGAAATGATTTAGTGAGGACATAAATTAAGATTTATGAAGTTATACTTTGTGCTTCATAATGAAATTGTTTGGAAATAGTGTATGTATGTATCATATTAATATTGTGAATTGTTTGAGATACCGGTTTTTTAACATTTCACTGCAGTTTTTATAATTTTTTGAATTAAGTTGTAATCTCCTGAATTTTATACTTATTATTTGTATTGAAACTTTTTCATAATGGAATATATATGTTTCGTATTCACTGTGCAAAAATGCCTTTTTTCTAGGTGCTTGTGATAACTCTTATCAGTGCTGTCATAAATTTTCCCAACAAATACACTCGAATGAATATGAGCGATTTGATCAAACTGTTATTCAGTCAGTGTGGCATTGCCAATGTATCACCTCTATGGTGAGTTTCCAATTTTAATTGTGTGTAATTTTATTTGATATGAAATCTATTGTTTTTAAACAAATTTATGAAAGTAGCATTACTTCTGTTCTTGTATGCAGATGTGAATTACAAACTGTATGAAAACGATTAAGAAAGAACAAACGTGGAGTGAAAATGAGTGAAATTCTAAATTGTTTAACTAGCATTAATTGTAGATCGTTTAAATAACATTTCATTTTGAGCATATTTTGCAGCATATGAACTGGTATACATGGGTATATGAGGCATATTTCGTGGAATAGTTCAGAATTTTGAAAGTTTCTGTTTCTTTGAAAGCGGACTTAATATCAGCAGTATAGTTGCTAGTTTTAATTAAATATATATTGGATTTTTTTCTTATTTTTTGTTTTTATTAAAAGTTTGTTACAAAGTTTGTCATATATTCTGTATGTTTAAATTAAAGGTTGATGTTAAGTTTCAGAATGCTTTTTTTCTTCTTCCTTGCCCCATTTAATTTTATATAGTAGTTTAGAAATCTCGATATGATACCAGATTTCTTAGTTGACTCTTTAATTTGATTTTCTATCCTTTACCTTGATCATAAAGTCTGTGAGTATACATTAAGCACTTTTTTTATGAAGAGATAATTTTCAGATATTTTTATGTATTTGAAATGCTTGCTTAACCTTTTTTGTTTAGGTATTGTCTCATTTTTTTATGATGTGTTGTTATTTATTGAGTTTAACTTTAAAATTATGTATTTCCAGTGATTATAATCGGAATTTCACAAAGGTAAATGATCCAGTCGAGATGGCTGAGGCTAACAGAGGAGTATATGAATCATTGGCAACATTATCATTAGCTCTTGTTTCCAAGCTTGTGATAACAATCTTTACTTTTGGAATCAAGGTGAATTCTGCATCTTGGATTCTTTTTTTCCCGTTTAAACTGTTTCTTTCTATAATTAAACTTAAAACTACACTCGTGTCCATAAATTAAGGATAATTCGGAGTCACGCGGAAATCGAACTCTAAATATATTACCTGTAAAATCACTACACACATCTTCCAGAATCATATGCAAATTTCAGGAAGTAACCAGGTGACACCGACGGTACGTCACAATGACTAGAGTGTAAGACAGTGATATGTAAGGAATACAGGCAAAGAAGTACAATTGTTCGCAGGTGCTTTATAAGAATTTCAGTGCAATAACCGAATAATTATGACACAAAGGACGCATTTGGATGATTTTTTACGTGGTAGAATTATCGGCCGTCTGGAATGTGGGCGTACCCAACTGGAAGTATCAGGTGAACTTGGAATTACCCAGAGTGTTATCTCCAGGCTTTGGCAACAATTCCAAGATGATGGTAATGTGAGTAGACGTTACCAACCATGTAATATTGGTTTTTTGTAAATAAATTGTTTTTTTGTAATTTGCTCCAGAGACAAAAAATCGCTAATTTTTTTTAATATCAAACATATGGCATCTTTTTTTGCTCTTTACCTTTTGTTTATTAAATAAGCTTTACAAATAAGTCAAATTTGTTTTGCTTCTAACTCTTCCTTTGCCTGATTTTGCATTATCCTTAATTTATGGACGTGAGTGTAATTGTTTAGATATATGAAAAGAAAAAGGTAAAAGCTTATTTAAAACTATCATTCTAATCTTATATTTTGTGCTTTGGTTTGAAAACTGCTTAATGTGATTGCAGTTAATGTTATCATTCAGATATTATGAAATTGCTGAAATCCCACTCTTTTGTATATAAAAATGTGGAAAATACATTGCTTAATGTGATCAACAGTTTGGTTATCAGATCAAAATATTACGGAATATTTTTTTAAAACTGAAGTAACATTGCCAAGTAAGTTTAAAAGGCATTATACAATTTTTCAAGTTACAGAGAAATGTTACCTGCACAGGTAAGGCATTAAGTCGCCTATCTTTGTTTTGATTTTAGGCAACAAAGTTTGATGTTGATTTTCAATAACCATAAATTTTAAAAGTATAAGATAAAAGTCCCACTTTCTGAGGAGCCTTGAAACATCTCCATCAAACTAAGGATGCTTTTCTGCCTAATTTTAAATTTTTATTGGTAAGTTGTCTTGCAATGAGGGATGCTGTCCAAGTATTAAGGTTAGGGGTACAGAACGCAAGAACTGTACCCTCCGTCCTGGGTCTGCCTTTCGGGGTGAGCGTGTGTCCAAGCTCCTGAGACCCCTTCATCGGCAACACAGACCCCACAGTCCCTGCCCAGCTCCATACAAAGCATTGGGACAAGCAGTCCCCGTCACTGGAACTATGAGGGCCAAATCCCTGACGACTAGGTCGGTGATCTCCGATCTAGCTCCACCACAGTCAGAGGAACAGACACGACAGTACCAGTACGGTCCCTGCCAAGCCTGAACCAACCTGAGAATAAACTCGGGCTCTAGTCCTGTGAAGACAACTTTTATACCCCTGTGGTTGAGACTAAGTACAGATCCTAGCCAGTACTTCCCAGGAATTCTGAGTCAACCCCGGGGGGGGTAGGTTAGGGGTACAGTATCGATCAAATAATCTATAGAAATAATATGAACGGTTCATAAACAAAGTTTAGCATTTTCCTAATTAAAATGCTGCAGAAGTGGCAGTTTATATGTTTCGAGTTATATTAAATTGGTTAAATTGCTATATTTATTGTTTTATGATTTCTTGAGTTCTTTGTGGAGCATTCACACAAGGACTTTTGAGTAGACCAAAACTGATTGCTACACAACCAGATCTTGTGCCATGCAAACAATTATAAAAAGTTTGAATAACTGCTGTAAATATTCATATTTATGTGTATCTTTTATAAAAATTGACTAATCAGAGAGCAGAAAACATGAATTGACATTCAGTCAATGATTTTGCTGCTGACATTCATGCCATGTGCAAGTTTACCTTCAATGATTTTAACGATTGGCTATGACTTAGGCCTTGTTCCATGGGTATGTGCAAAACCAATGAGTTTTACACCTTATGACTATGACAGTTGTGACTGCTCAAGTATCGTATAGCTAGAGGGAGCAAGGAGGAACATCTGTCTCCGGGTGCAGCTTCCAGGGAGTGCGAAATTGATGTGAAGAAATTTTGAAGTGAAATTTTTTCCATTCTCGGCAAATAGGAGGGGTTGCGCTGGAAGCTCTAGCTATGGCTGTGCATGTGAAACTTCCTTAGTGCTCAAAGTTTTATAAAAAAAATAAACTATTGAAAATATATTAAATATTTGATTTTCCTCCCTTTATAAGAGTGTCTGTTGCTATTATAGGTTGTAAGACATCATTAGACACTTAAAAATGTGAGTAGGAAATTTGAGGAAATATCGTTTTCAGAGCAATGTACTGTATTATTCTGATATTTTTCTTTGCTGTATGTTTAAACAAATGATTAAAACATTTATAAAAATTTGAAAATGTGCATAGACAGACTTGTGACACCTTTTAAAAAAAAATGAATGTTGGGCCTGTAAAAATTAGTTATTTTAAATGATGTAATTATGAAATGAGGGAAGGTAAACTGTAGTTGAGAAATTTTTTTATGTGTGCCATTTTATTTGTTCATTCAGAGCTGTGAAAATGTGATGTCTGAGATTTCAGGAAATGTAGCATCTTTAAGGGACTGGAGTGTCTGAGATAAATGCAGGAAATTACCTGTGTTCAATTAAAAATGTTAGGAAGTGTATAATGTAAAGATTAATAAAACAAGTGTTTAGTTGACCCACTGTGTCTAAGTAAAAAATGTTGCACATAGACTTACGCTATCCAGAGTAAGTTGCTGATTGCTAACCAAAAAAGCAATTTAAAAGTAACGTGCTCCAAATTAAGTTTCTAGTTATTTAAGCACGAGTTTGCTTGCGAAATCCACAAAATTGGCAGAAAAAATCCCCATTGACATAAATGTGTAGAATGTTCTCAGATTGTATTTATGAAGAAACCTTATCATATAGCCCGAATATTTATATATAGAACTAGTTTTCTATAAAGAATCCTGATGGCTGTATTTTATTATTGTATAATTTAAAGCATTGCTATTAGGATACACTAATGCATCCATGGAAAGGGCTAAAATTACCCTAGATCCATAGACTCCGCAACTAGTGGCAGTTTTGTATAGTTTTTGTGGAAACTAAAAATTATGAGCTGCAGAAAATATAGGAAATACTACAAATTTTACAAAAAGAGGACAAGGAAAATGGTATGCAAAATGGATCTAAGTTATTCATCCAATAATTGGTGAAATTATCATGATATCTTGTATCACATGGCAGTAGAAAATCTTGCTGATTTTGAAGGGTAGCTAATCCCAAATCTGCAAATTTAAATCTAATCCTTCAAGTCAAGCTCCAGCAGATCTCTCACTCAGATCATTTAGGTCATGGTGAGAAAACGTAGCATATCCTTCTTGTGGGTTGTAGTTCAACTGGGAGGCTTTTTTTGAGTTTGTGAATTATGCTGCCTCAAAATAAGAGGCAAAAATTATCAAGCTAGAAATTCAGAGATTCACATTCTTCAGAATTTCCATGCATTAAAGCGTCACAAATATCTGTAAATCATGGCCATTGCATTTTAAGCTTTACATGAGCAACTGCTGCATATAAGCTCCTGAGGGTTCCCACTGATATGGAAAAATCCGAAAAGCTTTATGAAATGAGAAAAGGTCAAAAAATATATTCTCCCAAAATTTAAGGTGAATCAGAACTTTATTTTCCAAAAATCAAAAAAGTAGAAATAGAAATCAATATTTTCTAGTTATAAAAAATTAATTTAAATAGTAATTGGTTTAAAAAAATACTGTCTTCCCAAGAATAAATAAAGTGAAGAGTTATTGTAATACCTTTTCCTTATTGAACATATTTCACATTAGATACTATTTTATTAAACCATAACTGTCCTTTATGCCTGTCAAATTATTGTTCACCTTCTGTTTAGAAATGTAAATGCTGTGTCACTATGAATGAGGTAATACTTAATATAAATAAATTTTGGGAAATAATTTTTAATGGATTTTTAAATATTTCATCTTTAAAAATTTATTTACCTAGATATATATTTTTTGAATGGTTTAGATGCCTATTTTCTACATTTATTTCATTTGCTTTGCAGTAAGATAGAATTTTTTATATTTTATTTATGCATTGTATTTGTTGTAAATGCATAAATATTTAATTAACTCGCGTTTAATTTGCTTTCGGTATGTTTCGTCAGGGAAACTGTGCAGTTTGATTTGTGAAAAATCAGAAACGTCAAGCTTCTGATTCGTGAGCTTCTGAAACGTGAGCAGAATTTCAGTGGGAAGCTTGCATAGCATTGTACTTAAGAATTTGGAATAAAGCATATGAGAAAGTTATGGTTTCTGTTAGATTTGTGTAAGAAAGACAAACTGTTTCATTAGGTTTTCATTCTTATTTTAGTTTAAATGTAGCTGTTAAAAATGAATTATGAGTTAGTTATAAAAGTGAAATGTGCCACCTTGGATTAAATGTTTAGGAAGAATTTAGGGGGGGGGGGAGTTTCTTAATTTATTATCGTATGATAATAAATAACCTTTTTCCTTTTTTTAGCTAAAAAAATTTTTTGTGGAAGTAAAATACGATTAAAGGAAAAACTAAAGCCACTCAGTTGAATTATAGTAAATATATGTTTGTTCAATAAAGGAAAGTAATCTCAGTATCCAGATTTTCATATACATAAATAGGCTGCTGTCTCATTAAATCTCATTATTTGAATTTCTATTGTATGGTGCTTCTACTATATTTCTACCTGCCTGGCAAAAAGCACTTTTCGCTTCTGGGTAATTTTGTAGTGCAAGCAAGAAAAATAATTTTTCAGTCAGTCTTTTATTCTGTATCTTACCCCAATACCTTCTTAAACAGAAGCTCAACTGCTAGATTGTCATGTCACAAACTGGCAGCTGACAAACGCCGTTGGTCATTCACTTCCTGCCATAAAAGTACACGTATTTTTAAAGCTTTACTAACAGGATGGTTTATTCTAATGATGCATATATATATATATACTAATTTATTTACTAAATATATATTTACTAATTTCCTTTTTTTACTATATATAGAGAGAGGGAGAGAGATGAAAATACATATTTCAATTCATTCATGGATATAATATTGCAAACAGCCATATGCTCAAAAATACATTATAAATTATTCATTTTTGTATGCTGTTTTAAGTTTATGATTAAAATAATGCTTTGACATTCGATTTTAAAATAAGTACTAATGTAAAAGATAGAATCCCCCCCATACTAATAATAATAAATTCATTCATACTAATAATAATAAATTCCTGCATAACAAATATACGGGAAGGATGTGTGGAAATATTTTTGAAGCAAGTTAGAAGCTTTTAAATTTCAACAGCGTAAATTAATAAATATAAAGTGTCTATTAAAGAAGAAAATTTTATATACACATGTACACTGCGCGAAAAAAAAGGGTGAGACAGTTCTGTATCTCCCATTCTACTGGACCAATTGACGAAATTGAAATTGCGTTTTTCATGTCGTGAAAGCGTGACATAGGATATATATTAGATTTATATATATCGTCTTTGTCCTAATATAGGTACCCATATTTCGATTCTATGACTCAAATTGCGCCAAACTGCCAAGTTTTTAAAAAATTAGCTCTCAAAATTTTAGCTCCTCTATGTTAATTGAATGTGGTATACCTTTATTAAGTACTCTTTTTTTTTATTAAACTTATTTGATTCTTCCTTTCACGTTTTGAAATTTAGATTCATTCCAAATAAAATTTACCGATTTTTTATGATTTATTTTTAAAATTTCTATTTTTATAAAATTTTTATCATTGTTTTAAAGTAGATGTATTTCTAAGCATACTTGCAAAAATTTCGAGGTTTTTTTATTCAAAATTTTCGAAGATGTACGCGAATTTATATATTGGCGTGTTTTGAAATTAGACATATTTGTTGAAAACCATAATAACATCAAATGTGGTTTACGTACATTGTTAAAATTATTTGAAAGTAGGAATGATGTGACATTTTTTTCTGCTCATACCCAATATAAAAAAAAAAAGCCCTAATATAAATTATTTAATTTCTCCATAAATTTCGCCCAAAATTTACAAAATTTAATATTTATGCATAATTTGAGTCATAGAATCGAAATATGAAAAAATATTGGCATGTCATTTCAGAAAAAGTCCGACTTTGTGTCAAAATATCTATATTAGAACAACAATTAGAGAGATATATAAATCTAATATATATCCGAAGTCATGCTTTCAAGACATGAAAAAGGCAATTTGAATTTTGTTAATTGGCCCAATAGTATGGGAGATAACTGTGTCCCCCCTGTTTTTTTCGCAGTGTACACAGAACTTTTATTGCAGTTTCTTTCTTATTTTTTATAAATAGCAAAGTGTTAGGCAAGATTTCCAGTCCTCGTTACTAGAGTGTATGTGGTAAAGTTGAATTAAGTCAGGAAAAGTGTTATGACATAATAGGATACTGGGCATCCCTTGCATTAACACGCCAGCCTTCCCTCCTCCTGTAATGTATTTCACAATTTTTTTAATAAATTTTCATCTGCTGTCATTGTACCAAGTTGTTTAATAACATTCCCAAATATGCTTACTTTATTACATTCATATTCTAGATTTTTCATATAAATTAACAATAAATAACAAATTTTCAATAGTTTTGTGCTGTAACTGGCATCTGTATTTTATACTTTTGCAATTTAATTTTTATGCATTGAATAAAAATGGAAGTTTCTCAAAATCTTTTTTTAATTAATCTCTTTTCATCATTAAAGGTTTGAATTTTTAATTTCTTTTCACTTTGTTTGGAAAACTAGTCATTTCTTACAGTAAGTATTATGGATCTGTTAGTGGCCACATGCATAAGTAGTTTCAAAAGTCTCATGGACAAGTGTTCATTTCCATATGCCTCAAGTGGCAAATATTTTTCATTGCTACATAATAGCTCCATAACCCTATGATTTTTACATTTCAAAAAAATAAATTCATTTTTAAAAGATATTAGCTTGGATATAACAATGTAGTTATATGTAATAACAGTGATACCTTGCATTAGGAATTGTATTTATATCTTACTTTATGCAAAAACTATGCACTTTATATTAAGTTTTAAAAAACCATGAGCATGTTTATAGTCTTTACAGTTATAATTATAAAAACTTCTAACATAAAATATATTAAATTAAATACTTCCATTTTTCTGGTATATACATATGAACTTTAAAGTTTGAAGCTATAAAATTAATCGAAAAGTCAAAAATTGGAGATTTGAAAAAGTGAATATGTAGTAATCATACAACTCGATACATAATTATACTAACAATATCGTGTATTGTGTACTATAGGAATTAAATTCTGTAATATTAGTATGTTCATTCTTTTAAATGCTGAAGCAAAGACCTTAATAAATTTTAATTTGAAATTAGTTTTAACTTACCCTAGAATATTTTGAAGTGGTAAAATTTTCTCGTAGTATCGATTGTAGCCATTTCTTTAACAAGTCTGGTCATTTAGGAAATCTGTATGCTGACGCTGTAGGGACGTATGTCATTATAATTTCCTTGGTGATAAGGCACACAACACTTTAGAGGTATGATGAAACTGGAAAGAAAAAATGAACATTAAATTGAACATAGATATGATAAACCTACTAAAAAATGTGGTGGTTCACTAACATGTCTCTCACAACCAGGGGCAAAATTCCCCTAACTTGCTAATGCCATCTGAATGACCTCATTGAGATGGCCTTGGTTTAACCAAAGGAACTATCTTTACCCCCATTTGTGATGTCACTAAACTTCCAGCCTTCAGTAGGGAGGCTTCTGTTTGAAAAGGTATTGTTCTTATGTGGCTGGCTCCTAACCTTCATATAGTTTCAAAAATGTCCTGAGCTACCACTGATTATATTTAGCAATTGGAGCAAATGTTACATGAAAGGATGAATTTCATGTAAAAATCACGTCGTGTAAAAATAAATTAAAAAATAAAATAAAAATTAGCAGTTGTCCAGCTTTAATGCATACAAATTTCTTTTAGAAAGATTTATTTGGAAGCATCCTTTCCAACGTCGTATATCGCTGTCAAGGGCTTTGGTTTAATCCTTGTGCTATCACATTAATATGAAACTGAACATTGAAAATCCGATTCTTCTTCCGTGAATAAATTGCAAATAAAACAGTTTTCTGCCAGATTATCAACTTGTAAATAGTGAGGCAAGACACAGTTATAAAAATACAAACTTTATTAAACATAACACAACGACACTTTGATGAGAAAACTGAACTGCTGCATCATTTTGCCACCCTGTGAATAAAGATTTAAGTTTCCATTTTTGTAATTTTTATAGGAACTGTTAATATACAACAGTCTCTTCTAACATTAAAACCGATACTCAGCTGCGGTTCTGATAATTATTTTAAAACTGAAAGTTTGTGCATTGTTTCGATAGCAACATAGCATTTCATCTTATTTGGTTGCTTCATTTCCATACCAACACCACAAACTTTTCACACTAAGAACATAACAGCCTTCAGCCCGGATTTGAAACCCAGACAAGGCATGGATGTTTGTATAGTGTCTTTGCAGCATGGAGAACTTAAAGTACTGTCAATCCAAAAGCTCTTTCAAAAGGCTGGTTGTTGGGGAAGGAGGTTATGAAACTCTGAAATTTGTTTGTCAGTACATTTTTCTTCAAATTTTTGATGAAGCTGAAGAAAACCATACTGTTATCTATAAGGTACCTTAGGGATTACTTATAAGGTGCCAATGTTAGGTGTAACCCATTCCTCTTGGCCATGATAAAATTCATAGACGTGTTCTGGTTGTAATCCCTAATCAGGAGGATTACAAATAATAGCAGTGGTTAAAGTTGTACATTATTTAAAAATTCATGTTTAATTCATAAAATTTTCATTTCTTTTTTGTAATTTGGAAAAATTAATTTTGCGCGCTATGGTGAATTTTATATTGATATAGTATTAATTTCACATCAAATAAGTGCTAAATTGTGTTATTACATTTCCAAAAAGAATTTAAATACAAATTAAATTAAGACTAATGTGCTTATGGATGCTTATCTAAAGTGGCAGTTCCAGATTTATGGATGTTGTTATAGTAAAAGCAGATGCACTATATTTCAATGTTCATTTTACTGTGGTTGTAATTTGTCTACATAATATGAAAGCATTTTGTTGTTCCTTTTATTATTACAGCTTTTTTCAACTCTGTTCAGAAAGTCTATTAAAAGAATATTGAATCTTAAGAGGCTAAGGATTTAATTTCATAAAGTAAAATTGTGAACTGCTTTATTAAAATTGCATTGTTTTGATCTAATTTGAATTTTATTTTGAAGGTACCTGCTGGCCTTTTTATTCCTAGCATGACAATGGGAGCCATCATGGGCAGAATGATTGGAATTGGTATGGAACAAATAGCTATGTAAGTAAAGCAAAGCTTTGCTTTAAAATTATAGTCTGGCAAGAGTTATTGCTTCTGTGGCTTAAAAATTTAGAGAGTGCATACACTCTAGGGACTAATCAATTAACTCTGAATTTGGAATGTGCAACTATTGCTTGTTAGATTTAAAAACCTCTCTTAATCAACTTTGCTTGACTGAAATGATAAAGATAAATAACATTGAGTCAGTGAGTTTGAAGAGTTAACTCCATTTCATTTAAATCATTTAATTTGGTTGTCAAATTATGTAGATCTAAATACATGTTTTATAATGGAAGCCAGTGATCTTCATATATTGCTTGAAGGTGTAAAAAACTATGAAATGACTATCATGAGGATTGTTTTCAAGTGCTTCTGTAATTAATTGATTATTGTCAATTAAAATTTGCCTTGTGTTAAAAGAATTTGCTAAGAGTGAATCATTTCATAATTCTTATCAAAGGTTAGAGCAACAAGGTTTTTAACTGGAAATTTTAAAAAGATACATTGTAGAACATCATTTTGTTCCATTATGCTATGTGTAATGCTACATATTGAGAATATTTTGTTTGGCGTAACAGTTGAGTGCTGCATTGCAATTCGTGATTGCTGAAGTTTGTCAATTATTTTGGTGTCTTTGATGATAAAGGTAATACGTGTGCTTTTAATTTTAAAGAATATATATTTTTTATCTACCTTAAGTAACTAAAAGGGGAAAATATGAAAATCTATAAGTAAATGCAAGTAAAATGATTTCTTATTATTGCATAAGTATAAATTTTATTTGTATTTTTGAAAAATAATAAAAAAAAACTCTTACTATTTCTTTTTCTTAAAATCCATTTTAGGTCATACAGCCATTTGCATATCTTTCAAAAGGCTTGTCCTGAAGGTCAGAGTTGCATGACACCAGGTTTATATGCTATGGTTGGGGCTGCTGCCTGTTTAGCTGGAGTTACTAGAATGACAGGTAGTAATAACTAGCATAAAATTTAAGTTATGTTAGTATTTTGTCATCTAAAATATGCTGATTTGAAAAGAAAATGGAAAAGTAAAAAATTTCACAAATATGTGATTTCTTTAATTTGGAGCAGATAAACCACATCATATGCATGTTTAAAAGTTGAAATATTAGGTTTGCAGTGTAGCTGAAGGAATTTTATTTTTCCTCTGTATTTAGAATTTCACTAGTTTAAATTGTAAGTTATGCATCAGCGATATATGGTTAATGTAAAATTTGCTTCAACCTTAGCTTAATATGAGTACTCAGGTTGCATTAAAAGGCAATGCACCACGTTTGAACTTGCAAACTCCCTTAACCACAGCGGGGTGCTCTTGGTGTAAAGGCAGCATAATTTATGTTCTTTCTGCTGAACTTTGTAGTTTAATCTTCCTTTTTTGACAACCATCTTTTTTTTTTTAATACCCACATGAACTTTCTATATAGGGGTTTAAACTTTCCATTCTTACATGTGTGTCTCACTTCTTTTGAAACTGGCTTCTTGTTACTTGTTGCATTGCTCACTTTATCGTTCATGTTTGTTGAATTGTCTTCCTGCTTGGAAAAAAAATCACAGATATAGATACAGCTTTAAGCAGTGAAGAAAGTGATGGAAGTTGGAAACTGAAGCTAGAAAATTGACAAGAGGTGCATTCGGTGGTGGAAGTCCGATGAAGAAGAATTAGAGAAAATGCCTAAGAATAAAAGGACTTGTCAGACTGATGTCAAAGCCTGGCCTGTTTTGGAAAACAATATAGAGAAATGGACAATAGAACAGAGCGAAAAAGGATTATCAGTGTCAACAATTATAATTCTCCTTTGAGCAAAAGTAATTGCTCAACAAATTGGTATTAGAAACTTTGTTGAATGACCTAACTGGTGTTTCAGGTTCATGAAATGAAAGAAATTATCCATCAGGAAGAAAATAACATCTAGTCAGAAGCTTAGGCTTGAAAAAAGATAGTTTTTTTTTTAGGACACATCTAAGAAAATTATCAAACAAAATTTGAATAGACGGCAATAGGGTGCGTAGCGGTCCTTAAAAGTGCTGATAAAGAAAATTCCGGTACATTACACATTCTTTTCCTCCCACCCACAGACTATAGAGGCTTAAACTTCTATCAATATTTTTAATAATTTGCATTCTCATTCTGCGTGGTCAGTTCATATTTGCATTTATGATCGTTATGCATATTATAAGCACATGCATGAATATTTATAACATATTTGCAGTAAATGCTGAAGTATAGATAAACTTCAAAAATGGGTAAGTGTGTTTTTAACACAGATTGGCTTTCTAAGGAAGAATATTCTGAATGGCTTAAACAAAGTGAAAACAGTCACAAGGCTATGTGGTCTACCAACCCAAGCGAAGGGCAGTTGTATTCCAGACGTTTAATGCAGTCTGTTCAAAATTAGAATGAAAAACACCAGATTGGTATTTCACTTTCATTTCCTTTATTTATTCTTTGAATACCAACAGCTGTTGATTCCAATTTCGTAATATCACGTGCGGAAGAATTAACGTGGGATATATTCAATCTGGGATTTATTTGAGGGCACTTAAAAGAGTTTTACTGTGCTTGCTGATTTGAATATTTTGCAGTTTCGTTGGGCTACTTTTATATGTTTATAAATACATTTTTTACAATCTATATGTTTGTAGTGATAATTGGGTTACAGATCATAGATTTTTTTTTAATCAAGAGCAACATTTGTTATCTAATCAATGTTAAAGTAAGATCTTCATGATAATTTTGTATTCTAAATATTGCGATGTTACATAAGATTCTGAAATATTCTTAAAAATTATATTTAATGCACATATCAAAATGCCAAAAACATCATTTAGCCGACAAATCTAAAAATCGGCTTCAGTGTACCCCCTCTTTTTCCAGTTACACTCAAATATCCGGTATTTTTGCAATTCCAAAGCATGCCAGCTAGTTAAGCTTTTACTATATAAAGGATGACAGTATAAAGCAATTTCCCGTCTTCTGAGTTCAGAAGTGTTCCTCTTTTTACTTAAATCAGTTTTCCCTTAACAGATACTGCAAACTATCATATAATGAAATTTAGAAAATGTTCACAATTTTGATTCAAATAAAATTATTTAAGTATTAAAGAATGAAAGAATAAATAAATGTACAATAAATTGTTTCTTGGTGCCAAGCATAAATTTCTGAAAGGGTAAAATACAGCTGTTGGTGGAATAACAAGCTTTTTCCCGAAATCAAATCATATTAGTATTGCATCTTCCAGTTCCCCAAGTGTTATTTGTGCTTCACGAAATTCAGATATTTTAGATGATGCTGTAGAAGCTTCAAAAGCTGTTTTGGATACTGAAATTTTGTGATATTTAAAAGTGGTGACACGTCATTACTCTTATAGATCTAGCAGTGACATGTGCAAACTTTTTTCAAGCATGTTTAGTGACAGTGTTTTAGCAAGACTCTTTTCTTCAAGTGAGAGAAAACTTGTTTATCTATGCCATTTTGGATTAACATCCTAGTTTCAGAGTCTCGTGTTTGATGAATTTGAGAAGGTATCCCACTTTACCTTGTTATTTGATGAGACTTTGAATAAAACAAATAAAAAAAAGCAATTAGATTTGCAATTTCAGATATTGGCAGTCTGACCAAAATAAAGTTGCAACTTGATTTTTGACATCTGTTTTCATGTGGCACGCAATAGCTGCTAGTATTTATGAAAATTTTTAAATGGCAATTAGAAAACTAGATATAAAAATGCTGCTGCAAATAAGTATGGATGGCATAGCAATGAACTGGAAGTTTTATGGAACCCTTCTATAGAAACTGAAAAAGGAATATAGCATTTAATGTATATCTGTTGGTAGTTGCGGCTTGCATATTTTGAACAATGCTTTCCATAAAGGAGCGTGCACTATAAGCTGGGATTACTCTCTGGTTTAGGAGCACTGCACCATCTATTCAAAGATTCACCAGCACGCCAAGAAGATTTTTCAACAGCGAATGCGCAGAAAACTTTGTTATTGAAATTTTGTAACTGTAGGTGGCTAGAGAATGTATCAGTATGTTTGCATGCTTTTGAAATTTGGAAAGATATAAAAGGTTATGTCAAGCAAATTAAGAATGAAAAATATGTAAAAATAACTAGCAAATCATGTGAAATTATAAGTATTGCAATTGAAAACAAATTAATGCCTGTAAAATTCCATTTTTTCATTTGTGTGGCTGAATTGGTCATACCCCCTTTTTCGAACTGTACCAAAGTGATGAACCACTTGTTTCCTTTTTGCTTTTGATTTGCACAAATTAGTAAAGCAATGTTTGCAGCATTTCAAAATTGTGAAAGAAGAGTAGATGCTAAAAATCAGGTCATCACTGAAATATTTGTGTAACTTTGATTTTTCTGAGAAAGGTATTGTAAATGAAAAAATTAGTGTAGGATTTAGTGCTGATGAGCTCTTGCAAGAACCATACCCTAAAAAAGTGCTCACGGATTACCTTTCTCTTAAATATGACTCACAAACTTTTATTTTACAGCATCTTGAAAAGCTGATGGAGAAATGCCCAGTTAATCATTTACTAATTCAAAATGCTGCTTTTGTGAATCCAAAGTATATGGTGGAAAACAGCACAAAGCATACAAGAAAATTAAAAATATATTGATGCATTTTTCCCTAAAAGGTAACATTGCAGAAGAACGATGTAAAAGTATTCTTTTGAAACATTCCGATTTCATCGAAAATGTTATCCAGCCATACTTTACAGAATTTAAAACCTGTGATGTGAAAAAAAATTATATTAGATACTTTTTTGCACGCATTCATTAATGAAGAATACTTCAAGTTATGGGAAACATTTAAAATTATCTTTATTAGCAAGCCTTTGTTGAATGAGATTTAGTATCAATAAAAATATAGAAGCAGAAAATCTGGAAGAAAATTCATACATTGCCCCAGATTATTTGATTATTTGTGATTTGAAACATGCTGGTAGAATTCACAATGTATCAATTATGAAAGAGATGAGAGTGGCAGCTTCATCAGCTCATTTACAGTATCAGTTATACTGAAGAGCAGAAAAGAAATTATTCAAGATAAAAAGAAAAGCAGAATCAACAGATAAATTGATTTTTCTTGTAGGAAGGAGAACTGTCTTAGAGAAGTTAAAGTGCTTGAAAATAAAACAAATGAACTTGCTGAAAAGGCTGAAGTTACAAAGGACTTTAATCCTTTAAATAAATCTGATGATAGGTTACAATGAATCTGTGAAGAACAAACTTCTTTAAGAGAACTGGATTCAGACGTTAATGAAAAGAGAAACAAAAAATCAAAAATAAAAATATTTTTCATTAATAAATATAAATCGTTCTTTTTTTTATGCTGTAATATAGTTCAATTTTTCGCAGGTTTTTTTCCCTGTCATTGTAAACTCGGTATGTAAATTAAACTTCTTTAAAATTTAAAAAATAATCGTAATTGTTTTCCATGGTTGAGTAATGCTAAAATCTGCTTGTAAAGTGTTTATAGGTGCTTATTTTTTTTTAACTAAAATGTGGCTACTAACCCTGGGCAGATAATTAATATGGATAGCGAGCTCTTTACTTTTGATTGTTCTCTGAGCAGAATCTGTTCATTTAATAGCTTAAAAACACTTTCTGTATTTCTTTTTGGAAGAAAAGATTTCTTGTGTTTTGGGTTGTGCTGCCAATGACGAAAAGTTAACCCCTTTCATAATTTTCGAAAGAAAATCCCCTAAAGAGGTCATCGTTTGCTCCAATGAAAAATGATGTGTGGAGTGACATTGTTTTGGCTGAGAGATATCTATCAAAAAGGGAAAGTGCTTTTCCTCAGAGACTTACTGTTCTGGATTCAGTATGGTCCTATTTAGTAGATACAGGAAAATCCGAAGCAATAAAATTTAGCAACCATGTATGTCTCAGAAATATCAGTGGGCTAACAAAAATTTTATAGTCACTGGATTATAGTAGAATTTTCAGTCACAAACTAGGAAAGCAGTGTGAGGAATAGATGTCAAGTGGACTCTATTCCTTCACGAATTGCCGATGGATGAGAAAAGCTTCATATGAGAAGATTGCCTTGTGGGTCAATAAAGCATGATAGTACCCGAGCTGATGCAATCATATCAGCTTTCATTAAATTGGAAATCATTGATAAAGGAAATGAAAATAGAGATAATGCTGTTGAAAGAAGCGATTTAGAACAAAATGATGAAAGTGATCTTGATGGTCATTTGTTAAATATTTTGTATAAATAAATGCAATTTATTTTAATTATAAAAGTTTGTTTGATTATCTAATTTACGTATATTCTTTTCTATACTATGGTAATTTATGGTGATAAAAATTTTTTATGAAACTCCTAAAAATGATGTCTTTTTGGTAGCTGTTATAAAATGTTATCAATAATGATTACATCAGTATTTAACAGAATTACTGAATAAATTAATATTAAATACCATGTTTTCGAATTCATTGCTGTGCTATATATAGCGGTGCAGCTTCTCTGATGAATATTCACTTTCAAAAAACATGCGAACTTTCACTTTTTTTAAATAAAGTATGAAGTATATGCTAGGGGCAAAAAAAAATTGCTCTGTTTTAAGTTGTAGAAAAAATTATTTTTGCATTATTATAAAAAAAAGGTTTACTGTAAAAACTAAAACATGTAATAACAAGAGAGTGAATATTCTGAAAATAATATTCACTTGGCAAGTTTATAATTTCTGAGTTTCTGTTGAACTGTAGCTTTGAGGTATTTTGCATTTAATTATATACATTGCATTACTGTATGCCTTATGCTTTTTGTGTCTATAAATAAAATTAAGTCAACAAGTTTTGTTTATTGTTGAGAGCTCTTTCTTTTTAATGGTTTTATTTTTACCTTTTGCAGTATCTAAAAACTACATTTTAGAAAATATATTTTCTATCATTAGATTAACAATAAGCAGTTTTGTGCTGTACAATACATAATATAAAAATGACAGAACATATAGAATGATACGCAAAGATGTATAAAAATCATATTTGCATTGAACTAAGATGTTTGATATCTTTTTTCATTAACGTATATTAATCCCTTTTTAATTTATATTTTGAGATGAAACTAAAATTTTGTGCATCGATTCCCAAACTTTCCCAAACAAAACTTTAAAAACCCTTTCCTTTTAAACAGTGGTTTTCTTCATCAACCCCTTACATTTTTCTGCATAATTTACAGCATGCAACATAATCAAAATGCAAGTTATTGCACGTAAATGACTTAAAGGTAACAATTAAACTGAGAATCTGAACAAAAATTTTGGAAAAAATTGTTTATTAGATTTGTTATGTTATCTTGAATTATTCTTACTATTATTAATTTTACAAATATAAAGAAGTTTTTAGAAACAAATTCACAGTCTCGAATTGCACAGAAGTTCAATTTTAATTAATATAAGCTTTGCGCTCGATATATTGATACAGTTTTTTTAATATTTGGCATAAAATTCCCTGCTGCTTCCACTAGGTAAGAAGAAGGAAAAGTGAATAATATTGGTTCATTAACAACTTCTATTTAGGGATGTTTTTCTTGGATGACCCCACCTCCAGTATTTTGAATAAGCCATGAACATGTTCCTCCAGTGCAGTTTATTCTTCTTGCAGCATGATATCAATCTCAGATATGTTGCAGTTCAGCAGTTCTATGAGCCATGCTTGCACATTCAGTGTCTTCGGAGCAAACATTAGTGTCTTTTAAATCTTGCAGGTGGCTTGTATGAAATGTACACTACTCATCATTGAAAATGCAACACTAAGAAAGTGACCAGAAAGTGATGAAACTCAGCAAACAGAGAGAGACAGCAGCGAACAATAAGCGACATTTATTTCGAAATGATATACATAATACAGAGCAAGAACAGCATCGGCTCAGTACGTTATAGGACCACCTTGGATGGTGATACACAAAACAACAGGTCTAGTTACAGAGACTACAGATGGTATCTTGAGGAATGGCTGTCCATTCCCTGTCAACCATTTGCCATGGTTCGTCTTCTCAATGCGGCAGTGGTACGGTCAGCAAATGGCATCCGATCACATCCCAAATGTGTTCGATTGGTCGAGATCAGGAGAGAACGGTTGCCGTGGAAGCATCTGGTACACCTTACAGAGCATGTTGGTTGATGCGAGTAGTATGTGGTTGCCCGTTATCACTCTGATAAAGGACATTGGGCACTCCCCAAAGGTGGGGGAGTGTCACCGGCCACAGCACATCATCCACGGATCATTGGGCCATCATAGTACTCTGAATACGAACTGGAGGTGATCTGGAATCATACTGAATTGCACCCCAAACCATGATGCCGTATTGTTTCGTGGTCGGGCATTCCACAATTGTTGCCAGATTGGAACTGTCTCCACATCAATACCACACTCATACGCGGTGACTATCATTGTAGAAACCGAAGCATGACTCGTCTGAGAATACGACCCTATGCCATTCTGTCATCCACATCGTTTGGGCCCGGTACCATTCCAGATGTTGTCATTTATGATTTGGGGTCAGTGCCAGTCTTTCTAACGGACACCACTAGGCAGCAGTTGATCGCAAATGGTTCTGGTCGATATGGGAACAGCCAGGTTGTCTTGAATATGCTGCAGAATGATGGTAGAAGTGGCTTGTCGGTGCTGCAACGCTTGTTGGTGGATGTGTCGATCCATGCATGCTGATGTCACGTAGGCTGCATGGCACCCTTTGAATTTGCTACATTTCCTTGTTCCAACCATGGTTGCCACAGCTGGTGCACCGTGGACTCATCCAGGTGTGTGTGAGCGGAAATTCTGCCATATGGACCAACCTGCCCTTCTCAATCCAATCACCATGCCCCTCCTAAAATCTTCTGTCTGCTGGAACAGCCTCCGTTGATGACGGCCTGACATACTCTACTATTACACGCATCCTCTGAGACAAAAAGGTTTTCTAGGATATTTCCCTAGCAGAAATAACAGTATGAAAATTGAACATGCTGCAAGTTCCTTCCCTCATATCATCTTCAACGTACACTGGAGAGCTGTGCATTTCACATCATCCACATAACTCGATGACATGCGTCTGCCCTGAATTTTGTATAATTTTTGGGCCACTCCTTCGTGATGTTGAATTTTCAATCTTGTTTAGTGTATGTTTAATTTAAGTAAGTTTAGTTTTCTTGTTTAATGTGTGATCTACCATCCTTTTCAATAATGAACAGTCACATTGTTATTGGTGTAATGGAATTTATCATTACATTGATAATTTATGTATAAATATTATTCATTTCCAAATTTGTGTTCCTATGAATAAGTCATTTAGACTTTTTAATATTGCACTTACTGCATAAAAAAATTTATATATTTAAAAAATATATTATTATTTTTAAAATATATTAAATAATTATTTTTCCCTTATATTTAATTTCCTTCTTACTACATGACGTAACTTTATGTAAGTAAGCAATTAATAATAAATTTTTGTGATATTTTTTGTAATCACTGTCATCCTGATTATGCCAATCAATTACCTATGCATATTTGTCGATCGACCTAATGATCATCAGTGACCATCTTTAAAATTTCATTGAGCACCAGGTGATCAATATTAACCTTCATTAGGTACCCCTGATTTAGGAGTGGATTTGAAATAATTTGTCAACTTATTTAAGTATTTTATATGTATATGCAGATGAATATCCTTTAATTGTATTTGAAAAATTTAAGTTCTTAATATTTATAAGTATATTAACCTAACATAGAATACTTGTAGATGAATTGTTTTTGCATATTTTCTGTCATTTCAGTTGAGTTTTCAGGTAAGTTGGAAATTCAAACATTGAGACATAACTTATTTTAAAATTAATGATAACTTTCTTTTTCTAACTATAAACATATTTTAAATATTACATTAACGATTAGAAAGCTATTATTTTTTCTTTCGGGGGGGACTGTATAGATTAAGCATATGGAGCTGTTCTAAAATTATTTATAATTTTGTATCACATTTACTGTCAATTTTAGTGTTGAATTCATAAAAAAAACAGAAATATTTTGTGAAAGAATTCTTAAGACGTTTTCTCTGAAGAGTTTTCAAGTTCTCTGAGAGTTTGGATCCTGCATGAGATGTTTTTTCAAGCAGTAGTTACTGTTTTTTTAACCTATTTAAAATATAGTATGAAAAGTTGTATCTGAAGGGGAATGTTTCTTAATTGTAGGATGAATTTTCAAGTTAGCAAAGTATTTTGATAGGAGTTAAAATCTTTCATTGTACTACTTCAGTAGTAAGGATTTTATTAGTTGATGATAAAACATTTTAAAAGAATATAAGGCTTAGTGATTTTCATGTTTCGGTTCCTCTGACTTCTGTATTAGTTATATGCTCTGTGTTATACTTCCAGAAAATCTAACATCAAAGTGCCTCCCCTCCCCCGAAAAAAAGGGTACAAATGGAATGCATCTACCAAGCAATATGTTCTACAAAGCTATTTAAGCAGGAAAACTGCAGTTATTAAAAAGAAAAAAAAGGATGTAACAGAAAAAAACAGTAATTAAATAAATCCATAAAATTCATATTTCTAAGTCACTTGTGTTTTGATTTTAGATCAGCGTCCACAAAAAACTTGATTCGACTCATTTGACACCTGATTTGTTATAACAGGCTTATCCCCCATGTGTAACATATTTCCTAATCTTAGAAATTCTTTAGTAATATATTTTACTTTTAAAAATTGTCTACATAATTTTAGTTTCATAATCTTTTATAATCAAACTGAAGTAGTGGGTTAACTGTGAAATTCACTTTAAATTATTCTTTGATAATAAAATAACAACACCTGTACAAAATAAGCTATTACCTGAGTTTTGGTTACTGCAAATTAGATTGGTTTGTGACTTGAATATGTTTGCCTTTGCAACAATATATACTTGTAAGAAGCCCTTGTGCATTTCATCAAAGATTGTTTAAAGTATTTTAGTTTACAATATGTTATCCCAGCAAATAGACAGGTGATTGTAATGGTAAGAGGTGGTGGTAAATGATGATTTACCAATATGGGATGAAACTTTTGTGTCTACATATGAAATGTTCAAATATGGTAATGAGGGTTTCTAAAACAGTGCTGTGCATGATGTAATAAATGAAAGTAACTCAAAATTCTTACCTTTGTCTTTCCCATATCCAAAGAAAATTATTGTTATAGTGGACTTCAGGTCCAATAGACTTAGTTTAATATAATATATCTGATTTAGAGGTCAAAATTTCATTTTAAATAGTTTGGGTAATGAAGTCGTTTGGTAAACTGAAACGAAATTCCAATATCAGTGGAATCTTAAGCTATAAGGTGTGCTAAAGTCAGCGATAGAAGAATACATATGGGAAACATAAGTGCAAGCTAAGCTGTACATTTTTATATTGATGATTGAAATGCAATAAATCATGAATTTCTGTATAATTTTTCATTTTTAGCTGGGTAAAGGACTTACTTATGAAATATGTGTAGAATATAGTATATCTTTAGTTGTTTAGTGTGAAAGCTCAGTGGTTTTATGGATTTTAAATCCGCTGTTGACAAAGTCGTATGTAATTCCTTCAGACAGAAAGACTAATAATAATTTTAATAGGGCACACAAGCTTATTGCAACCAACTTTTGCGTTATACTTCAGGAAAAGCTAACAAAATACCAAAAAATGAAAAGTACAAATGGTGTACATCTACCAGGTAATGTATTCTTTAATGCTATTTAAACAAGAAAACCGGAGTTACTAAAAGTAATTTAAAGAAATGAACAAAGAAGAAAGCAGTGAATAGGTCACTACATAAATTTCAAAGTTTATTCAGTTTATACAGGTTTATTACCTTGCACGTTGATTTTAGAAGATTCTAACAAAACTTGTTTGACTCATTTGATAGCTGATTCATAACAGGTGTTCAGTACTGTTATTTTGTGTAAAAGAAAATATAATTCTGTGCTAATGAAGGGAATTTGGGCTGGAAAATATAGATCCTGCAAATTTCTCAAGAAAATTACTAATTTTCACTAGTTTTTAAAAATTCAGAAGAATTTTCCTTTTAAATACCCATTATTGGGAAATGTATGTCAATCTAGAAAGTATGGATTACTGAGATATTTTTGCTGTTTGGGCATAGCATTTACCATATTTTCATTCTGTAGAATTTTTATTGATCTGTAACTTGCTTTATAATGGGTACTCTAATCTTTTTTTAATGACTCCTGAGACTGTTAGATTGTCTCATTAACCTCAAGAATTTTAGTTGTTTTATTTCTATACATTTTGCATGTAGGAGAATTAGCACAGTAGTGACAGGCATTGCTTGTTTAGTAATAAACAGAAAATGTTCACACTATTGTTTTATAATTGTTATCCTGTGCTTAAGATCCACTGGTACTTTCATAAAGGCATTTACATCATATGCTTCAGCTGAACTTGGTTACTGATTAAGCAAAGTTACTTAGAGTAGACTTTTAGGGTTTGGGTCAAATATCCATTTGATGTATCTCTAACATGTTGTCATAGCTTTTATAAGCAGTAGTAACAAAAGGTTAGGCTGCTTTAGTTTCTGCTTTAAAAAGAATATGTTTAACTGGCTGCACAGAACATCTTTGCTATCATTTGAATTTTTGTTCTTACTGGAAATTCAAATGTACCTTGCAGTGTGTATGGGAATTTAGATGGAAAGATACTTTAGGAAAAAGATTTCACACCAAAGTAATAGCTTATAAACAATAATTATGTATAAAAAGAAAATCGGTAGTTCTATATATGAAGAAAATACTTATATTATCTTCTGTTTGGTACATTGTGTACGGGTATATACATGTATTTTTTGCCAGAAATTAATACATTGTAGTGGTATGCTTCAATTTGTGTGTTTTATAAAAATTACATGTATTTAATGAGTTTTTCATCCTTTCAGTATCTCTGGTTGTGATTATGTTTGAATTAACTGGAAGTGTGAACCACATTGTGCCGCTTATGGCTGCAGTTATGGCCAGTAAATGGGTTGGGGATGCTCTTGGTAAAGAAGGAATGTATCCTTTTTCTTAGATATATGTAATTGCTTTTATGATTACTAGTATATGAGACGGGAAAACAAAAATTTATAATATACTTTACAGTGTGGATGTTATTCATGTATTTTCAAAAATAATGTTCATATGTTTGTGATAGTAGTTGATGCAGAACAGTCTAGCTTTTCATGTTACAGTTTATAATCATTACAGTCACATTTGCCATTCTTTTTCCAATGCTAACTCTGTTTTAACAAGACTGAGCTATCCAATACCAGTATAAATCATTCTTTTCACTCATCAGAATAAGTTAAACCAGCAAAAAACTTTAGACAGTGGAATATTTAACAGCAATAAGATTAGGGATAGAAATCAGAGCTCTAAGCTCTGACTGCAGTATGTATTTTTAATTATGTTATTAGGTGCTTGCAAAAAGTACTCTTGAAACAAAGCCTGACTGTCCAATGAAGCATTTGGAGAAAGGGCTGCATCCAGACAGCATTTCAATAATCTGCAACTAATTTAGAGAGTACCCTGTTGGATAGGAGTAGGGAACACAGATGCCATAGCCTTTGCCCTAATTTTGAATTCTGGGGGGGAGGTACAGATATTTGTAAGTGTGTAGTGATCTTGTAGTATGAGGAGCTTACACTATTGCCATAAAACTTCGTTTGAGAAGTTATTAGGAGAAGAGCAGTGGGAAACCCTCGAATCTGTTCCTCGGGGCATTGTCATTTAAAATTGTGCTGTCACCCATAAGGTGCCTAACCCTAGCACAACCCTTGCATCTTGGCCACAAACCACAGCCCTTGGCCACAACCATCTTGGCCACAAAATTCATAGATCTGACCTGACTGTAGGTTTAGATTAACAGCATTGGAAACAATGACTAATTCAGAGAGGGATGCCATTAAAATGGATAGAGATGGTTTTACTATATGAAAATTTTTGGCTGTTTAGAATGTATGCCTGATGAAAGTGGAGGCTGATACCTGAAACATAAAATATATTCATCTGCTAGTTAACATTTTCATTATATGTATAAACATAGTTCATCTTGCCTATGGCATGCTAAGTATCTGATGTTGAGAGTTGAGATATTTCGAATTGTTTTGTTAAGTGTCATCACAGAGAATATTACTGCAACCAGAATTTCCTGTGGCTGTTGATTTGAAGGTAATTTATTTTCATTTGCTTATGACTTTCTATAGATCAAGCTACTAGGAATTCATCTTTCAGTCCAGTGCAAGTTTCTCTGCATTGGCTGTTGAATAATGCATGCTTTGGGGAAAAAATTGCATTGAAAAGTATTATCCTCAGAAAGGGTATTTTTTAGTAGAGTTTTTATTTATTTACTCATAAAAAATGACTAAGACCTTTTCATACTATTGAGTGTTCTGTACTTTTACAATTTTTGTGGTATTCTGAATAATCAAGTAATGTGAAATTTAAATGTATTGGCTTATTTATTTTTCTTCAGCTTCACATTTAATAATCATGAGTGATTTTGGACATTTTTTAACCATACTACCCATTGTGTGCATTCAGTTTTGTTACCTTCTGTAATGATGTAGTATTAATCCATTTGACATCCTCTCTTTAATAGAGCACAATGACAATAGTGATTTTTAGTTATGAGAAATCCTAAGCTAATATCTTAGAAAATATGACATAACATTTGAGGACTGAAATATGCTTTAAATAGTAAGTTTATGATTTAACAGTGCCTGTACCCTTTTCTGGTATTAAAGATTTTTGCTACGTGACACTGTTCAGTTAAATGCTTTCCCTATCATGAGTTCTGTGATGAAATGTAGGCCGTGGAATTTTTTTAATTAAAAATTCAAATGCTTTTAATGTGTACTCCATTTATTTGATCCTTAGCTGATTTTGCTATACAGTACTATGTGTCTGCATAACTATGACCTTCTTTTATTCATAATTACTTGAAAAAGTAGAGTAGTTCTCTTAATGTATTCTATAATTATTTGTGAATAGTTATTTTGTAATTTTTTGAAAAAGTAGAACAGAGATGAACTCTTTTTGTTGACAGAATAAACTTTTTTTATATTGAATTTTGTATTAAATTATATTTTAACTTTTATTTAAGCATTAGCATTTAGTGAATTAAAGTTTCCGTATGTACGAAGCTCAATACAATATTTCTCTTCTTCAATGGCTCAACAACCGAAGGTGATCCCTGGCCTTCTCCAGGGATTTGTGATTTTCGTAACTGTTTTCCAATTGTTGACCTTTATAACGTTTAGGTCATTTTCAACTAACACAGTATTTAACATATAAAAACTTGGAAGTGTAGTTTTTAGTAATGTACAGTGAAATTTTCTTAAGACAATTATTCACGGGTTCCAACGACTTTTTTCTTCATTGATCAGTTTTAAAGAATGTTATTCAGTGTTGTTCAGTGGATGATAGATTTCGCTATATATATATGTATATATATAAACAATGAATTTCGTTTAATGACTCTAAGAGCCATATTCATGTTGAAATAGTTTTAATTAAATTGCTTGCATTGGAATCGGCTCTTGTTTAAAATAGCATGAAAACTATAAAATCATGATGAATCTGGGATGGTGTAATTGTTATTCTTCTGATAAACTGAAATATGCTAACTTCTTTATTAAGTGGTTAATAGTAAAAATCACTGTATTTAATACTGTTTGTGTGATGCGTTAATTTCCTGAGTATTAAACAGCTATGATGCGCATATTCATTTAAATGGATATCCATTTTTGGATAGTAAAGAAGAATTTACTCATACAACTTTAGCTGCTGATGTAATGAGACCAAAGTGAGTATTATTATGTTAAATTACTTTCATTTTAGGGCATTAGAGCATCATGAATATTAAATATTTATTTCAGAAAATCAAAGGAAGAAATTGTTTTATGACTAAATTCACCATTTCCTTTTTTTATGTCTATATGTATATGACTGCTCATAATTAAACAATATGAACATTTGTGCATGGAATTTGGAGATTATTAAAATAACCAAATATTTAGTTGCTGTAACTGAGGAAGGGAATTAATTTATTATGCTCTGAATTAGTTACCTTTATTACAAATGCAAAGAAAGCATAATTTTTAAATCTCTTTACGGTGCATTTTTGGTATATGAATGTGCATTTCATTAATAATCATCAACATTCCTTCATTTATTATACAACAGGTAAGAAATAATTTTAAAATATTGGGCATATTTTCATAACTGTGAAACCAAAGGCAGAAATTATTATAATTACTAAACTTGGCTATTTAACTATTCAGTGTAATTTATATTTTCTGAATTGGCATTTAATTTGATAGCTTTGATTTTAAACCCAACAATTTCACAAATTTTAAAGAAAATATTTTGTGTTGTTTTACATTAATATACTATACTTGAAAATCTTTATGGTCATTGATATCATGTTACAGAGCATTTAAATAAAAATAATTCTCAATTTTCAGACATTGACAGTGTAATATAAATTTTAAGGTATGCTTATGTAAGGCAGTTATGTTTTATTAATATGTCTGGTCTACTACTCTTTCATGTAGGGAATTGCAAGTATGGATGATAGCGAATGTCACTTAGTTTAGGCAGGTAGTCCCTTGATCCATGCATTGAAGTTTGATACTGTCAGAAAACTTACCAGTTGATATATGAATCACTTTTCTACTACATTATGCATCTATGAACAGTTTAGAGCACAGGGCTTTTTGAAAAGGAAGTTTTTTTTTTCCTGTGTGGGTGAGAGTGTCAG
Organism: Stegodyphus mimosarum; assembly: GCA_000611955.2. Classification (NCBI taxonomy): domain Eukaryota; kingdom Metazoa; phylum Arthropoda; class Arachnida; order Araneae; family Eresidae; genus Stegodyphus; species Stegodyphus mimosarum. The sequence goes on along the minus strand of KK121656.1, from coordinate 71,963 downwards.
CTGTGGTTTAAACCGAAACTTTGAAGTTGTACGGTATGAGGCATTGTGTTGTCATGTAACTATGTATCGCAGAATGGTTTTCCTGAATGCCAGCTCTTCATTGGTTGTGTTTTACCTGTTGATTGCAGTCAAAGCAGGTGATGGGGTTCAGTGTTTGACGTTGATTCAGGCAAATATAAAAGTTATAGATGTGGAAATTTGAAAGATTAAAATCATGGTGAAATGTGAATGAATGATTATCTTTCTTAGTGTACTGTACCATAGTCCCCTACTGTACGCCCTCACAGTTACTGATGACTCAGTCTAATGGTGCAACTAGATTCTGCATATCGTATTTATATTTACATGTGTTGTACTCTAAAACTGGATAAATTAGGTGCGATATCTTAGAACTCTATGAAATGGATCAGGCAAGTTATTACCACCCAGACTGTTTCATGTAGTGATGTGTTACCTAGTAAGAAATATGACCAGTTGTAGGAAATGTTGGAAGTGAACAGCATACTTAAAACATGGTAGTCAACAAATTAAGAACTTAAGTAATTTTACAGTTGTATTATTGGGAAGCATGTTTAACTTCTAGCCTTTTTCTTACACCTTGCTTGTAAATGGCACATTACCCTTTTGGCTAATGTGCATAATGAAGACTATCACCATTCCATTTTAATCTGTTTGGTAACCAAATTGAAATCATGCATCATGCACAGTTACAATTGCGACACATATTGATGTTTATTATTGTGATGTGGAAAACCTTTTGTGAGATCTTGTAAGCAATATTTTCTTGATTTGCTGTTAATCAGAGTAGAATCCGTTATATATACACTATACAAAACTGTAGATAAATGAAAATAATAGTATGGAAGATATCTTTGTTGAATAAAAGTATGTAAGAACTTCAGTTGTTCACAGCTGCAAAGTTCTATAATTTGACTCCTGCGGGTGCACTCGATCATATTACAAAGTTGTATGCATTATTTGATCCACAAAACTACTTAGTTCCACCGTAGAATTTCAATAACTATGCCGCGCTAGTTGGAATGAGAATTAAAGAGGGCTAGTTATGATGATATGCACAAGATCTAAGCTTGGGATAGGGATGTAAATTTTTAATGGTAATGTTATTGTGGCTTAGAGGCACTTAAAATCTCCTTTCTTGAGACATTTATATTGAGAATGATAAGTGTAAAGTTAGATTATGGGAAAGGTGATAGTTTAATTAGTAATATAATGTAGTATGAAGTAATATATTACCCTTTGATTTTTTCTTGTGTACATATTTTTGTTCTGCCTATAATAAATTTAGTGTTCGCTAGGAATTGAGAACCAACCCTCTGAGTGCTCAGTTTTTTTTAGCAAAATCGCTTCAGGAAATGCGCATTTTTTATTTCATATTTGAAATCTACATACCAATTCGCATACTTTACGCAAATATAGGAAATTTGGGTGATTATAAGTCCTATTGGTTGGTGAAAAACATGTAACTTAAATGCACAAAATGTATTACTGACAGTTAAACACTGAAACAGCATGATACGCTTTTAAAAGAGGAAAAAACGCAAGCTGCCATATATTGCTGGATGAGAAAATTTTGTTGTATTTATGTTGCTCACACAGGATAAGCTGTCAGAGAGTTAAAAAGGTATTAAATATTAAAGTGACGTAAATGAACCGATAAGGAAATATTACTATTCTGTAAAAAAAAGTTCCAACTGTTTTAAAAAGTTGTATCATATATTAACTAACCAGTTACTAAGATTTTTGTCTTTACTATATTCCTCACCAGAGTGCATATTAGCTTTGAATGTCTTTAAACTGAAGCCTTTGAATCTTTAGGAGAGAGAGCTTCTGGCATTCACGTTTGCTGTTAGTTTCTTGCCAGCTCTCTTTAGAAGTGATATTCTGGCTTTGATATTCCAATACTTTAAACTTATGTGCCGGTAAAATAACTGAGTCTGCATACTTCTTGTTCTGTTGAATGTGTAGTCTTAGACTGTGCTATCATCGTTTCGGTTTAATTGCCTGTTATTCTTAATTTGAATCGCCACAAGTAGGTATTCATCTGTAACACAAGTTGTGCCTTTAATGTTCAATTTCGAATAGAATTAAAAGGTTAATTTAAATCTTGTTTCGATATTTAGTCACTATTTAAGATATAGCAGTAACTCACTATCTTGTCTAATAGGGTCTGTAAGATTTAACTTTAGTTTCCAGATACAAAAGCAACCCTGCAAATTTACTTCTCAATCATATGAAACTTTAAGTTTAATTGCAGGAATATGTATATCAGGATTTTTTTGGCTTGAATTGATAATGATGCTTTTATCAGTGGATTCCCCCCCCTGTTTTGCATATACTTGAAAAACACAGTAACTACATATCTAAATATTTATTATAGGAGGAATGAAGGTCCTTTGTGTGTCATTACCCAAGACAGTATGACAGTGGACAACATAGGTACATTAATTTTTTAAAGATTATTGCATATGATTTCTTTATAGTTATAAATGTATATACTATGCTTCTGTAACTTTTTTGTTGTAACTTTCAGATTTTCCTTTTTATCAGCTGGTTAAAGTTGCCTTTTGAACATTTCAAAGAATATTAAAAATCAGTTATGAGACATTCTCAATTATATTTTGGTTTGCTTATTGAATGAAATAACATGTTTTCTTTTAGGTGTTTCTGCAGTTTTTGTCTTATGTAATACAGTAAACTACAGATTAGTCAGGATAATACTAGGTGCAATGCTTTGTTATTAAACTAAAGTCACAATTTATCCAACAACTGTTAATAAAAGCACAGGGAAAAGGAGAAACTCATATTATTGTTGGAAAAATGGACACTAGTGACTAAGTCATTTTTATCTGAGTTGCAGGAAATAACTGCTTTTAACAACAGAACGCAAGTTTTATTTATAGCATTGCAGGTGCCAGAAGAATAAAAATTTTATATATCATTGCCTAGAGAATTCAGCTGAGTTGCCAGTCTGTAATAAGTAACAACTGGTAAGAAAATTGGTATAGCTTATCAATATCTAACATTCTATCACCGCTAATTAACTTTATTCCTCAAAGTCTACATAAATGTTAACATTAAATCTTTCTTTAAAAAAAAACTGGTACTTAAATAAAGTACGAATTTCACATTACTAAAGATACCATACTGTGATTTCTTTACTAATAATTTATAAGTCCAGTGGCCTAGAAATTTTAATTTCACAACCACATGCAGATAATTTTGCGATAAGTGTCTCTAAGCTATTTTACCTATTCTGTTTTCTTTTTGTCTTCACTTTCGAACTAAACTGTGTCTTCTGCTGATTCTGTAGCATCTTGATCTCCTACAATTTCCAAAGATAAATTTTGTGAATTGCTTGTAGTGTTATGCCCAATGATGCACAAATCTAACTTTACTCCCATACCCTGAGGTGAGATTTATCACTCTGGCTGATGACCAGTCTAAATGTTTTTATTATATCTTTCAGTGAAAGGAATATCTTCGAGATTATCCTGTTTGACAATCTTTTATTGATCTTCATCTTTAGCTGGCTTAAATAGTCACTGTGAAATCTAAGTACCTCCAGCATTTGTTGTGATCCCGAGCTTCAACTAAAGATCATGGATCTAGCTTTTCAACATTATTGAACGACATATTAAAGTCAAGAGAACTGTAGTACTGGGATCTTGAAAAATCTTAGGTTCAAAAGCTTGTGATTGCTTTAAAGTCACAAAGAATTGTTTGTAAACCTTCAAAATCCGGCAATGCTTTGTCAAAAACTTATAATGGTAGTTTAAGAACATCTATCTTTCTTTCTCAGCATCAGGCTCTTAGCCACTCTGTAGTTCCATGGATTATAGATACTGCGGCAGTGTATATTGCTTGACTCGCATCACAGAATATATGCAAATTCACTTTAACCTCACTGTTTCCACCAAACTATCTGGGTATTTTTATATTGGTTAAATTCTGTAAGGTTCTCATCCACTTCAAATATTCTTCTGCATGAGTCTCCCGCATTGACTACAATAAAAATTTATATAACATTACAGGGCATGTAAATGCCGTGGCATCAAACACCTGATTAAGAGACAACAGAACTTTTCTTTTAGTCACAGCTTCGTCTTCCGTAAATGCTATACCTCCAGGACTAATTCCTTTATTACCTTCTCTGTCCAATAGTTCTAATATGTTTGTTTTGCTAGTTTCAAGTATAGAAGCATTCAAACGGTTATGTTCTCAACCTGTTTAGTCTTCCACACTGGTAATACAATTATCAGTATCTTAGTTTTTGTAGAATAAAGTGTGACTGTCTTTTACCTCGTTCAACAGGCTTAAATTCCTTTCTCGGGTTGTGATTTTTAACTCTTTCTAATGAAACAAGGACCACAAGCAGTGCCAAAGCATACTTAATTGTGATGAAAAATGTGCAAATTTCTTTGTGTCAAATCTCTAGAAAACGAGAATAATCCTTGTTTCTTTTGTTTATGTCAATCTGTGAAAAAGCTTTTTATATGTCTGATGTGACACCTACTTTTCTACTTTGAAATCTTCATCAGTATAGATGTTATACATTCTAATTTGTTTATTAGTTTCTAAGCAATCATTCAAGCTTGGGCTTTTAATAGCCTTTGCTGATATATTAAAACTGGTATGATCTCGGTTATACCTTTTTCCTTATGAGAAAGATAATGTTCAAGTGGAGAAGCTCAGCTTCTGGAACTATAATAACTTCTTTCAACCATTCTTAAAATGCCTTTCCTGAAAGACAGCCATCTTTTCCAGCATTTAATATGTGAAATCATGCCATTTGAAAGCCATTTCATGATTGTTGGAGAATGGACTGAGAGTAAATGATATTCTTAATTGCTTCCGTTGTGCCCTTTAATGCTGTCAAATCCATCTGCAGAGAATAATTCAAGGTTGTACGTTCAAAACACCCATCTTGCCAAGGGCACTACATTCTTATATTGAGAACAAAAAGCTGAAATTTAGTTCATGGGTTTGTATCTCCCTGCTGCAGGATGTTTGAAAAATCCAGGGAGAAAAATTCATTCCAAAAACGTGCAGACATTTTATTGAAATGCACGAAAACACATACAGGGCACATGCAAAATTGAAAACATTCTTTCCCATTTCAAACTAAAGACTAACTCTTATTTCCCCTATGTTCTAGAAGCTGACATCCCTCTACTCCAGCATCAGTTCACAACATTATCAAAATACCAAGCAAAAAAGCCTGAATGGAAATGATAAATTGTTAAAAGATTTTAATGTTTTTGTTATTTATGGGCCAGAGAAAAACTACATTTGAACTGGGAACTTCCTCAACTGCATTGTGCAAGTTATATAAAAAAGGAATTATAATTAAGGAAGAGCTAATAGAAAATGTAAATGTCTCAAGAAAGCAAAAAAAAAAAAAAAAGACAACATCGACAGACATTGAATTGCCTTTCTGGAATGGATTCAAGCTAAAATTCTAAAAAATATTTCTATTTCTAGATTCTATTTTTTCACTAATTCGCTAAATGTAACGAGAGAATTTTATATAAATTGGCCTATAGCTAACAAGTGAGAGAAAATGAAATCCCACTTTGTTCACCGGAAATTGCATGATGAGAAGGAAAAAACAGATCATCATTCAGCTAATAGTGGTACAGTTTACTTAGGCTGCTAAATGAATACAAGCCATATAAAATTTATAATACAGATGAAACTGGGCCATGTTACTGAACTTTACCAGAAAACATGTTAACATTTAAAAGTGAAACAGCAATTGGTTTAAAAAACTGAACAAATGAATTACTGTGTTATTAATTTGCAGTATCAACCCAAAAGTTAATAAGACAGCACTGGTTATTGAAAAAAAGTAGAAAACCTTGATGTTTATAGCAGTAAGAAATGGATAACAAACAGTATTTTCACTAATATTGTTTTGAAATGGGGCAGCAAACTGAAAAATGAAAAAAAAATAGCTTTATTAATTAGATATCTGTGCAGCACACATGCATTTCTGGTCCTATTAGTGTCTCTGCTTGCAAATGCAACTTCCGTTATTCAACTTTTAATTTTAGGGTATCATGAAAACTTGTCATGCATAAAGATGTTCAGTACATAGTGAACAAAGTTAAATTTTGCGAAAATGCAAGCACTGTAAAGGAAATATGTAAGTCAATATCTCTGCTACAGGGCATGATTGTATTATAGTTAGTTCAGGGGATTAATCTCTTAAAATCGATTAAAAACTGTGTTTAACATTGTGGCCTTTCATGTAGAAAAAGCTGCAGAGGAATTGCAAACTATAGCTATTGTTGCAGACATCAGTGACGGAAGTTATGGAGATTCATTTTAAGAATATGTGTCAATTCACAATATTCAGAAAACATTTATAAAACCTGACTGTGAAGGTATTAAAAGAACTGCAGAAACTGACAATAAGAATGTGATACAGGAAAAAAAGTGATAACATGGGATCGTCAGTCAGATCTAGGAAAGCTCAAATTCTTAAAAAAAAATTCTTGGAACTACAAGTTGCTGATCATAAACGCTGTTAGCGGAATGAAACTGAAAATGCAATTGTAATAAATTATTGAAAAATATGAAACAAACGCAGATAGAGTAGATTTTTATGAGATAAAATTACATCAAGAATATAATTATAAAATTATATTTATAAAAAATTTAAAAATTGCATAAGTAGTTTAATGTTAGAATTAATTTTTAATTGTTATAATCGAATTAGTTATTTTTCTTGAAAACCTTAAAACTGAAATAATGGTTTGTAATACAGAAATTGCCATCTGTTAAACTCAACCGCTTAATAAACACAAATACTTTTGGAATGGAAGTGAGTTTAATAAGCCTCAGGTACTGTATATTATTTTCCTTTGTGTGGTGTGTTAATGTACTAGTTTCTTTTAAACCTACCTTATGAATTTCTTTTATGAAGGTGAGGATAGTTGGACTAGTGATCTAGATTTACCTCTTTGTGACTGAACAAAGTTTTCCCTGTTAATATTATCCATTATATTTTTGAAAGTCCTCTGCGAAAATTCCTTCTGATGTTGTTAAGTGTGTTGCCATAGCATGAGTGTTCAAACTTAAGGGAACATAAACATGAAAAATGAAGTAGAACCTCCACACCCGAGATTTTACATGGTCATGCACTTGATGTGTTTTCTAGCAGTGTCATAGGAGGCGTTAAGTCTCTTATAAAGGTTATTGCGACTTCTTAACTTCTGACAGATAACTTTAATTCATTAATGCCAGTATTCAACAATGATAATTGCACAAAATCTGAAAAATTCAGATCATTCGATAGGTGCGAAACCTTTTATTAGTGAAGTCTGGATTTCAGAAAGTATTGATTTGTTTAGTTCTTCCATTGTGCTGCATCATTATTTCTTTTAAAAATCATTCTTTAGAAAAAAAAAGAACTTTGGAATAAAAGAACAAAGGTAAGAACTCTGAACTTTTTTTTTTTCTTTAACTATCCTTGTTTACTCCTCACACTAGGTTAACCAGTTTCTTCAGATATCTTTTAAGGTGTGCAAAATTTGATGTCTTCAGTACAAAGGAAGTGGACCTTTCATACCTGTTCATACATCATTCTTTCCAAGGAACAAATAAGATGCAAGATTTTGAGCAACCATCAGAACTTGATGCCCCAGTTTAGAAAGTGAAAGAAGTTATGTTTTCTTGCATTGAAGGCACTATTTTAATAATAGAAGTAATGCAAAGCTGAGTGGTTTTACCTTTTTAGGGACTCTGAACTTCAGTCAAAATGCATATGATGCTGTAAAAATTACCTTAGAAAAAGGAAATTGTTTTTTAAAATGTTAAAAGGCAATAGAATCAGTAGTAACTTAACTTGATGATCCAATATTTTATCATTATTATTAGAAAATTTCATTTTTGTTAATAAAATATGCATTCTTTGACATCATATTTGCATGTATTTTATTAAAATAAAATTTTATCAGTTTATTGTGCCTTGACGTCTTATGCCCCCCCCTTTTTTTTAATTTTCATAGAGACTCTCTTAAATACAACTGACCATAATGGATTTCCAGTGGTAGTCTCAACAGAATCTCAATATTTGGTTGGTTTTGTGTTACGGCGTGATTTAAGTTTGGCTATTGGTAAGTTATTATAATAGTTTCATTTCTATTTGTGTCTTTTTGAGTACTTTGTGAATACATATGACAAGTTATAAGTTAACATTTATATTTGCCATGATTTACTAAGTTTAGATGTGCTGAAGCACATTTTCGTGTACACCGCCCTCCAAAAGTTAAGGAACAGTATGTTTTTCAAAGCTCAGCATTACAAAAATGTCAGTAACGTTTAAATTCACAGTTGATATGCATGACAGTAAAGAAGTTTCAGAAAATATGTGCAAAAACAATATCTAACACTTTTATTTTATAGAAATAAATACTTATATAGGAGTTCAAGAAAAAATGTAAAAATTGTAATTTTTGTTCACCACTGTTGATCTTCAGTTGTTATTACAGTTTTGTGGACAATATCCAGGAGAATCTACCAGTGTCCAGGAGAAGTCGTTTGCCTGATTCGTTGAGGTGGCAGGCTGTCGGATGGAAATGGCGATGACACAAGCTGATGCTGCTAGACGTCTCAATGTCTCGTAGTGTGGTCCACTGATTGTGGAATCAGTTTGAATCCGAAGATTCTGTGTCTAGAAGCCATGTTCCAGGCAGACTAGAGTTACAACATCTGCGGGAAACTGTTATTTAGGTCTTTCGGTCCAAAAGAGGAGTAACATTACTGAGCCTCAGCTCATGGCAGATCATTTAGTGGAACAAGAATCTCAGTTACTACAGTGTGCAGACACCAGCAAAATACAGATCTGTATGCAATACAACCAGTTGTTTGTGCCCACTTGACCTGAGGACACAGAGGTGCCCATTTATGTTGGTCAAGAGAACACGCCTCCTGGACCAGTCAACAACAGGCATCTGTTCTCTTCACAGACGACTCCTGGTTCACATCGGAGAGTGATTCAGGTCGTCAGTTGATCTGTAAGGAACAACGGACCAGATACAACCAATCTCACATTATGGAAGGACACAGTTTCAGAGGTAGTCGAATAATGGTTTGTGCTGGAATCTCCCTTGGTGGTTACACTGACCTGTCTGTGTTCCATAGAGGAACTTTGACCAGTGTGAGATGTTGAGATGAGTTTCTTGATCAATATGTCCACCCATATGCCGCTACTATTGGTCCTGGATTTCTTCTGATGGACAACAATGCGCGGCCGTATTGAACTCAGAGGGTCTTGAGGGTCGCGGTATGGAGCAGATGGAATGGGCAGCCCAATCTCCAGTCCTGAATGCAATAGATCATCTTTGAGATTACCTTGGGAGACAGGTTGCTGCTTTTAAGACCTCCTCGAAGGTCGTTACATGAGTTTGAACAAGGATTACTCCATGTCTGGTCATTGCTTCCCATTTCATTGACCGAGAACTTAATCGACAGCATCGAATGTTGCTGCTACCTATGTATTGCAGCTGGGGGCAGCCTCATTCCTTATTAGAACCCATTTTTGTAACATTACCGCTCCATTTTTCCTCAAAAACCTGTCATATACTGTTTCTCCAAGTCTGGATTTCTCTGCCAAGAATGCAATTTTTTGTTGTAATTTATGTTTGTGTTGAACTTTAGGAACATTCTATGTTGCATTCATTAAAGAACTGTTTAGTGAACATATCTTGTAATTTTTTTGTTTCTATGTTGCTTCATTCTCAAATTAGACACAAAAAAACATGCTGTTCCTTAACTTTTGGAGGGCAGTGTACTTTTTTCTTTTCATCTGTGTCCCAATAGATTAAAATGGATTTGTTATATCTGGGTCTTAACCCTCTGACCATTTGATCTGTGAATAGTGTGTTGATTGTTTATCCTGAATATGTGTGGGGAATGGTTTTATGACATTAGTGCTTAAATTTTGTGATACATTAATGCAGTAGAACTGCTATTTCTTAATAAGCTTATGATTTCATTTGAATCAAGTTCTGTGTTTTTGTAAAATTTGTACTCGTGGTCAGAGGGTTGATGAACTTCATTTGACCCTACTATATAGTTTTTATAAAATACATTGTAAAACACTTCTAAGATTTTAAACTCTTTTATTGTAACATACAGTTTTTGTTATATTACTGTACTTATATGTTATAATAACACTGTGTTATCTAATTTAAAGAAACCAAATGACTAGAAATTAAAGCTATAAATGCACATAAATTCACATCTGAAGAATAGAAAGCTTCATGTTTAGTACATTGTATGTGGAAATGCAATTAATTTTGTATTTTTAATGAAATTGTAGACAGTATTAAGTTTTTCAAAATGTTATTTTAGCTGTTAAATTTTACTTTTAGTAATTAACTAATCAGTAAAAAAACTATAAAATAGTCATGTTAAATAAGAAGTTGTAACATTCTCCTTTTGATAAACTGTTTTTAGTTGCTTGAATCTCGCATGGCAGTAGTTCTTTATAAGCATATTGGGATTTTCTGAGGTGAAAGGTCTTACTGAATTCACTCTACTCTCATCAGGAATCAGAACTGTCTTCAGACTACCTCACTGTTGAGTATTCATTATAAAACTCAGTGTTTTTAATTATCTTGCGTTCCTCCTTCTACTTAAAGTGCATCCTGGGAAGAGGAATGACCTTCCAATCGACTAATCCAGGTTGGTGGTAAGATTTCTTAAAACCGTCAATGTGCCTTCCTAGAAAAGCAAACCCAGGGCTTCAAATGACAGGACTAGTATGTTGACCACTACATCACAAAAGCATGTGTGTTTTTAAATCCATACAAGTGTTACATTACTGCCTATAATACAGATGTGAAGCTAATGAAACTAATATAAGCTTTTATTATTATTATTATTATGTCTTTATTTGCTTTCATGCATTCATAGTCTTCCTTGTATGCACTTGTACCCAAGTGGTAAGATAAATGGGCACTGGTAGGTCAAATGACCTAGGGTTAAATCCTTATAAACTGGCTAGCTGCAAAGATATTCTTGTGTTTACTGTTTGCATAATGTAAATATAAGCTGATTTTCCCTAAATTCCATGAGGAGGACATCCTTTCCCATATAGCCATGATGTGCATTCAGTAAAGCAAACATATATATAATCTTTATGGTATCATTTAAGCAGATTTCTACATATGTAATTTGTCTTAACTTCTGAAACATCTACTGAGGTTTTTTTTTTTCCCCTCCTTTTCTTTTTTATTAGCAAGCGCCAAAAGAACTCAAGAAGGTGTTGTTGGAAATTCAAGGGTTATTTTCACTAGCCATATACCTACCCCATGGAATGGGCCTCCCCCTGTGAAACTTCGTAAAATTTTAGATTTGGTATGTCTTTTATTAATTTAGAAGTCAAACAACAAAAAACCTTAATGTATTTCATTGATCACCAATTTTTTTTATTATTACGTATAAGAAATTTCACAATTTATAAACTAAAATTTATATCCATATTTCATGTTTATCTAAATCAAGTGAAATTACTTAAAACATTTTCTGTGTGAAAAATTCTTTTTCCCCCAGTTGTTTAATATATTTTGCTTTTTTCATAACATTGGACAATTTAAGATACATCTGTATAACTTCCATTTCAGGCATTTAGACCTAGCACATTCTTTCATGAACTATGTAATTTAGTAATTTATTTTATATAAAGCCAATGAGCAATGCTTCACATACATGTATTTTCAAATCATTATAAAAGCTAAGTTAATGGTGTGTATGTGTATCTTTATCTTCTATGTTACTCTATGTTGTTTCCTTTAATATAATATATAATATAATATGTCTGTATAATATATATGTAATAATATAATAAAGAAAGTAAAACTAAGTCCTATAATTAATATATATTAATATAATTATATAATATTGTTATAATACAATGTTGTATTATAATATTAATATATAATAGCTGAGGAAACTTAGAAAAGAAAATATTGCATGGCAAGGAAATATTCATTTGTCCATTTTTATATTGTGTAGACTTGAATTTATACATTTTGCTTTATTTTCACTAAAAATAGGCTCCTATCACTATTACCGATCAGACACCAATGGAAACAGTCATTGACATGTTCCGTAAACTTGGCTTACGACAAACACTCGTTATACATAATGGGTAAGAAAAGTCACTTTGAATTCTATACTTTATTCTAAGTTATAGATCATGTACATATTCTATACCTTTTTCTGAGTGAAATTTTGAGACTGTGCAAAAACTGCAGGATCATAAAGAGTTAGTGTGAAAAAGGTGAACGAACATTTTGCGACTTTGAAAATTAACATATATCGTTTTATTTAGGTTGAATTATGAATGCTGTTTAAAAATAATAAATAACAGTATTCTAAATTTCTGGGCATAACAGCATATAACATATTTTACAATCAATAGCACATCGGCTGTATATTGATGCATTTACTATTTATTCTGTGAATCCATATTAATATTGCATATATTCGGTCTCATTTGATTCAGAATAGTTTTCGCTCTCTAGAAATAAAACTGTATGGTAGCACCATCCCATTCTTTATTACATTGTAAACAGTTATAATGGATGATGATAATGATTCTTTGCGTATTAGTATAAAGGTTAAAACTTCTTTTTGTTTGCAATAGGAAAAAAATAATAGTAAACGTATAATATAATGTATATTTTGATATTTTTATCAATTGAGGGGGAAAATTCATCATCATCAAATTCAAACTAGCTAAATTCCAGAATCTTAAAATAGCTAAAGAAATTGTTGCCGTTAATATGGTAAAAGTCACTGATAATCAGACATGCAATTTAGAAATCAAGTGCAAGTATAGTAAGAATTTCCTTTCATGCATAGATTTTACTTCTGGATTGTATTGATTTCTTCAGTACTAATACGCTTAAAATATAAATTTAAGATTGTTTATCATAAATGCACAATTACTTAAATGCAGTTTACTTATAGAAGAACCTAGCAGAAGTTTTACCATTTGGCAAACATACATATCTACTTAGGGGCTTCCAAGATATGGCAGAGTTCTTTTTATGTTTAAAGAAGTGAAAAATATTTGTTTTTTCTTTTCAGTTTTATAATTGTGGGAATTGTTCAAAATTTTTAAAAGCATTATTTGAAAATTATAGTCAATTTTTTAAATATATTTATATGTATTAAATTATTTGAATATTATAAATAAATGCAGAGCATCCTGTCAAGACTGCATAAGTTGGGTAAGCTGAGATTCCTTATCTGCAGTATGAAAATAACCCAAAGTACAGCTTTTGAGAAAAATGTGAAAGAAAAAAATATGATGCCATGCCCAATATGCAAAATAAGCTTTATTGGGAACATAAACTTGAATTAAATCCTCATTTTACCTTCATTATTCTTACAAAAGGTAAAACTTTGCTTAACAGATGATTGATGATCCATATCTTTTACGCCAAAATATATGCGTTTTCCCTGGAAAATTTACGCTTTTCTGCCCCTTCCTCCCTCCCCCTTGGAAAAAGTCTGATTTTGACTCTTGTTAAGCTGGCAGATATGTAGTTCGTGTATTTTCCATACATGTAGTTGGTGTATTTTTTCTAATCGACTTTTTTTCTGAAAATATTAAATGTCGTCAGTCTTTTCTAACTGTCTGCAACACTCTGAAAGTCATTAACTCATTGGTGACGTTATTTAATGGAAAGCATTTGTTTAACTAGCTCAGAGGTGCAATTTTATTTTTAAGTAATAATAAAAAGAAATATTTTATAAGAATCAAAATGTTTTTATGCATTTTCTAAGAAACATGAAGTGTTTTTTTTATAAAAATTTTATAAGAAAATAAATCTACATGTACTGAAGCATGTGTATCATACTCGCAGGCGTTGCTTAGCTATTGACCTACATTTACTCAGAAATATACCAAAAAGCCACCAATTCTACTGAATATTGAAACCAGGGATCCAGATGATCAGAATAGTGGGATAGTTAATTAGACATGTTGTGACTAATTCCTCTTTTACTTGGAATTTGAGACTCTTCTTTTCTTGATTCTGATATGTGTTTTCAAAACCATTTCTTCTGCTTAATTCATTTTCTGACATAGCCTCTGGATGAGTTCTTGAAAGAGGAGTGTGTCTTAGGAATGTTTTTGAAATCCTGCTTTTGAAAATGGATATTAGTGTCTAATGCTTAATTCATATTTAGCTAATGTATCTTTAGAAAGGATAAAAAGGAATTTAGGCATCAATATTGCAAATATAAAGGGGAGAAAGAACTGAAAGAGTAAGAAGCTGCATATTGTAATTCTGTTGAGAAAATGGAAATCTCCTAATTTCACACAAGAAAATAATCAAGTTAATTTACTGGGTGCCATGTTTATATCTTTGATTAATAAATTTGAGGAGAATTTTATAAATACTGAAAACTGAATGTAAAAAATGGAGATCTTTTAAAAATTCGTAATTCTACGATGATCATCTGAAAAGTAAGTTTCCTGCATTGTCAAAATATGGTACTGCAAAAGGACCAAATCATTAAGTCCCGAACCAGGTAGTTTGTGGATGTGGCTATTATATGTGGCAGTTGTTATTTTCTGATCACTTACATTAACATTGTTGCAGTGTGCAAAGATGTTGGCTCTTATCTCTTCTTCCACCGATTGCAAGTGGAGGTCAGTGATAAAGTTTTTGAACACAAAGAAGGTAGAGCTGATTAAAATACAGTCTGAGTTATGTTTAGTGTATGGACCAGATGTGATGAGCAAGCAGATGGTTCATTGTTGCTGTCGGGATTTAAAAAGTGTCCGTATTATGCTTTCTTCTGGAGTGGTCTCTGAGACCCGTGGTTTCACAAATGTCTGGTTCCCAGTTCAGCCCCAAGAGTTCTTTTAAGTGTCTGCATTGTGGGATCAAGGCTGCCACTCCATAGCAAGCTTAATTTGTTTTTAATTTCTCTTAAGAGGGATTTGTGTGACAATGTCTGGCCCTTCGTTATATGGAAGATAACAGGCTGTCAGCTTAGTTGCATTTAGTTTGCAAGAAGGGATGTGAAACTTCATCGATCACGAAGGAAGTGTCCATGACAAAAAGCACTGCAACTGCCATCCCTCATCAATGATTGCCCTTTGAAACAAGTGCAGCAGTGCATTCTGCAGAATCGTTGCAGCTTACTGTTACAGAACTCAGTAGCCATTTCCCGTGGATATCACAAACTATGGTGCATGAAATCGTCGTGAAACACCTGTTGTTCTTGCCAGGTGGATTCCAGAGAAGGTTCTATGTTTAAAATTAACTGAAAAATGATGGTTTAAGATATATACAATGATTTTAATGCAATATTGAGTATAGTTTTTGATAAATGCAGGAAAATGTTTCATATACTACTGTATTTGTTAGAAATTCAAAACCTAATATTTTATTAATGCAGCCCACAGATGTTTGTCATGTTTTGAGATGTTTTGAGAACTTCATCCAAGATCGGCTTCTGTGAAAAATGCTGTGTTCTTCCCTAACCAGAGTTTTCTCTGATTTTCATCTAGCAAAAAAGTCATTAAAAGTTTCGAATAGTCAGTTTCACTTGGGGCAAATATTTTCTTTACTAGAAATTTAGTTTCTTTGTGTACAGAATTCTGTGTAGAGGCCTTTGGAAAACATTGATTAATACTGAAATTGTTATGGAATCAAATGTGTGCGGTTAATAGATTTGAATAATGCAGTTAGTGTATAAGAAGGAATCTCTTACTGTGTTCATAATTTCAGCTTTGTATTAGGATCGTTACTGATTTATCTTAAAATTTCGTAAAACTAATATAAGAGTATATTTTTAGGAAATGTGTGTAGTTTTCTTCATAGCTTGCTATTCACTATGTTTTTAATTTGTGTTACATATTAGGATTTTTTTTTCAGGCGTTTGCTGGGCATCATAACTAAAAAAGATGTGCTTAGACACATTAAGCAACTGGCTAATCAAGATCCTGAATCTGTGTTGTTCAATTGAGAGCATTTCCCTTATGTGCTGCATTTTATTGTACAAACCCATATTTTTCATTTTACCTATCAGCTCTTGAAAAATTTTTGATAATGGTACTGTTATTGTATGACCGGCAGTTTTGACTGTTCAGTATCCCCAGGATATACTACTCTGTCATATACTGTGGCAGTTGGGTTATATTTTCTAGAATCAGCTGGGCTGTGCCATGTTAATAATTAGGTCATTTGACAGTGAAACATATGCTTAAAATTTAAATCACCTAGCTATTTCTCTAGTTTATTAAAATCGTGGACTTTTTATAAGTTCAAGGTATGGGGGTTGTTTCATGTGTTCATCTGCTAGTCTGAGTTTTATTGAGGAAAAGTTTTTATGTTGCAGCAAGCATTTTGTTATTTATTATAACTTATGTTTCTGTGATTAGTTAGTTGCCTAATGTTTCTAATATTCGCTGATGTTGATGATATTTATAGCATCTCATTTTTATTCTTATGTACATATGTTTGTGAGTCAACATGAAATTCAGCTGAAAACTTGTAGATCTTGTCATAAAGTGAAATTCATTGAAGCTATTCATGTATAAAATCTGCTAAATGTACACATACACACACATATAATATATATATATATGCATAAAACTTTATATTGATAAAATAATCTGCTTAATTTTCTTTCAAAAAATTGCTAGAGAAATTAAATGTGGTTCTGAAGTTGTATTTAACTGTAATTTCAAAGTGCTGTTATTATAAGCTCTTAATGTAAACTGTTATTATTGGTGTTTTGGGACTGAAAAATCAGTCAAATTTATAATCAGTCAAATTTTATAATCTGTCTAACATGCTTTAAAAGCATTGAAATTCTCTGAAATTTGAAAGAAAATATTGATCTCGGTAAATCTTTAGTTTGGTTGGTTCTCACCAAAGAGTTTTAGCGTCATGCAAATGAACACTGCCCAAATGAAAGCTGTTAACCTCAAACACATCTGCTACTGCTGTGCAACGAAATTCAGGAAATCACTGTTTATAGCCCTGTCATCCAAACATCATGTGAAATTGACTAAAGCTTACCAAACCTATCATAAACTAAGTCCAGTTTTGTACTAATTTAAATTCATTCACTATTTCAGTCAGTTTAAATAAGCATGATGATAGAATACTTAATTGTATGTGTACTAAAGTTGTTACTTTTTTATTTTTAATTTTATAGTTTCAGATTTTTTAAACTCCTTTCTTGAATGTAAATTTACGGAAAGAAAATATTTCTTTCGGTATTTGTAAGTTATATTTTGTACATAAAAGTTGATAGAAAATTGCTTTTCGACTCTGAAATGGATTTTAGGAAATTTTAGATAAACATTTGTCCTTATTTTTTATATATTCAATATTAATCAACAGTATACTGTATTTTTGAAAGATCCTTCAAAGTATCATATTTATATTTGAAAATTGTTTCATATGTTTCACCAAGCAAGTACTCTAAAATGTTCATTCCTGAACATGATCTTAGGTATTAAATGTAATTTCAAAAGCCCGTTTAACGAGATAAGCTCTGCACATTTTCCCATTTTTGATCTAGAACACTTAAAGATGACTGTTGTGAAGTCATTGTATGCCATGTATTGCAATTTGGCATCATTGCTGGAGAATGTGTGCCTGCAAATTTAATGGTTATCCATAAATATAATGTAATTGCTAGGTTAAAGATGTAGATGCTTTAATTTTAAAGTCAAACAACAAAAATCAGTGTTATATTTCTGTGAATCACAGCTGTCAAAATTTGCAAATATAACACTGATTTTTGTTTTTTGACTTTTAAATTAATATTTGTTTGGTGTGTTATTCTATTTTAATGTATATGCTTGTTAATGATTCTTTAAACTCAGTCATAAAAGTGTTTCTAAAATCTTGAATTTGATATTACTTTCTCTTGTCTTTATAAGTCTGTTAATTACCATTTTGAAAAGTATAATAAAAACTATCGAAATGTTTAAAATACAAATTTATTTTAATTTTTTCCCTCCTAGGTATTTTACAAAAATAATATTCGAAACTTGTCTCTAATCCTTAAATAATAACTTTCAGAATATCTCTTGAAGAATCTTCAGACTTCAGATCTTGAATCTTCAGATGCATTTTGAAATATGGCGTTTATAACTAAACAAACCATAAAATTTATACATAGTTTATATTTTAAAATATCGGGTTATCTTAAAAAAATGCCTTAAATATTTTAACCAAGTCAGTCCTAACATATTCCATAGGCTTTGTGAAATTTTATCGTTTAACATTTGTAGCTTGAGTGTACTATTTTTGCACTCTTCTAACACAAAACTTTTAATATAAAAGTCTAATGCATATATGTGAACTTAAACAAAAATTACATTTTGAGGGTTTCTAGGTACCATTACATTTCAATTAAAATCTTAAATTTAATGTGTTGACAATTAACTTTTGATGTTAATGTGATGCACAGATTTTCTTAGTTATTTTCTGTTAAATTTAAGAGTTTTTTGCATTGTTTATGTTTATATTACTTATTTATTCCATAAAGGTACTGATTGTAAATTTAGTATTTTCAGAATTTACATTGATTCATCCATATATGTAGATTTTATGTTTCCTATTAAATATGTGAAATTATTTAAATTGTGCAAAAATATTATATTTAACTCTTTTGCATTTATGAGGCAACTCTCAGTCACAACTGTATGTAATGCAACAAATCAACTGAGAATTGCGCATTTTGTGCATAAGGTTAATAGTTGCCAGATTAACTACAATTATACTGACTGCCATACTTTAATATGATTATTTTAGTGTCTAAGTACGATTTAGCTTGTTAGGTTAAAATGCTCATTTAAAATTCTAGTTTGAGTAATACTTGAATTAATAAAAAAAACCATTGTGACACATAATTGGATTCTTTATGAGTTAATGCTAACCTTTTGTTCATTCCAAAAAGTACAATGTTATTTCTTGGAAATGCTTTGTTGAATTCAGCGAGAAGTAAAAGTAAATTCTAACTGTTTTTATTAAAGAAGCGCTGTACTGTAAATTCTCGTGCACTGTTATGTGTGTATGTGATGGTCAATCAAATGATTAATAGATGCCTACATATATAGGCGAGTTCTTGAGTTTGAAATTGTTTTCATCACTATGCAGGTAAGGGCAACTATGTCAAATACTGAATGTTTCAGATTGCATTAATCAGCAAATTTCTTAATGTAATACAGTAGAATTCCAATAATCTACTTTGTTTTGAATGTAAACAAAAAAAATGTAGACTTTCAGAAAATTCAATGGAAGTTTTTCCTTATGTATATGAAAATAAATTTTTTAGTAAAAAACACTAACATATTTTGATTGAAAAAGCAAACTTACTTTGTTATTGAAGTTACTTGGAATTTTCTTCGCTCGCATCAGCACTCTGTAATAAATGAAGGTCATGAATCTCATATCATTTGCTTTAAGTAAACCTTTCCTTTTAGAATTGTATTACGCCATCTTTTAATATTGGTTTTGAATTTATGTGGTTAAATTTAAAATTATATAATATTTGTCAGGAATTAAATTGTCCTAACCTTTTCAGATATGGTGTTCAAACATAAATTCACTTTATCACTGATTTTGTTATATTCTGCATGATGCAAGCATCAATAGCAAATATGAATAGATTCCTGTAAATAGCCATTATAAATATATTTCCCATGTTAAAATTAGAGAACTCGGTGAAGAAAGAAGGACTGAAAAACAGAGAAGTTTCTTTTTAAAAAATCGAGAATTTTAATCCTTGCACTTTTTGCAGCATTATTAATCCAGATGTGTATTTGTGGTAATGGAAGACTTCACTTAAGAATTAAATCTTGCGAAATTATTATTTTTTAATGTTTTATAAACAGTGTATTTATTTTCTTTTCTGCCATTTAATAGCTTAAAAGTTACTTTGAAAGTGACTTTTTGACAGGTGCATGATTTTTTTTTAAATGCAGAAAACACTTTGGTGTATTTTTATTTCCTCAAAACATTTGCATATTTTAATTATCTACTACATTTCCCCCCTTGTATTAACATTATTTTTTGTATGTAATTATATTTAAAACAGTTTTAAATTTTGTAAAGTTAAACTGAATAATTCGTAAGATATGAGTATATATTAATTAGTTGGTTAGGTGCAAAAAGGCATCACCTTCTAATCATCAAAACTCACTAATGCACAAAACCCTTTGTCTCAAGACATGCAGATTATAGGAATTCTATTGTAATATGAAGTCCAATCATTTTAAGCTTGTACAGTTGTCAGGAGGATGTGTTAATGAACATCAGTTAAAAACTTCTAAGGCTTAATTGGGGATAACAAATAATTAAAATGATTTTACTCAGTTTTGAAGACAAACAAAAGAAAAATATTCATGAGCTTAACTATATTTATTTTTCAGAAGTTTTATTGTCCTACAATAAAGATTTTGAATTAATAAAGAAAAAATTCAGCGTCTCATTTCTTATTTAAAAATTCAGTGTATGGTAAAATTGAAGAAAAATGCAAATATTTCCTTTAAGTGAGAAAATTCTTCTCCATGATTTCTTTCCCAGGTCTTACGAGTAGGTTTTTGAAAAGTGCAATGCAGTATCAACTTGTGGATTTTTAGGATGCATCTTAGCGATTGCATTCCATTCATACCTGGTGATAGTGATAGGAAATATTGCGCTATGTTTTCTTGAGGAACTACATATGTACCAGTTTTCATGAATTTTTCATAATTTTTGTGAAAACTTCTGTGGTTTTTCAATGTTCAGTGTGAGTGTTTTCGTTTTCCGAATATATCATTTTGCTGAAGATTCCAAAAATTATTTCAGTCTGCCGATTTGTTGCCAAATCTATTTTTCATACATATTTTATTAGGCTTTGGGATTACTGCAAGGCTTTCTAAAATTAGAAGTGCCAGAGCCCTATGGAAAACCATCAGGAAGGAGGGGGAAAATCAATAAAATAACTAATCATTAAATTAAAATTAATGCTATGTTCTGCTGATATAATTCTGTGAAGAATGTGGCAGGAGAAAAATATTTCTTCTGAAAGCGATCTCATAACAACGTTAAAAAGGAATGTTAGTCTCTGTACAAGTGTCAGTTTTCATCTCATATATTTGGTTACATCGTTCAAAAAGTCTGCAGGAGCTCTACATTAGGAAGTTACTAGTATTGGACTTGCATGACTAGAGTGTTCACTTTTAATACTTTTGTTTGCTGTCGACAAATACTTGCTGTGTAATTTACCTGCTGTTGTAAATTCATTGTACTTCCTGGAGGACAAACCTTTGATATATGTGTTGGACTCCTCTTCCTTTGAAAGGTTGTTGAACTCCCTTTGAAGTGTTCATTCCCTAAGGAAAGACGGGCATACATTCAGAAATTATAATCGATTTTGAAGGCATATTATTATTAAAGTAAAATTTGTCTGCTGAAGTTGTGATTCCTTTACATAAAGGAAGTGCCAGAACCCTTTTATTTAGGACCCTGGTGCACTTTGGGTAGAATCAGAATGCACCACAATTTCACTCTGTATTTAGCGCAAATAAAAATTATGTGATAGTAATATCAAGTTTAGTAATATAGTTTATATAATTTAGTTAATATAAGTTTACATCAACAAATACAGAACCAATTTATGTGTGAAGTAATACTTCACTTTCTAGTTTGAAATTTCTTTTTATGTAATTACTTGCAATTTCAAAATACTATTGGTCAGATGAAACATAATAAATGAAACCCTGAAACATACTTGTTTGGAGTGAGATGTTGCTCATACTGACTTTCTTTTGTTGGCATAGCATTGGTGAAAAGTGAGAGAATTAGATTTCGAGGAACTAAAGTTCAGTTAACATAGCAAAGTGCGCTTATCCTTAATTCGATCCAGCATTTTATTTTTTGCAGGCTATTATTATTACAGCTATCATATCAAAATTAAAGTTTAAATTTTTGATTATGTAGTAAAGAATTTCTGATTCTGGAAGTGCAGCAGGATCTGCAAAGCAAAAACATGTTTCTATGTCAGTCAAGAAAAAAGTGGATAAACTCATTTCTGTCTCAGAATTATACAAGAATTATGGCATTGGAAAAACTACAGTTTAAAAGATATATGTGTATAAACAGAAAAATTTTTTGTGGATTCTGACACCCCTGTTTGCAATGAATAACAGAAAAGTATTCACTAAGCTAAAAGTGACACTCATGACAAAGTGTTCATTGATTAAGTGAGACAGCATCACAGTAAGGTCATGAGCAGCACATGTCCCATACTATAGAACACACGACAAGTTCTTTATAATGTTATATTGAATTTCTCATGTTTTGTATCAATATTATATCTAATTTGTCGTGTTTCCTAAGCCCCGTTCACATGCAAAACTTCACTGCACAGCTTCTGTTATCAAGAGGAGGAAAAGAAGGAGTTTCGTCTTTAGGACCCATTCAGAAGACCTCAGTCTTCCTCCCCTTTACACATAAGCCGCTGTGAACAATCACATCACAAACGTAAATCAAATTGGCTGATTTCTAATACTGTTTACACTTTTTTAACGTTGTTTATTGTTGTTACTTTCGTAATGTTTCCCCGAAAAGCTATGCTTTATTATTATTATTTTATAAGTTTTTATTTTACTCACTCTTGGTGCTTGTTGCTAGGGTTAAAAGATGATCATTGATTTTTAAATTGCTTTCTGATAAGATATTGTATTCAAACTTTGTACATACATTGCTTGTGGATGTGGTATCACAATTTTTAGGGGATTAGATTTTTTTCAAATTTAAGTCGAAACTTTTTTTTGACAAATATTTTCGTTAACAAATAAACTGAGAATTTCAGAATATAATTGTTTGCACCATAAGACACATTACAGAGAAAAAAAAATTATGCAATTTTTATTTTATTTTGGGAGAATTTTTGAAAATCACTCGAATTTTTAGACTTTTTAATAGCCATTAATTTTAAAATTTCATGTCTAAAAAAATATTGATTACAAGCTTTTGAAATTTTCACAGGTTATAAAACAAAACTTTTACAGTTTTTTAAAAAAATGATAAAGGACATTAAATGGGACGATTTTTTCAATTTTTTTAAAAGATATGCGATGAAGCAGAATGGGAAATATTGGTTCTTCTTGGGCATCACTTCAAAACATCTACAAAATAATTATCTCTTTACATCGCACTTATTTTTCGTCACATTATTTATACTATACATTAAGTTGTTATTGTTGCGAGTTGTTAGTTCAGCATGAGATCAGAGATATTTCCGAGTTAGCTTTCTCTTTAGATGTGCTTTGTATTGCGTTGTGTTTAACATTCGTAGTAGTTTGAAACATAACTACTGATTGTAATGCTTGTATGAGTATTTCTGTAAGCTATCGTCAGATCTCTATGCATGCAGCAATATTATAAATAATTCATGTACTAAAATTGTTTTGAACGTGTTTTACAAAATAAAGACAGGTGAAGATAATTCTACTTGCATTTTATGCCTTTTTTGCTATCTTTCTGGCCAGGTAAGGTTTTAAATAAAAGCTTGTAATTTGTCTTTATATTAACCTGTTGAATAGAATTAGGTTTTATTTTATATATGTATACTGAAATTTAGTAATAAAATTTTTAAGAAATTTGAAATGATTTAATGATCATTTAGACAGTTTACATAGTTTGCATTTTTTGAATAAATCTTTTTACTTAATGTCCTAAAACTTATGCAGATATAGTCAAAATTATTTAATACTTTTACAGTTTATTTAAAATTATATACTTTATAGAAACTAGGATGGGTTTTGCAAAATACTAGAAAGAAAAATTATTTGAAATGAAAATGTGACTTAGATCATATTTGTTTCAAAGATTTTACATAAAAATGTGTTTTTTTTTCCAGAGACTAATTGATTAATTGCAAAACTGATCCTTGAGTTTATTAGGAAAACTCTAATAAGTAGAATAAAAAAAATTCGGGGGGAAAACATTGAAAATTGTAGAAGAAAGATATTTTAATTATTAAATTTCTCTTCAAAAAAATTTAAATAAAAAAAAATCATTTTGTCTTATGAAACCATTTAATAATATTCATAAAAAATAGGTGAAAGTCCTTAAATAAAAAAAAGTATCGAATCATAGTCTCATTGAAGCCAATATGGGAGTCTGATGCCTTAACTTTAGTTTTAATTTCAACGGTATTTCTGGAATACCCAGCATGAGATAACCTTATCTATACTTGTTTATAACTTTCCATATTCGTATTTCATATACCATACTATCACATCTTCAGATATCTGCCAATGCAATTGTTTCGCTGACATTCCAGCGAGCAGTCAATTGCACGTCAGCCATGTTGTTTACTAAAATTAAGTGAATTGCGCAGTCCAATATGAGGTATCTCTCCATTTGCCCTGCTCCAGAGAGGTAGGAGGAGCATTCTACCAAATCCGAGAGGCAGTTAACGCTTGTTCCCTGTGTGAATGGCACACATCAGAAAAACCGGGTTTCGCCACAAGTTTAAATCTGCTCTTGTGAATGGGGCTGTATATCATGGGACATTTGTTGCTCATTATAAATATTTCAACCCTTATTAAGGCACTCTCGAAACTCTTGACAGTTAACACTAAATTTAAGTTCATTTTAATTTAAAAAGCTTTAAAATAATATAAAATAATTATAAAAACAGAACAATATTTAAACTTTTTTTATGCCCAAAGAAATCAAATGACACTAAAAAAATATCAAAATATTATATATTTAATGCAGAATCAGGAGGGTAAACATTAACCCCCTGAAAGTACATAAAATTAAAGATTTTTCTCATATAAAATAAATTAGTATATAAAATTAAAAATCTATTATATTTAAGATTCTTGTTCTAAGCCATACATATATTGTCCCTCTATCATGCCTTTGTAGTTGAATATATAATTTCCTTTATTCTTGATTGCTTTATCAAAATGTTTTCTGCGACTGTTTTAAGACAATGCTCTTTTTCTTCAACATCATATACTTTTTACAATCCAGGACTTAAAGCTTTCAGTCTCCCTCTTTTTTTTTTTAGAATACTATCTGAGACTTAAATTCTTCCATTTATTGGTAAACATTTTTTAAGGACTTTTTATTCAGACCAGAATTCAAAAAGAATATCTTATAAATAAATCTAAATTGTCAAATAAATTATATTCCCATCCTTCGTAACCTTTATTATTAAATTCATTTGTAAATAAAAAGAAATCATCTTTGTTTAAATTTTCAACTTTATATTGTACAACATAAAATTTATTATCTATAATTTTAGTATTCAGTATTATACTTTGCAAGTATTGTCTGTTTGTCCCATTTATTAGTAAACATTTTTTTAACCTCGGTACATATCAAAATCGTAAAATCTTAGTACATATATTAACTAATATATTAGGAATATTTCTGTAATACTTTCTTTTAAGGAAATCATCAAATACTTGTTTATATGAATCTGAATTACAACGGTATGCTTTATGTTTATAAAGCTTTCATTCAATTTTTGATATTTAATTATTTTATCCCAAGTTACTACATCTTACAAATCTTCAATAGTATTTTCTGATAATTTTTTAGATCTAGAAAAACTAATTCCATATTTAATTTTCTCAAATTTTGTTAAAAGAAACTTAAAGATTGATTTTCTGAAACTGTATTCTAATTTATTTTTCTTTGTTATCCGAAATGAATTTTTCGGGTAATATTTGATATCTAGATATAATATTGAAATTAATGCGATTTTTCATGCATAATCATAAATGGTTCAGATAATTTTTGATTAAGCTGAAATATTAACCCGATCCACTGTATATTCACTGATGAAAGATACAGATAAGGTTTGATATCTAGAAATCAAATCTAAGTAAACATCATTTTCAAAATTTCTAATTAAATCTTCACTTTAAACGCTATTTTTATAGAAGCTTGCCCCAATTAACATCCATTTATTAAAGGTCTTACGACTTAATGGTGAAATCTTTTGCATTTAAGGGTGATTTTAATCACTGGTCTTCCAGTATAAAACTTTATTTTTTCAACAGCAGAATTCTTTGTTTGAATACTTTAAACCTCATTACCCTTATGAGTATGTGTGAGAAGTGATCTGTCTTTATCTACAGTGTACCAAATTCATATTTTTTACTAAAAATTTTAATTCAAAATTTAACAAAATCTTAAAAGAAATTCTTAACATGTGATTTTGATATATCCATTCATTAAAAATTTAGAATCATCTAATATTCCATATTTAGTAAATCTTGAAAATAAATAATACTCCATTATTAGATTCAGTATGAATTGTAGCATATAAAGGTATGATGTCATAAATATACTTTTTTATTGCAGCATCTTGATCTTACAGGATTTGCAACATTTCCTGTTCTTAGTTTACATTTATAACATCATTAATATGCAAATATTTATCTTCTGATTTCTTTTTAAATTTTAATGTACTTTCATTTATTCGATTATCATACGAATTTTCTTCTTTATTTGTTCCTTCTATGGCCTTTAATATGTCTTCCATTTTCATGAGTAAATTTATTGAACTTCCTAATTTTTTTTTCATCTAATTCATTTCTTAATTCAAAAATCATTATTTTCTATGTATTTTAATACAAATTCTATATTAAAAGCATCAAGATTGTCTACAGGATTTAACTAAACAATTTTTTAAATTTTATTCAATTAAAAATCAATACCATGAGTACCAGTAGGTCCTTCTATCATTTCATCATTCAAAGGGTGGATACTTAGGCAGCCATTTATAATGATAATTCTACAGTATCTATCATAGTAATTTCTTCTGTTATTGTGTTTAAAATACATGTCCTTTTCGGTAATAAAATAAAGTGAAACCTTTTTTTTTTATTTGGATTATTTCTTGATGTCCAATTAAATCTGATTTCAGGTATCGCTGATCAAAGTATAGCTTTCATGAGTAGAGAGATCATAACCAAAAAATAGGATGAAGATTTTCAAATTTTAAAAGATATAACATACATCCCGTTACAGAATTAATATCATTCGACCCTGCTTTTAAAAGAGATGTGTATAATTTATTATATTTTTCAAAAAATATCCAATTTATAATTTGTATTACAAAATTCTTTTTCATGAACCATTAAATAGCAATCAAGCATACCTTAAATTATCAAAATTCATAATATTTTGTGTTGTTTTATTTTCTCTTTCAATATATTGTGGGAGAATTATATAAACTTAAAACATCGTGTGAAGTAGATGTTATTTTATACGTACAAGATGATGAAATTGGAGAGGATTTTAACATTCTGAACTGTTTCCATTCAATTTTTATTTCTTCTTTAATTTCAAAACTTTCAAATATGATCCTTCTTCATTTTTAAATTTATAATGACTTAGATCAGTTTCAAATCCTTAGCAGCTACTTTATAATTATTATTTTCTTTTGCATATATTATATTTTCAATTCTATTTCTCTAAAAAATATTTGAATATCAAAATTTGTGTTTTCTTATTATTCATAAGAAAGAAAACCAAATTTTAAGGGTATCCATATTTTTACAATATTGATCTTTTTCATAATAGACCATCTCTTAAAAAAAGGTCCTTGATTTAACTTTGTTGTTTATTACATCAGATAATTTAGGGGCCGCAATTGTTACGTGCTAATATCGCGGCACCAAATGTTGTGGTACCAAATGTTAAATACTAACTGTTACAATAATTTGTCTACAATAATATCAAAACTATAATTCATTGCGTTGTGTATTACTAACCCGAACAACCCCTAAGACCAAGCAGGAGTACTGGTGTTAAAAACATTCACACAAGTCATCATAAGAAAAACTCTGAATCAAATATATATATATAACCAAGGATATTTATTGCAGCATTAAAGGAAGACACTCAATCTTTCAACTTAAATTTCTAGATCTATGGTGTGTTCAGGTGACAACTATTTAAAATAATGCATTTAGAATTATAATATATATATGGCTAATTTCAAATATGCACCGAGATGAATTAATCAAAAATTTACACCGTAAAAATTAATATTAAATTTTCATATGCAGTTATCAAACTCTGCTGGCCAGCATAAAAATACACAGGAATTTAATGAATCACCGAGCATGGTGTCTTTACCAATATTGATAGAGATTACTTAGTTCAAGAAATTTCTTAATTTACTCAGGTAAAAATTACATACATAAATTTAGCAAATCCCTTAGGCAGTTAGAAAATATTACATATTCAAGTAGACCCGTTGGAGAAAAATGATTACATTTATTCCTACATTCAATTACACAATTAAAGGTAAAGTAGAATTTAAATTTTAAATTGTTCCTTAATTAGCAAAAGTTAAAGTTAATTCTCAACCAAAAATAGTAACAACTTAAAGTAAAAAGGTAAAATTTAGATAAGTTAACAAATTTAATATCCTGTCTTAATTCATTATATATAAATTTTAATTACATTCCAAGTTAAGGTTAAAAGTCCTAAATAGATTAATAGTGCAGCAGTTGCTTAAATACACAGCCTGGATTTAAGATCCAGCAGAAAAACCTTGACTAAAAGTTAAATAGAATTTAATTGGAAATTAAACACACATATAATTACTCCTTACATTAATAATTCATCACTGGAAAATTTACTTCAAATAATCAAATCTCTTAAAAAAATTTTAAATTACCATATTACTTAGGAAACATGTTCACGGAATTTAGGTAGCAAGCTGTACTAAATTTCAGGTGAAATTAACAATCAAAAGGTTGAACTCACTTGAAGCGTTGAAAATTTAATTAAGCATTAACTCAACTTATAGATTTTTTTTTCCGGATGTCCCATTCATAACAGGTGTTGAACAAGGCTCTGCCGAACCAGCTCTTCGCAGATGTTGAACGAGGGAGTCCGGCAAGAAATCTGGACACCTGGATCAGACACTATGAAGATGGTAAAGTGCATTCGTGCAGCAAAACAAGAGCTCCTAAGGGTTCCTCCCTTTTCCGTCTATTCTCATTCATGCGAGTTGATGGTAGTACTCGAGTTGATGGTAGTAATTCGATGAGGAAAAAAACAACATTCTCGACTCCAACACGGGGATGGTAAAGTGCGGAGGAGTAAACTTCAAGTGATTTTTTTTTTTTTTTAGATGTTCATCTTTATCTTATTTCCCATCTCCGGCTCTTCCAGAGGAAGAAAAAAATAACGTGCTTCTAACGCTGCGAATCCAAGGCAAAAAGGGCTGAGCATGGCCTTGCATGACGATTTCAATCGTCCAGGCTCCAGAATTTTCGAAAATCACCAAATTTGGTGAATTAGTATGCAAATCTCGCCAAACACAAAACAGTGCTGCGAAAACTTAGTTTTTCCTTCTTCACACCAAAAAAAGTTCCACCCTCGCCACCCCCTTCGCCAACAAGGAGGGGTGAGGGAAAGAATGCGACAAACCTATCACTCCCCTGCCACGCAACCGGACGCAGTACATGACCTTGACGAGAAAAGTGCTCAAAACGGCGCTTATAGCAGAATAAATTTCTAGACACGAAATTCAACAATTTTAGCAATTAAATGGGCATAATTCTCCAACGGGGCGACGTACAGTCATGAAAGTAGGTTCATAAGAAGGGTAAATTTTTTCTCTTTAAGAGGTATAAATTTCAACCATGTGAATAAAAAGGAAGTATTTTTAAATTTCAAATATTACGCAGAAACAACCGATTTCCCATTGTCTCCTTCTCCCGAAGGCTAATACTGTCGAACGCGTAACGTAAGAACGAGAACTCTGTTTAACTCGTATAAAAATAATTGATTCAATAACATAAGCAATACAATTCGTGAAGAAAAATTTAGAATAAGCATAAATTAATGCATATAATTCACTCACTCAATAATTAATTAACAAATAACTGCAATTAACTACACATTAATCCATAATTCTAAACTAACCAAAAATCGCTACATATCACAATATCATTTCCTTTAATAGTAATAAAATTTTTATGAGGTTTATCTGAAGTATCAAGATAGAAGAATATATTCGTATCTTCCGGTGTTGAATAATCAGGAGTACAATGAATCGTTAATGAAGCATCTACATTATGATGTTCAATTCGTTTACCTGCTATGGGTAGTTGTGCAGCATAAATGAATTCTACCAGGTTATTTAAAGTTGCTTTTTCCTCTCCAATATTATCATTATTATTTTTTTTTTCAGTTTTTACTTCTAATTAAAGAAAATGTCTTAAAAATTAAATACTATTTTTTTTCTTTTATAGCGAAATTAGAAATAGCGTTTTCAGTCTGATCGCTTGTGTTCTCATAGTTATTAAATTCTACAAGTTCTTCACTCTAAGTTTCATCATTATGATGATATTTTGTGTCTACTAAATCATAAATATTTTTCATTTATTTACATGTAATTTCTAAACATCCTCCTTTCTTTGAAAGTATTTCATTTAATTTATCACATATTGTTTCTCAGAAGCGAGACCTTCACTTTCAAAAGTACTCTCACCTGTTTTCACAAAATATTTTCTTCCTTCATTTTTTTTTTTACTTTTTTCTCCATAACCTAGGATTATTCATTTATTTATAATAAAAATCAGAGCTTCTGCCTATAGAGAGGTCATACATCTTTTTCAAATAAATTTGATCATCTTTAACAATAAAATTATTCTCAACCCCTTGATTATTTAAATCAATGAGGTCATTACTTTGATTAGTTACCCACGTATGAATACTACTAATTTCAACTGACTTAATGAGGAAAAATATCGCTCTATCAAGTTGTAAGATCTTGTGTGAAATCTGGAGAGTAGTGACTGCACAAAAGAAGGGTTAAAACTACCCTTTATTACAATCTTTAGATTATTTACAATGCCGCAACTCAACGCTAACAACTACGCCTTTGCTTGGGCAGTAACTGAAACAGCAAGAATGAAACTCAAAATCCTGTTTCCTAACGGAGCATTCATAAATTTGTGTGGCATCAAAATAATAGCCGTTACGCCACTTTTAACCAGCAATAACTGCTAAGTTGGAGCTCACGCTACAACGAGCTCAGTGTTTTCCCAGACTCTCTAACTTTGCCTTCTAGAACTTGATATTTAAGCTCTTTCTCCCAGTGGTAGAATTTGCATTCCTTCACTCGTGCTACCAAATTTAAATGTTCTGGAACTGAAAGTTAGGGGAATGAAGGCTTATAGGAAAGAATTTCAAATTAAATTTAACTGGTTTTTTAAAATAAATATAAATCCCTATAAAGTGTTTTTGAAATCGTACTACCTGGATATTTTAAGTTATTAAATGAATAAATAACGTCTGTGAATTTTCCAGAAGCTCCTTTTACGATATCGCAATGAATGTAAATATCATTCTTGTTGAATATATTCACCTTCTATCTCCGCTTTGCTGTCTTTAGGAGCCTTATATATTTTTTCTTAAATCCCATAATTTTATGACAGATACATTTTTTGAACTTAATTTCCCATCCTTTAGATAATTTATTTATATTCTTTGTCTTGCTTCTACAATACCAGATTTTATTGGATTATCATTTCCTAATAATTTTATCAAATATGCATTTAATTTTCTGATTGTGTAATTACTATTGGTATAGTTATTTGTCTAGAATTTCCATCAGTACTACCTAAAAGTGTTATTTTATTATTATTGTTATATTTTTCACTTATCATAAAACAAGAAACCTACATTGAGATTGATTTTAAAGCACTTTTCTTAAATATTAATGATGGTGAATAATAAACAGTAAAATCTTCCGATGTTTTTATAATCATTACAGTTTAAAAATTTAAATAAAGCCATTTATTAAAGATACCAGATTTTATTGGATTATCATTTCCTAAGTGTGAAAGGTTTCTTCAGTTTCCTTTAGTTTGAAAGGTTGAATACAGCTGAGCTGATACTCCTAAACCTTTCGATTTAAGATGAAATACATTATCCTTGAATCTGAAAGATTTCATCCTTTTTCACCGAACTATTAAGATTCGGTGTAACCCAGCCATTTGACTAAATATTTATTTCCTTTCATTTTAAATATTTTTCAATCTTATTTACATCATCTTTTTTATTATATTTTACCACTTCTTTATCATAAAACATTCCTTCCTCATTTCAATCTGTTACTCTATAACTGTATGCAGAGGAGATATTTTTGGTTCTATAATATGTTACAATAAAAATCTCTTCCATAAATGTTCGTCCTTTCATAAAAGATGTTTTAAATTTAGAAACTCTAATGCAATCTTTTAATTTATATTTACGACTTTTTAAATGAGGCTTTTTGGTTAGAGGATCTGTATATAAATTAAAATAAAAGTTTTATATTTCTTTTCATTTTCGGCTTACTAGCTTCGAGACGCATCTTTTTTTATAGAACTGTGATATGAATTGTTGTAATTTTTAACCAACTTAAGTATATCATCAATGTATTTTCTTGTGCTTTTTGCACACATATATCCTGCTAGTTTTTAGCTATAATAAACTTGATTTCTTTATTTTTAATTGTAAACCATTTTATATTGCCTTTAAATAACTTTAGTGTAGCTTTTCCTGTAAAATTAATACCTTCATCCATCAATATAAATTTCGGTATTTTTGTTTAAAACATTGTACTACTTTTTCCAGATGTTTTTCATTTTATAGGAAAGCCCGAGTATATTTATTTACTGCATCTATAACGGTCACAAGTAACTAGTTCTATCAGTATATTTGCTATAATTTTTAAGAAATAACAAATCAGCATCAAATTGATTATCACTGTCAAGTACATAAACTCTTCCTCTGTAAAATTTATGAACAACAGGTTTGTGGGGTTTTTTTATTTAATTCCTAAAGTTCTAACTTGGAACCCCACGAACACCAACAAGCTAACAATCACTTAAGAACACATAAGACTTAAAGAGGGTTTATAACCCTTCATTTTTCAGTATATTTACAATCAGTTCCTACTTGGAACTTTACACAAAGCCGCCACTCGAGCTTGAACATAAAATAATAATAATTTAAACTAAAACTAGTTTAACTAAGCTCTTTGAAAGGTATAGCCGAAGCTATCAGAGATCTAACTAGTTGGCCCCTAAGTATTAATTAAATCGGCGAAGCCAAGCAAGGGCCTAAGGTATGGCCGAGCGTAGTAAAAGCTAAGAGAGACGTAGCCAAAAGGCAAACGCGCGCTAGTCAAGGAATCAGACTCTTATCTCCCGAAGTCGGTGAAGTCACGACTAGGAGTACTGTTTCTCATTTGCATTAACCGCGTTTCTGAATTTACATTCTGGCAGGAAATTGTAAGCTGAAATTAAAATAAGATAGGAAAGATACAAAACTTAAAATAACTGTTAATAAACTTAGGATAAACCTTACATCTTTCCCCACCAGAATTTAACTATGCGAGGAATAAGGTCTTGAACGACCTTGTTTAAGAGTTTAAATTCTAAACAAGAAGTCCTTAATATCAAAATTTTAAACTTCTAGAAATTCTTTCTTGAATGAGTTTCGTCATTAAAACGTTTCCTGTTTAGGGCCAACTTTACACAAATATCTAAAGCTAGATTAAAACTAAGAAAAATAGAGATTCACAATTTGAATGGGTTGTACATTCATCTACTTCTTTCAATTAGACGTCAGTCTTCACCTTCCAGTCCTCTGGAAGGAAAAAGTATTAGTTCTTTTCGTAACAGTTTCGAGGACATAACAGTTACTCTTTCTTGGCCCTCAAACATTCTCATTCACACCAAACTTTAATTCTTCCCCCATGCTCTCCAGAAATTGTTCCAAGTGAAACGAGGTTTTTATGTTGTATATCCGCGATGACAATCTACCACTATCCAAGCGCTAGGATTTGTTATAAACTCGACTTTCCAGATCTTAGAAAACTCCTTTAACACAAAACTAGACCTAATGTCCTAAAATAGAGCATAAATTTAAAATTCTTAAGTGAAGCCTGGAGAGGCTAAATTTAAGCACATGCAATCTATACTTTCATTCAATTCATCTTTTACACGATATTTACAGTCATGCTTGACCAAAACTTGGATTTCTATCAGTTTAACTTTTACAAAAGTTTAAAAGCTAACATTATCATTTCAAATTCAACAGAACATTTTAACACTTAATACTTTAAAATTCATTTTACGTCATTCGTAATAGTTGCTATACCAAATTCACAACGCTTGGCTACAATCTTTACGTTAACACAATTGAAGTCTTTCGACTAAACATATTCAGAAAATAGTTTCTCGGAACTTGAGAATTCTAAAAGAAAGTATTTACAAAATAAATTTTCGGCAAATTGCGAATCCAAATTCTTTTCTTTTTAACAGATAGTTACAATTACATTCTCGCAAACTTGCGAATTCAATTTCTTGTTTCAAACCGTATTTAGCAACTTTAAACACATGACATAAATCGAACTTTCAGTGCAAAATAGAAAACAAGGAAAATTTTCACTTATCTTTTTGGCTTCTATACTACATCCTCTTGGCGTAGAACTCTTGAAATGTTGGAGTTGCCAAATCTCGGGCGGCTGGTATTCGGCTCTGGACAG
Source organism: Stegodyphus mimosarum (assembly GCA_000611955.2). Taxonomy (NCBI): domain Eukaryota; kingdom Metazoa; phylum Arthropoda; class Arachnida; order Araneae; family Eresidae; genus Stegodyphus; species Stegodyphus mimosarum. The sequence continues at coordinate 37,367 of KK121656.1, read as the reverse complement.
TCTTTTCATTCCTCGGTCGTTGAAACGAGGAGCTTTTCCTGTCGGTTGAGGATTTTGGAATTCCAGTTTTCTCTTTGTCTTGTACCTTGTTTCTGAATCTTTGAAAAACCTTTTAATTCTTCTTGGTTCCTGGGAATGAATAGACCTCGTCTCGTCAGACTGCTTTCTTTTCATCCTTGCTTCCGGTTGGCATCTTCTTGCGGCTTGGGTTCTGTAGTTTGCCATTTTCTTTGCTTATGTTTCAAGAACCTTTTTCGCTGGCTCTTGTTGAAGGGGAACTTCTATTTCTTTAGTACTCCTCGTTCTGGCGGAGCTTTGATCTTGTTGAAGTTGCCTTCGTTTCGCTATGGTTTCTTCAGTGTTAGCGGCTTTTCTTTTCGTTGCTGGAAGATCCTTCTTTGGCGACGGTGAGATTAATATTCTTGGTGCTGTTTCAGTAGCCTGCAATAAATCTTTTAAGATTACAAAATCCGTACGACTATAGTAGGGTTTGATTTGATCGATGTTCGCCATATATTGTTGTTGTTCGTTTTCTGCTTTTAAGTAAACCGTTCAAAATTTTATCTTCTGTATGGTAAAAGGGCCCTCAAACCTGGGCTCAAATTTGGCTACCCTTTTTTCGGGTGCCAATGACAAAAGAGTGCTTTAATTTTAGCACTTTCTGGCCTATGGTGTATTTTACTTCACGCTTCTTTCTATTGTAGTATAATTGTTGTTTCGATCTCGCCGCATCTGAATTTTTGATGGCCTCATTAATAATTTTCTGAATATCATTCAATTTAAACTCTTAATGTCTTTGTTGGAGGAAAAATAGCTTATCTAGAGGCGTTAAAATTTTTCTGCCTGGGAATAATTCTGCGGGGGTTTTCTTTGTCGTGTCATACTTTGCTGTTCTCAAGGCAAAGCTAATTCATTGACGGAGCTGTCCCAACGGTCATGATAATTCTTAACATATCCCCGAATAATTTTAACTATATTTTTATTTACACGTTTTGCGATATTGGATTGCGGTGTATAAGATACCATGTTTAGATGGCGTATGCCAAGGCCTGTGCACAGGTTTTTCAAATAAATTACTTACGAATTGTCTACCATTATCTGATATTACTTTTACTGGGCTCCCGTATTTTAAAATATATTTATTTAGAAACGAATCTGCTGCTATTTTTGCTGAAGCCCGTTTAAGGGGAATTATTTCTACCCATTTTGAGAAGTGATCCACGATGGTTAACAAGCATCTGTTTTTATTAATCTTTGTTCTAGGGTAGGGACCAAGCAAATCAATGCCAACCAATTCATTTGGGAAAGTGTTTTTTATGCTATTTTAGTACCCGGCCGGTTTGTAATTAACGTCGTTAATTAATTGACACAAGGGACATGACCTGACATACGCCGTCACAACTTTGTATAACTGCGGAAAATACATCACTTCGCGGACCCTTTACTGGGTTTTCCTAACACCAAGGTGGGCTCCTAATTTGGAGTCGTGGAACTCCTCTAGAATACTTAAGCGTAGACTCATTGGGACTCCCGGCTGCAATTCTTGATTATCGTTTGTTGTTTTCGTATAAAAAAGCAATTTATCTATAATTTCATAATTGGCCGAAAAATTGCGAATAGCCGTTAAGTCTACATGTTCAAAATTTTCGGCATCTTCGAGATAGGCGTCTTTAAATTCTGGGTCCTTTTTTAACTCTGCCATTATTGTTTCCCGAGATTCAATTATTTTCGCAGTTAGCATCTTACATTTAATTGTATTTCCGTCTTCATCGATTTTAATCCTCGAAAGGGCATCTGCAACTACATTTTCTTTCCCCGGCGTGTATTTTATAATTAAGTTAAACTCTTGCAGTTTTAGTGTCCAACGTATGAGCCGAGGCGAAAGATTTTTTTCCGATTATCAGATTAATGTATAATTGAATTCTAGAGCTTTAGGAAAAACTGTTTAAATCTCTATGTAAAAAAATAATATTTGGAAACTGTATTTGATTTATATTCTGAGTATAGGCGACCAACTGCCGCGTGACCTGAATACACAGTTATTAGTGCACTCCCAAAGAACACTCGAAATTTTTGCACCGATAGCAGGACTGCGAGAATTTCCCCGCTCAGTTGCAGTATAATTTCGCTGAGTTCGATAAAGCGTCTTGCTAAAAAAAGCTATCGGTTGCCCTTTTTGAGAAAGAACTGCGCCAGTTGCGTAGTCTGATGCGTCTGCTGATATTTCTAAATTTTGATCCCCTTCCGGGAATTTAAGAACAGCGCATTATTTAAGGCGTGTATCAATTCTTCAAACGCCGTATTCGCCTCCGCTGTCCATGTGAACCTAGTCTTTTTTCGTTTAAGCACCAACAAAGGTTCAACTATTCTAGCAATATATTCAATGAATACTCTATAATAGGAACACATTTCCAAGAAGGACGATAACATTTTAGCCGTATTTCGCGGTGGATAACTTTTTATCGCTAAAATTTTCGAATTGTCAGTTTCTATACTGTTTTTCGAGATTGTATAGCCGAGGTACCTCAATTCCTTGGCGGCAAACTTGCACTTTTTAGGATTAACTTTAAGGTCCGCTTCATGTAATAATGTAAACACTTCCTCTAAATGTTTAATGTGTTCTAAGGTTTCGCTTGCTACAATAATATCATCGAGATAAATGACAGTACTTTTTCCCAAACTTGGCCTTAAAACAATATCCATAACTTTTTTAAATGTATCCGGAGCTCCGCTTAAGCCAAACGGCGTTCTCAAGAATGCATACACGCCTGACTTTGTGATAAACGCTGTCTCTTCGATATCCTCGGATTTTACTGCAATTTGAAATAGCCTGACGTCAGATCTAAGGTTGTCATATATTTAGTTGAACGAATTTTTCTTATTATTTCATCTATTATCAAGAGGGGATATGTGGGGTATTTCGTTATGCTATTTAATTTTCGGTATTCAATAGCGAATCTTCATGCATTCGGATGTGCGGCTAGCAGTCCATTCTTCTTTTTACATAAAACTACAGGACTAGCATAGGGGCTGGTACTTAGCGTAATTATTTTATCCTCGAACATTTTCTTAATGTGTTGCTCCAGAATATCTTCCTTCACATGGTCGTACCTGTACGGCTTTAACCGAACTGGGGGCTCATTACCAGTGTCGATCGCGTGAGAGACAATCTGACAGAAGCCAGGTTTTTCCTTAAATAGTTGAGAAAATTTTCTTACCGGTTCTTTAATCTTGTTTTTTTTTCTCCTTCTTCGAGGTGATTGAGCTCCAAATCTGGGATGGGGTCTTGTTCAACTTCCATTTTATCCATCTTGACGTGTAAGGTAGAATCTTTAAAATTAATACTTGTGGTAGCTGCGCGCAAGAAATCAACCCCCCAATGTGAGTGTGATTAACAAATTTTTTACTACGAGAAAGTTTATCTTCTGGACCTCGTTTTTTATTTGGACATGCAGCCCCACTTTTCCCAAGCAGACACGCAGACACACTGTTTTCCTTGGGCAACAATCACGCCTTGTCCCGTTGTCTTAAACAGTCTGTAGTGACGAAAATGTTTTTTTAAAAAATCCTGCTATAGGAAGCTGCATTGAGTCCCGGTACCTAGTAAGGCGGTCGTAGGGACATCGTTTAGTAGTACTTGGATTTCTGGCAAGGCCAAATTTTCTACGATTACCGTATTCAGCTTGATTTCTGACGGTTTTACTTTCTCACACGGTAACGTCACCCTCTTGCTAGTCACCGTGATTAGTTTAAACCCCTTCTTTCACCCCCTTTGTCCAACTGCTTTTTATTTCCCCATGCTTCGGTCTGACAGGCTTTCGTACTTTCGCCTCTTGTCGATAGGAAGTCTGCTGAGCTTGAGGTTTGTTTCACTGTGAAACTTTGACTACTGCATAAAATTCTTCGCACGCGCGTTTTCCGCCATTCTACTACTCTGAAATTTGACAGCTAGTTCAAAAAAGCTTTCCAGCGTTTGCAGGTTTCTAACTTTAAGAAAGTTCTGAATTGACGGGAGCTACCGCGGCAAAATTATTTCGATTATTTCGTTGTCGAGCCTTTTCCTATATAACAATTTAACAATATGGATTTTCCTTAAGATGAAATCTGTTAATTCATCCACATTAGTTTGGTATTTACTGAATAATTCAGTTTCGAGTCTTGCGCGGTCTTTTACAACTGGGAATGCTTTCAATAGCGAATTTTTAAAATTCTCCCATGTATACGTTTCGGATTCTGGATCCCCAACAAACTTTTGCCAATATTCTTGTACCAGCTGAGGGCTTGACCTTTTAAATTCGTTGTAGGGATGATTATTTTCTGTGGCTGATTCACAGGATATAACGTGAAGTGTAATTCCAGCTGTTCCAAAAAGGTCATTCGGATCATTTGCCGTCAAACGTTGCTGTTGGCTTCATCGTTGCTCTCATTGATTACAGGATGAATCCAAATCCCTCCATCGCGTTTGGTTGTGCTTGAGGGAACTGAAAGGTTGGAGGGGTCAGCGAGAAATTTTGAATACCCAGCGGCATGGTTAGTTAAGTACAATTTCGGGCTCCAAATTTGGGGTAGTACTATTTAAATATAAAGTTCTAATTTAGGACCCCACGAACACTAACAAGCGAATAATCGCTTAAGTGTGTAAACAGAACACGTAAGACTTATAGAGGGTTTATAACCCTAAGCACAGTTCATTCTACGGAAATGGTTCCAGTAATTAAAAGAAAAGAAATCATTCAAAAACCAAAAACAGTTATTGAATATAACAGTACTATGTGTGGTGTTGACAGAATAGACGCAGCAATTAAAAGAAAACAAAAGATATAAAAAGATATTTAGACATTTTCTCGACTCTGCTGTCTGGAACTCTTTTGTGTTGTACAAAAAGAATGATGGATCACTTGATCGTCTTTATTTCCGCCTAAAATTAGTGGAACGATTAGCGGAAGAAAATGTATTTTCGCAAAATCAGTATCACTCATCCGAGTCGAAATTCTGCAGCCCTTTGCGATTTGAAGGAAATCATTTTCCATCATATGTGCCAGCTACAGCTAAAAAGGCTCTTCCCACTAGACGGTGCCGTAAGTTTATGTGCAGTCCCATGCTTTGAGATGTATCATACAAAAGAATAATTTTAATAAATAATATTTTTTGTGATATAATCAAGCTATTATTTTTTTAATGAGAAAGTATTACCTAAAATGATAATGTCGTTTTTTGAACATTACTTCAAACAAAACTGAGAGGATGGTATTGATATAATGACAGGAAAAAATAAAGTGTTAGAGATCTGAGAGAATTTCTTAAAATTTTTACTCTAGCCTCTGGTAAAAGAAAATTTTTTAAATAAAACGCATAAGGAAGGAAAATGTCTATAACGTTTAGGAAGTAGCTAGTATTATCAAATGCAATTGTATCTCATTTATACGACTCTTTAGGCAGTGTTATCCCTAGAGCCATTTCGCTAGATCAGTTGCACAACAGTTTTAGCTCAGGCTACTTAAACTTTTATTATACCAATGCTCTGTAATAATTAAATAATTAAAATTAAAGGGCGAGGTACAGTGAATTAAATGTCATGAAATATCAATTACTTTTTTTTATAAAACGATATTATACTCTCAAAATTTCCGTATTTATTTAATTCACTACTAGAATCAAAGGTTAAAAAAAGATAAAGCCGCAGTTTTTCCGAGTATGTCTTCATTTGCAAAAAATACTGATACAAAATTTTATAAAATTTTTATCTACATAGCAGAAATCTTCAAAATAATTAGCAATCACATTTCATAAACAAACCTCATAATATATCTCTACCTCATAAAAAATTATTTTGCAAATACAGTTTTAATTTCTGTCAGTAGAACTCGATATGCCTTTATTGTAAAGTCGTACAGAAATACGTAAATACCGTCTTTTTCTGAAAATAAGACATCCTCCGAAAGTAAGCCCTATCGTAATTTTCGGAACTTTTTGTAAAATAAGACATCCCCCGAAAATAAGCCCTATCGTAATTTTCGGAACTTTTTGTAAAATAAGACATCCCCCGAAAATAATCCCTAGTTAAAATAATGTGACAAAAAGAATTCGTTAAAAAGTGCTGTTGATTTATTAAGTAATAATATGTTTAGCTTTCCTAATACTCGTATTTCAGAAAAATGTTTGAAACAAAATATTCCGAGAAATTAATTGTTTACCTCTACAGTTCGTTTCAAATTAATTCTTGGAATTTATCTTAAAAATACAACATAAGGCAGCTGTCTACACTGAGCGACAGTGCAGGTATACAACGTTCATTCATTTCAGTCTTGTAAGTCTGATTATTTCCTCATATGTAATTTTATTTAAAAATAAAGTGAATAATTTTTAACACCAGTTAAAATGAGTACAAAACGAAAGAGCTATTCCGTCAAGTACAAAAAGGGAATCGTGGAAGACTCCAGGGGTGTAAATCTTGTAGCGTTCTCTAAAGAGAAGATGCTGGATCTCCGTATGGTTCGTAAATGGCGTGCAGACTACGATTACCTGTGTCAACTCGTGGACCAAGGAAATGAGAAAAAACGCAGAGTTGGATCAGGTCGGCAGCCGTTATTTTCTGAGTTAGAAGATTGCATCTGGGAATGGATTGCAGACAGGAGAGCAATGGCTTTGGTTGTGCGCAGGGCTGATATTAAAAAATTTGTCCTTGAAACAGCAGTTGAATTTGATATATCCACAGAAGAATTTAAAGCATCGTCACACTGGTTGGACAACTTTCTTAAACGATATGAACTGTCTCTAAGGAGATCAACAACATTGTTTAAGCTGGAAGACAATAAAGTTGTTAAGCGTGCACTTGCGTTTAAGCTTTTTGTTGATGGCATCGATTTTTCGAAATACCAACTCTCCAACATGATTGCTATGGATGAGACCGCGGTATTCCTAGGCCAAGGATCTCAAACAGACAGTACACCACAAGGCTTCTTCGTCAATTTACGTTCCTTCTACCGGTTACGACAGTGCACGTGTTACCTGTATTTTGGCGATTCGTCTAGATGGCAAGAAAGTATCGCCATTTTTAATCATTAAATGTAAAAAAGACCAGATTCAACGTGTTTCAGGGATTTGTCATTGAAAGTGAAAAAGCCTGGTGCACCCAAGCAGTTATAAGAAAGTGGGTTGATTTCATGCTGCCACCACTGTTCAGGGGTCAGAATAGAGGTTTACTAGTTTGGGATTCAGCTAGTACTCACCGTGCTAAAGACATGAAAAACTTTCTTGCTGAGAGGAAGATTGATCAAATAATGATTCCGGCAGGAATGACTGGTTACCTCCAGACACTTGACATTGCAATAAACAAGCCATTCAAAGATCATTTGCGGATGGAAATCAATGAATATATTGAAAACAGAATGGTGAGAAATAATCGAGGTAATTTTACAAGAAGTTGTGAATTGGGTAAAAAAGTCATGGGACAAAATAACTGATAGTGATGTTTTCAATGCACTACGAACAGGCTACTTAGACAAGAAATATTCATTTAACGATAGCTATATCGCAAGACATGAGAGATTCGGACCAATGATTCAACAGGAAATGGATTTGGAAGAAAATCTGAATATAATTCAGAATTTTATTTATGACGATGTTCCAGAAGAAGACGACATGACTGTAATTGAATAAATATAAATTTCTGTATTCTGTAAAATATATAAATATACTTATATTTTTGCCCTCCCCCGCAATTAAGCCCTAGCGCGTATTTTGGACCAAAAAAGAAAGTAAGACAACGTCTTATTTTCGGAAAAAGACGGTAAGAATAAAGTTCTGGTATTTCACAATTTGTAATTTGTTATACGTTTTCTCGGTATTTACACTCACGTTTGTGAAAATTGCAACACCATGAAAGACTTACGCGAGTGAGCTGAAATTTTCAGGAAATGCAAAGTAGCGCATGATATGCAAATGATTAGAATTGCAAATCCGTAGCGCATGCGTATGCTGAGCAGCGCCCTCTGAACGGCTGATGGATCCGAATAAATAGACGGCTGTAGCGAGGCGTGTATGGTTATCGATGGTTATCTGCTAGTGGTAAACGTTAACTCAATCTGT